>JANJXV010000047.1:735000-745000 GCA_024803745.1 Megascapheus bottae | reverse complement strand
TAGAGTTAGGGTTAGGGTAAGCTTAGGGTTAGGGTTAGGGTTAGTGTTAGGGTTAGGGTTAGGTTTAGGGTTAGGTTAAGGGTAAGGGTTAGGGTTAGGGTTAGGTTTAGGGTTAGGGTTAGGGTAAGGGTTCGGATTAGGTTTAGTGTTAGGTTTAGGGTTAAGGTTAGCGTTAGGGTTAGGGTAAGGGTAAGGGTTAGGGTTAGGGTTACGGTAAGGATAAGGGTTAGAGTTAGGGTTAGGGTAAGCTTAGGGTTAGGGTTAGGGTTAGTGTTAGGGTTAGGGTTAGGGTTAGGTTTAGGGTTAGGTTAAGGGTAAGAGTTAGGGTTAGGGTTAGGTTTAGGGTTAGGGTTAGAGTAAGGGTTCGGATTAGGGTTAGTGTTAGGTTTAGGGTTAAGTTTAGCGTTAGGGTTAGGGTAAGGGTAAGGGTTAGGGTTAGGGTTAGGGTTAGGGGTTAGAGTTAGGGTTAGTTTTCAGGTTAGGGTAAGGGTACAGTTTATTGTTAGGGCTAGGTTAGGTTTAGGGTAAGGGTTAGGGTTAGGTTTGGGGTTAGGTTTAGGGTAAGGGTAAGGGTTAGGGTTAGGGTTACGTTTAGGGTTTGGGTTAGGGTTAGAGTTAGGGCAAGGGTAAGGGTTAGGGTTAATGTTAGGGTTGTGTTTGGTTTAGGGTTAGGGTAAGGATTAGGATTAGGGTAAGGTTTAGGGTTAGGGTTAGAGTTAGGTTTAGGGTTATGGTTAGGGTTAGGGTAAGGGTTAGGGTTAGGGTTAGGGTAAGAGTTAGTGTTAGGGTTAGGGTTATGGGTTAGGGTTAGTGTTAGGGTTAGGGTAATGGTTACAGTTAGGTTTAAGGTAAGGGTTAGTGGTTGGGTTAGGGTTACGGTAAGGGTAAGGGTTAGAGTTAGGGTTAGGGTAAGGTTTTGGGTTAGGGTTAGGGTTAGGGTTTAGGGTTTAGGGTTAGGGTTAGGGTAAGGGTAAGGATTAGGTTTAGGTTTAGGGTTAGGGTTAAGTTTAGGATTAGGGTTAGTGTTAGGGTTAAAGTTAGGGTTATGGTTAAGTTTGAGGTTAGTGTTAGGGTTAGGGTTAGGGTTAGGGGTAGAGTTAGGGTTAGGGTTAGGGTTAGGATTAGGGTTAGGGTTAGGGTAAGGGTAAGGGTAAGGTTTAAGGTTAGGGTAAGTGTAAGGGTTAGGGTTAGGGTTAGGGTTAGTGTTAAGGTTAGGGTTAGGGTTAAGGTTAGGGTAAGGGTAAGGTTTAGGGTTAGGGTTAGGGTGAGGGTTATGACAAGGGTAAGGGTTAGGGTTAGGGTTAGGGTTAGGGTAAGGATTAGGGGTAGGTTTAGGGTTAGGTTAAGGTTAGGGTTAGGGTTTGGGTGAGCGTTAGGGTTAGGGTTAGGGTTAGGGTTAGGGTAAGGGTTAGAGTTAGGGTTAGGGTAAGGGTTAGGGTTAGGGTTAGTGTTAGGGTAATTCTAAGGTTAGAGTTATGGTTAGGGTAAGGTTTATGGTTAGGGTTAGGGTAAGACTAATGGTTAGATTTAGGCTTAGTTTTAGGGTTAGCGATAGGGTTAGGGGTAGGGTTATGGTTAGGGTAAGGGTAAAGGTTAGGTTTCGGGTTAGGGTTAGGTTACGGGAAAGGGTTAGCATTAGGTTTAGGGTTAAGTTTAGCCTTAGTGTTAGGGTTACAGTTAGGGTTAGGGTAAGTGTAATGATTAGGGTTAGGGGTAGGGTTAAGGTTACGGTTAGGGTTAGGGTTAGGCTAAGGTTTAGGGTTAGGGTAGGGGTTAGAGTTACGGTTAGGGTTAGGGTTAGAGGTAGGGTTGGGTTTAGGGTAAGGGTAAGGGTTAGGGTTAGTGGCAGGGGTAGTGTTAGGGTTAGGGGTAGGGGTAGGGGTAGAGGTAGGTTTAGGATTAGGGATAGGATTAGGGTTAGGGTTAGGGTTAGGGTTATTGTTAGGGCTAGGGCTAGCGTTAGGGTTAGTGTTAGGGGTAGGGGTAGGGTTAGGGCTAGGGCTATGTTTAGGGTTAGGGCTAGGGTTAGGGTTAGGTTTAGTGCTTGGGCTAGGTTAAGGGTTAGGTTTAGGGTTAGGGTTAGGATTAGGGTTAGGGTTTTAGGGTTAGGGTTCGGGTTACGGTTAGGGTGAGGGATAGGGGTAGGGTTAGGGTTAGGGTTAGGGGTAGGGGTAGTGGTAGTGGTAGGGGTATGTGTAGGGTTACGGTTAGGATTAGCGTTAGGGTTAGGGTCATGGGTAGATTAAGGTTAGGCTTAGGCTTAGGGTTAGGGCTAGGTCTAGGGTTACAGTTAGGGTTGGAGCTATGGCTATGGCTAGGTTCAGGGTTAGGGTTAGGGTTAGGGGTAGGGGTAGGTGTAGGGGTAGGTGTAGGTTTAGGGTTAGGTTTAGGGGTAAGGGTAGGGGTAGGGGTAGGGTTAGGGCTAGGTGTAAGGGTAGCGGTAGGTGTAGGGTTAGGGTTAGGGTTAGGGTTAGGTGTAGGGGTAGGGTTAGCGTTAGGGTTAGGGTTAGGGGTAGGGGTAGGTGTAGGGTTAGGGTTAGGGTTACGTTTAGGGGTAGGGTTAGGGTTTGGAGTAGGGTTAGGGTTAGGGTTATGGTTAGGGTTAGGGTTGGTGTTAGGGCTAGGGTTAGGTTTAGGGTTAGGGTTAGGGGTAGGGATAGGGTTAGGGTTAGGGTTAGGGTTAGAGGTAGTGTTAGGGGAATGGTTAGGGTTAGGGTAGGGTTAGGGTTAGGGTTAGGGGTAGGTTTAGGGTTAGGGGTAGCGTTAGGGGAAGTGTTAGGTTTATGGGTAGGGTTAGGATTAGAGTTAGAATTAGGGTTACGGTTAGGTGTAGGGTTAGGGTTAGGGTTAGGGTTTGGGGTAGGGTTAGGGTTAGGGTAAGGGTTAGAGTTAGGTGTAGGGTTAGGGTTAGGGTTAGGGTAGAGTTAGGGTTAGGTTTACGGTTAGGGTTAGGGTAGGCGTTTGGGGTAGGGTTAGGGTTAGGGTTAGGGTTACGTTTAGGGGTAGGGGTAGGGTTCAGTTTAGGGTTAGGGTTAGGGTTAGGGGTAGGGTTGGGGTTAGGGTTAGGGTTAGGGTTAGCCTTAGGGGTAGGGGTAGGGTTAGGGTTAGGGTTAGGGTTAAGGTTAGAGTTAGGGGCAGGGTTAGGGTTAGGGTTAGGGTTAGGGGGAGGGTTAGGTTTAGTGTTAGGGTTAGGGGTAGCTTTAGGGGAAGGGTTAGGTTTAGGGTTAGGGGTAAGTTTAAGGGTGGGGTGAGGTTTAGGGTGACGTTAGGGTTAGGATTAGGAGTAGGTGTAGGGTTAGGGTTAGGGTTAGCGGTACGGGAAGGGGTAGGGGTAGGGGTAGCGTTAGGGTTAGGGTTAGGGTTAGGGATAGGGAATGGTTAGGAGTAGGGTTAGGGTTAGGGTTAGGGTTACGGTTAGGGGTAGGGCTTGGGTTAGGGTTAGGGGTAGCTTTACGGATAGGGTTAGGTTTAGGGTTAGGGGTAAGGTGAGGGGTATGGTTAGGGTTAGGGTGACGGTTAGGGTTAGGATTAGGGGTAGGTGTAGGGTTATGTTTAGGGTTAGCGGTACGGTTAGGGGTAGGGGTACGGGTAGGGTTAGGGTTAGGGTTATGGTTTGGGCTTGGGTTAGGGTCAGGGGTAGAGTTAGGGTTAGGGTTAGGGTTAGGTTTAGGGGTACTGTTAGGGATAGGGTTAGGGTTAGGAGTAGGGTTAGGTTTTAGGGGTAGGGGTAGGTTTAGGATTAGGGTTAGGATTAGGGTTAGGGTTAGGGGTAGGGTTAGAGTTAGGAGTAGGGCTAGGGTTAGGGTTAGGGTTAGGTTTAGGGTTAGGTTTAAGGTAAGGGTTAGGGATTGGTGTAGGGTTAGGGGTAGGGTTAGGGTTAGGGATAGGGTTAGGGTTAGGGGTGGGGTTAGGGTTAGGGTTAGGTTTAGGGTCAGGGTTAGCGTTAGTTGTAGGATTCGGTTTAGGGTTAGGGTTATGGTTAGGGGTATAGTTAGGGTTAGGGGTAGGGGTGGGTTAGGGTTAGGGTTAGGGTTAGAGTTAGTGGCAGGGGTATTGTTAGGGTTAGGGTTAGGGGTAGGGGTAGGGTTAGGTTTAGAATTAGAGTTAGAATTAGGGTGAGGGTTAGTGTTAGGGATATGGTTATTGTTAGGGCTAGGGCTAGGGTTAGGGTTAGGGTGAGGGGTAGGGGTTAGGGTTAGAGTTAGGGATAGGGGTACGGGTAGGTTTAGGGGTAGGGGTAGGAGTAGGTGTAGGATTAGGGTTAGAATTAGGGTTAGGGTTAGGGTTAGGGTTAGGGGTAGGGTTAGGGTTAGGGGTTAGGGTTAGGGTTAGGGGTAGAGTTAGGGGAAGGGTTAGGTTTAGGGGTAGGGTTAGGGATAGCGTTAGGTTAGGAATAGGGTTCGGGTTAGGGGTAGGGGTAGTGGTAGCGGTAGGGGTAGGGTTAGGGGTAGGGGTAGGTGTAGGGTTAGGTGTAGGTTTAGCATTAGGGTTAGGATTAGGGTTAGGGTTAGGGCTAGGGGTAGGTGTAAGTTAAAGGTTAGGGTTTGGGGTAGGGTTAGGGGTAGGGTTAGGCGTAAGTGTAGGGGTAGGGGTAGGGATAGGGGTGGGGTTAGGGTTAGGGGTAGGGTTAGGGGTAGGATTAGGGTTGGGGTTGGGGTTAGGGTTAGGGGTAGGTTTAGGGTTAGGTTTAGGGTTAAGGCTAGGACTAGGGTTAGGGTTAGGGTTAGCGTTAGGGTTACGGTTAAGTCGTAGGGGTAGAGTTAGGGTTAGGGTTAGGGTTACGGTTACGGTTAGGGTTATTGTTAGGGTTAGGGTTATTGTTAGGGGTAGGGTTAGGATTAGAGTTAGGGTTAGGGTTACAGTTAGGGGTAGGATTAGGGTTAGGTTTAGGGGTAGGTGTAGGGGTAGCGGTGGGTGCAGGGTTAGGTTAGGAGTAAGGTTAGGGTTAGGGGTAGGTGTAGGAGTAGAGGTAGTGTTAGTGTTAGGGTTAGCGGTAGGGGTAGTGGTAGGGGTAGGGGTAGGGTTAGTGTTGGGGTTAGGGCTAGGGTTAGGGGTAGGGGTAGGGGTAGGGGTAGGGTTATTCAGGGTTAGGTTTAGGGGTAGGGGTAGGGGTAGGTTTAGGGTTAGTGTTAGGTGTAGGGTTAGGGTTAGGGTTAGGGTTAGTGTTAGGTGTAGGTTTAGGGTTAGGTTTAGGGTTACGGTTAGGGGTATAGTTAGCGTTACTGTTAGGCTTAGGGGTAGGCTTAGGGGTAGGGTTAGGGTTAGGGTTAGGGGTAGGGTTAGGGTTAGGGTTAGGGTTAGGGTAAGTCTAAGGTTAGAGTTATGGTTAGGGTAAGGTTTACGGTTAGGGTTAGGGTAAGACTAATGGTTAGATTTAGGGTTATGGTTAGGGTTAGCGATAGGGGTTAGGGGTAGGGTTAGGGTTAGGGTAAGGGTAAGGGTTAGGTTTCGGGTTAGGGTTAGGGTTAGGGTTAGGGTTAGGATAAGGGTAAGGGCTAGGGTTAGGGTTAGGGTTAGGGTTAGGCTTAGGCTTAGGTTTAGGGCTAGTGCTATCGTTAGAGTTAGGGTTAGGGCTATGGCTAGGGCTAGGGTTAGGGTTAAAGTTAGGGTTAGGGGTAGGGCTAGGTTTAGGGTTAGGGTTAGGGATAGTGTTAGGGGTAGGTTTAGGGGTAGGGGTAGGGTTAGGGGTAGGGATAGGGGTAAGGTAGGGGTAGGTGTAGGGTTAGGGTTAGGATTAGGGTTAGGGTTATGGTTAGGGGTAGAGTTAGGGTTTGGGTTAGGCTTAGGGTTAGGCCTAGTGCTAGGGTTACAGTTAGGGATAGGGTTAGGGGGAGGGTTAGGGTTAGGGGTAGGGTTAGGGTTAGAGGTAGGGTTAGGGGTACGGTTAGGGTTAGGGTAATGGTTTGGGTTAGGGTTAGGGCTAGGGGTACGGTTGGGGTTAGGGGTAGCGTTAGGGGAATGGTTAGGTTTAAGGGTAGGGTTAGGGTTAGAGTTAGGGTTAGGGTTACGGTTAGGGGTAGGGTTAGGTTTAGGGGTAGGGTTAGGGTTAGGGTTAGGTTTAGAGTTAAGGGTAGACTTAGGGTTAGGTTTAGGATTAGAGTTAGGCGTAGGGTTAGAGTTAGGGTTAGGGTTAGGGATAGGGGTAGGGTTAGGGTTAGGGTTAGGGTAAGCGTTAGGGTTAGCGTTAGGGGTAGAGTTAGGTTTAGGTTTAGTTTTACGGTTAGGAGTAGGGTTAGATTTAGGGTTAGGGTTACGGTTAGGTTTAGGATTAGGCGTAGGGTTAGGGTTAGGGTTAGGGTTAGCGGTAGGGGTAGGGGTAGGGGTAGGGTTAGGGTTAGGGTTAGGGTTAGGGCTAGCGCTAGGGTTATGGTTAGGTTTAGGAGTAGGGCTTGGGCTAGGGTTAGGTGTAGACTTGGGGTTAGGGGTAGGATTACTGTTAGGGATAGTGTTAGGGGTAGGGTTAGGTTTAGGGGTAGGGTTAGGGTTAGAGGTAGCGTTAGGGGTACGGTTAGGGTTAGGGTAAGGGTTTGGGTTAGGATTAGAGCTAGGGTTAGGGTTGGGGTTAGGGGTAGCGTTAGGGGAATGGTTAGGTTTAGGGGTAGGGTTAGGGTTAGGGTTAGGCTTAGGGTGAGGGTTAGGGTTAGCGTTAGAATTAGGGTTATGGTTAGGGTTAGGGTTAGTGGCAGGGGTATTGTTAGGGTTAGGGTAGGGGTTGGGGTAGGTTTAGGATTAGGGTTATGGTTAGGGTTATGGTTATTGTTAGGGCTAGGCTAGGGTTATAGTTAGGGTTAGGGGTAGGGGTAGGGTTAGGGTTAGCGTTAGGGTTAGGGTTAGGGGTTGTGTTACGGGTAGGTTTAGGGTTTGAGTTAGGGGTAGGGTTAGGGTTAGGGTTAGGGCTAGGATTAGGGTTAGGGTTAGGGCTAGGGTTAGGTTTAGGTTTAGTGCTAGGGCTAGGTTAAGGGTTAGGTTTAGGGTTAGGGTTAGGATTAGGGTTAGGGTTTTAGGGTTAGGGTTCGAGGTACGGTTAGGGTTAGGGATAGGGGTATGGTTAGCGTTAGGAGTAGGGTTAGAGTTAGGGTTAGGGGTAAGGGTAGGGTTAGGGTTACGTGTAGGGGTAGGGGTAGGGGTACGTGGAGGCTTAGGGTTAGAATTAGGGTTAGGGTTAGACTTTGGGTTAGGGCTAGGGCTAGGGTTACAGTTAGGGTTAGAGCTATGGCTATGGCTACGGTTTGGGTTAAGTTTAGGGTTAGGGCTAGGGCTAGGATTAGGGTTAGGGTTAGGGTTAGGTTTATGGGTAGGTGTAGGGGTAGGGGTAGATTTAGGGTTAGGTTTATTGGTAGGTTTAGGGGTAGGGGTAGGGTTAGGGCTAGGTGTAGGGGTAGCGTTAGGTGTAGGGTAAGCGTTAGGGGTAGGGTTAGCGTTAGGGGTAGGGGTAGGGGTAGGTGTAGGGTTACGGTTAGGGTTGGGTTTAGGGGTAGGGTTGGGGTTTGGAGTGGGGTTAGGTGTAGGGGTAGGGTTAGGGTTAGGGATATGGTTAGGGTTAGGGTTGGTGTTAGTGCTAGGGTTAGGTTTAGGCTTAGGGCTAGCGTTAGGTGTAGGGTTAGGTTTAGGGTTAGGGTTAGGGGTATGGATAGGGTTAGGGTTAGGGGTAGGGTTAGGGTTAGAGGTAGCGTTAGGGGAATGGATAGGGTTAAGGTTAGGGGTAGGGTTAGGGTTAGGGTTAGGGGTAGGTTAAGGGTTAGGAGTAGCGTTAGGGGAAGCGTTAGGTTTATGGGTAGGTTTAGGGTTAGAGTTAGGGTTAGGGTTACGGTTAGGGGTAGGGTTAGGATTAGGGTTAGGGCTAGTGCTAGGGTTACAGTTAGGGTTAGGGCTATGGCTAGGGCTAGGGTTAGGGTTAAAGTTAGGGTTAGGGCTAGGGCTAGGTTTAGGGTTAGGGTTAGGGATAGGGTTAGGGGTAGGGTTACGGGTAGGGGTAGGGTTAGGGTTAGAGGTAGCGTTAGGGGTACGGTTATGGTTAGGGTAAGGGTTTGGGTTAGGATTAGAGCTAGGGTTAGTGTTGGGGTTAGGGGTAGCGTTAGGGGAATGGTTAGGTTTAGGGGTAGGGTTAGGGTTAGAGTTAGTGTTACGGTTACGGTTAGGGGTAGGGTTAGGGTTAGGGTTAGGTTTAGGGGTAGGGTTAGGGTTAGGATTAGGGTTAGGTTTAGAGTTAAGGGTAGAGTTAGGGTTAGGGTTAGGGTTAGAGTTAGGCGTAGGGTTAGGGTTAGGGTTAGGGATAGGGTTAGGGTTAGGGTTAGGTTAGGGTTAGGGTAAGCGTTAGGGTTAGCGTTAGGGGTAGGCTTAGGGTTAGGTTTAGGGTTACGGTTAGGAGTAGGGTTAGATTTAGGTTTAGGGTTACGGTTACGGGTAGGTTTAGGGTTAGGGTTAGGGTTAGAGGTAGCTTTAGGTGTAGCGTTAGGGTTAGGGTTAGGGGTAGGATTGGGGTTAGGGTGACGGTTAGGTTTAGGATTAGGCGTAGGGGTAGGGTTAGGGGTAGGTTTAGCGGTAGGGGTAGGGGTAGGGGTAGGGTTAGTGTTAGGTTTAGGGTTAGGGCTAGCGCTAGGGTTATGGTTAGGTTTAGGAGTAGGGCTTGGGCTAGGGTTAGGGGTAGACTTGGTGTTAGGGGTAGGGTTAGGGTTAGGGATAGTGTTAGGGGTAGGGTTAGGGTTAGCGGTAGGGTTAGGGTTAGGGTCAGGGTTATGGCTAGGGCTAGGGCTAGGGTTAGGGTTAGGGTTAGGGGTAGGGTTAGGGTTAGGGTTAGGATTAGGGGTAGGTTTAGGGTTAGGGTTAGTGTTATGGTTAGAGTTAGGGTTAGGGTTAGGGTTAGTGGCAGGGGTATTGTTAAGGTTAGGGTAGGGGTAGGGGTAGGTTTAGGAATAGGGATAGGATTAGGGTTAGGGTTAGGGTTATGGTTATTGTTAGGGCTAGGCTAGGGTTATAGTTAGGGTTAGGGGTAGGTGTAGGGTTAGGGTTAGCGTTAGGGTTAGGGGTAGGGGTAGTGTTAGGGGTAGGTTTAGGGTTTGAGTTAGGAGGAGGGTTAGGGTTAGGGCTAGGGTTATGTTTAGGGTTAGGGCTAGGGTTAGGGTTAGGTTTAATGCTAGGGCTAGGTTAAGGGTTAGGTTTAGGGTTAGGGTTACGATTAGGGTTAGGGTTTTAGGGTTAGGGTTCGGGTTACGGTTAGGATTAGGGATAGGGGTAGGGTTAGCGTGAGGAGTAGGGTTAGAGTTAGGGTTAGGGTTAGGGGTAGGGGTAGGGTTAGGTGTAGGGGTAGGGGTAGGGGTACGTGGAGGGTTAGGGTTAGAATTAGTGTTAGGGTTAGACTTAGGGTTAGGGCTAGGGCTAGTGTTACAGTTAGGGTTAGAGCTATGGCTATGGCTACGGTATGGGTTAAGTTTAGGGTTAGGGCTAGGGCTAGGATTAGGGTTAGGGTTAGGGTTAGGGTTAGGTTTATGGTAGTTGTAGGGGTAGGGGTAGATTTAGGGTTAGGTTTAGTGGTAGGTGTAGGGGTAGGGGTAGGGTTAGGGCTAGGTGTAGGGGTAGCGTTAGGTGTAGGGTTAGCGTTAGGGGTGGGGGTAGGGCTAGGGTTAGGGGTAGGTGTAGGGTTAGGGTTAGGGTTGGGTTTAGGGGTAGGGTTAGGGTTTGGAGTGGGGTTAGGGATAGGGGTAGGGTTAGGGTTAGGGATATGGTTAGGGTTAGAGTTGGTGTTAGTGCTAGGGTTAGGTTTAGGGTTAGGGTTAGCTTTAGGTGTAGGGTTAGGTTTAGGGTTAGAGTTAGGGGTAGGGATAGGGTTAGGGTTAGGGGTAGGGTTAGGGTTAGGGGTAGGGGTAGGTTAAGGGTTAGGAGTAGCATTAGGGGAAGGGTTAGGTTTAAGTGTAGGGTTAGGGTTAGAGTTAGGGTTAGGGTTACGGTTAGGGGTAGGGTTAGGTTTAGGGTTATTGGTAGGGGTAGGGTTAGGGTTAGGTTT
>JANJXV010000047.1:727500-730000 GCA_024803745.1 Megascapheus bottae | reverse complement strand
TAGAGGTAGTGTTAAGGTTAGGGTTAGCGGTAGGGGTAGTGGTAGGGGTAGGGGTAGGGTTAGTGTTGGGGTTAGGGCTAGGGTTAGGGGTAGGGGTAGGGGTAGGGGTAGGGTTATTCAGGGTTAGGTTTAGGGGTAGGGTTAGGGGTAGGTTTAGGGTTAGTGTTAGGGGTAGGGTTATGGTTAGGGTTAGGGTTAGCGTTAGGTGTAGGTTTAGGGTTAGGGTTAGGGTTATGGTTAGGGGTATAGTTAGCGTTAGTGTTAAGCTTAGGGGTAGGGTTAGGGTTAGAGTTAGGGTTAGGGTTACGTGTAGGGGTAGGGTTAGGGTTAGGGTTAGGGGTAGGGTTAGGGTTAGGGTTAGGGTTAGGGTTAGGGTAAGTCTAAGGTTAGAGTTATGGTTAGGGTAAGGTTTACGGTTAGGGTTAGGGTAAGACTAAAGGTTAGATTTAGGGTTAGGGTTAGGGTCAGCGATTGGGGTTAGGGGTAGGGTTAGGGTTAGGTTAAGGGTAAGGGTTAGGTTTCGGGTTAGGGTTAGGGTTAGGGTTAGGGTAAGGGTAAGGGCTAGGGTTAGGGGTAGAATTAGGGTTAGGGTTAGGCTTAGGGTTAGGGCTAGTGCTAGAGTTACAGTTAGGGTTAGGGCTATGGCTAGGGGTAGGGTTAGGGTTAAAGTTAGGGTTAGGGCTAGGGCTAGGTTTAGGGTTAGGGTTAGGGATAGGGTTAGGGGGAGGGTTAGGGTTAGGGGTAGGTATAGGGTTAGAGGTAGCGTTAGGGGTACGGTTAGGGTTAGGGTAATGGTTTGGGTTAGGGTTAGGGCTAGGGGTAGGGCTGGGGTTAGGGGTAGCGTTAGGGGAATTTTTAGGTTTAGGTGTAGGGTTAGGGTTAGAGTTAGGGTTAGGGTTACGGTTAGGGGTAGGGTTAGGTTTAGGGGTAGGGTTAGGGTTAGGGTTAGGTTTAGAGTTAAGGGTAGAGTTAGGGTTAGGTTTAGGGTTAGAGTTAGGCGTAGGGTTAGAGTTAGGGTTCGGGTTAGGGATAGGAGTAGGGTTAGGGTTAGGTTTAGGGTTAGGGTACCGTTAGGGTTAGCGTTAGGGGTAGGGTTAGGGTTAGGTTTAGGCTTACGGTTAGGAGTAGGGTTAGATTGAGGGTTAGGGTTACGGTTACGGGTAGGTTTAGGGTTAGGGTTAGGGTTAGGGGTATGTTTAGGTGTAGCGTTAGGGTTAGGGTTAGGGGTAGGGTTGGGTTTAGGGTGACGGTTAGGTTTAGGATTAGGCGTAGGGTTAGGGTTAGTGTTAGGGTTAGCAGTAGGGGTAGGGGTAGGGGTAGGGGTAGGGGTAGGGTTAGGGTTAGGGTTAGGGCTAGCGCTAGGGTTATGGTTAGGTTTAGGAGTAGGGCTTGGGCTAGGGTTAGGGGTAGACTTGGGGTTAGGTGTAGGGTTAGGGTTAGGGATAGTGTTAGGGGTAGGGTTAGGGTTAGCGGTAGGTTTAGGGTTAGGGTTAGGGTTAGGGTTGTGGCTAGGGCTAGGGTTAGGGTTAGGGTTAGGGGTAGGGTTAGGGTTAGGGTTAGGATTAGGGTTAGGATTAGGGGTAGGTTTAGGGTTAGGGTAAGTGTTAGGGTTAGAGTTAGGGTTAGGGTTAGGGTTAGGGTTAGTGGCAGGGGTATTGTTAGGGTTAGGGTAGGGGTAGGGGTAGGTTTAGGATTAGGGATAGGATTAGGGTTAGGGTTAGGGTTATGGTTATTGTTAGGGCTAGGCTAGGGTTATAGTTAGGGTTAGGGTTAGGGGTAGGGTTAGGGTTAGCGTTAGGGTTAGGGTTAGGGGTAGTGTTAGGGGTAGGTTTAGGGTTTGAGTTAGGGGTAGGGTTAGGGTTAGGGTTAGGATTAGGGGTAGGTTTAGGGTTAGGGTTAGTGTTAGGGTTAGGGTTAGGGTTAGGTTTAGGGTTAGTGGTAGGGGTATTGTTAGGTTTAGGGTAGGGGAGGGGTAGGTTTAGGATTAGGGATAGGATTAGTGTTAGGGTTAGGGTTATGGTTATTGTTAGGGCTAGGCTAGGGTTATAGTTAGGGTTAGGGGTAGGGGTACGGTTAGGGTTAGCGTTAGGGTTAGGGTTAGGGGTAGTGTTAGGGGTAGGTTTAGGGTTTGAGTTAGGGGTATGGTTAGGGTTAGGGTTAGGGCTAGGGTTAGGGTTAGGTTTAGTGCTAGGGCTAGGTTAAGGGTTAGGTTTAGGGTTAGGGTTAGGATTAGGGTTAGGGTTAGGGTTAGTGCCAGGGGTATTGTTAGGGTTAGTGTAGGGGTAGGGGTAGGTTTAGGATTAGGGATAGGATTAGAGTTAGGTTAGGGTTATGGTTATTGTTAGGGCTAGGCTACGGTTATAGTTAGGGTTAGGGGTAGGGGTAGGGTTAGGGTTAGGGTGAGGGTTAGGGTTAGGGGTAGTGTTAGGGGCAGGTTTAGGGTTTGAGTTAGGGGTAGGGTTAGGGTTAGGGTTAGGATTAGGGGTAGGTTTAGGGTTAG
>JANJXV010000047.1:717500-722500 GCA_024803745.1 Megascapheus bottae | reverse complement strand
TGTAGGGATAGGGGTAGGGTTTGGGCTAGGTGTAGGGGTAGCGTTAGGTGTAGGGTTAGCGTTAGGGGTATGGGTAGGGTTAGGGTTAGGGTTAGGGGTAGGGGTAGGTGTAGGGTTAGGGTTAGGGTTGGGTTTAGGGGTAGGGTTAGGGTTTGGAGTGGGGTTAGGGTTAGGGGTAGGGTTAGGGATAGGGATATGGTTAGGGTTAGAGTTGGTGTTAGTGCTAGGGTTAGGTTTAGGGTTAGGGTTAGCGTTAGGTGTAGGGTTAGGTTTAGGGTTAGGGTTAGGGGTAGGGATAGGGTTAGGGTTAGGGGTAGGGTTAGGGTTAGAGGTAGCGTTAGGGGAATGGATAGGGTTAAGGTTAGGGGTAGGGTTAGGGTTAGGGTTAGGGGTAGGTTAAGGGTTAGGAGTAGCGTTAGGGGAAGGGTTAGGTTTACGGGTAGGGTTAGGGTTAGAGTTAGGGTTAGGGTTACGGTTAGGGGTAGGGTTAGGATTAGCGTTAGGGCTAGTGCTAGGGTTACAGTTAGGGTTAGGGCTATGGCTAGGGCTAGGGTTAGGGTTAAAGTTAGGTTAGGGCTAGGGCTAGGTTTAGGGTTAGGGTTAGGGATAGGGTTAGGGGTAGGCTTAGGGTTAGGGTAAGGGTTTGGGTTAGGATTAGAGCTAGGGGTAGGGTTGGGGTTAGGGGTAGCGTTAGGGGAATGGTTAGGTTTAGGGGTAGGGTTAGGGTTAGAGTTAGTGTTACGGTTACACTTAGGGGTAGGGTTAGGGTTAGGGTTAGGTTTAGGGGTAGGTTTAGGGTTAGGGTTAGGTTTGGAGTTAAGGGTAGAGTTAGGGTTAGGGTTAGAGTTAGGCGTAGGGTTAGGGTTAGGGTTAGGGTTAGGGATAGGGGTAGGGTTAGGGTTAGGCTTAGGGTAAGCGTTAGGGTTAGCGTTAGGGGTAGGGTTAGGGTTAGGTTTAGGGTTACGGTTAGGAGCAGGGTTAGATTTAGGTTTAGGGTTACGGTTACGGGTAGGTTTAGGGTTAGGGTTAGGGTTAGGGGTAGCTTTAGGTGTAGCGTTATTGTTAGGGTTAGGGGTAGGATTGGGGTTAGGGTGACGGTTAGGTTTAGGATTAGGCGTAGGGGTAGGGTTAGGGTTAGGTTTAGCGGTAGGGGTAGGGGTAGGGGTAGGGTTAGGGTTAGGTTTAGGGTTAGGGCTAGTGCTAGGGTTATGGTTAGGTTTAGGGGTAGGGCTTGGGCTAGGGTTAGGGGTAGACTTGGTGTTAGGGGTAGGGTTAGGGTTAGGGATAGTGTTAGGGGTAGGGTTAGGGTTAGCGGTAGGGTTAGGGTTAGGGTTAGGTTTAGGGTTATAGTTAGGGCTAGGGTTAGGGTTAGGGTTAGGGGTAGGGGTAGGGTTAGGGTTAGGGTTAGGATTAGGGATAGGTTTAGGGTTAGGGTTAGTGTTAGGGTTAGAGTTAGGGTTAGGGTTAGGGTTAGGGTTAGTGGCAGGGGTATTGTTAGGGTTAGGGTAGGGGTAGGGGTAGGTTTAGGAATAGGGATAGGATTAGGGTTAGAGTTATGGTTATTGTTAGGGCTAGGCTAGGGTTATAGTTAGGGTTAGGGGTAGAGGTAGGGTTAGGGTTAGCGTTAGGGTTAGGGTTAGGGGTAGTGTTAGGGGTAGGTTTAGGGTTTGAGTTAGGGGTAGGGTTAGGGTTAGGGTTAGGGCTTGGGTTAGGTTTAGGGTTAGGGCTAGGGTTAGGGTTAGGTTTAATGCTAGGACTAGGTTAAGGGTTAGGTTTAGGGTTAGGGTTACGATTAGGGTTAGGGTTTTAGGGTTAGGGTTCGGGTTACGGTTAGGGTTAGGGATAGGGTTAGCGTTAGGAGTAGGGTTAGAGTTAGGGTTAGGGTTAGGGGTAGGGGTAGGGTTAGGTGTAGGGGTAGGGGTAGAGGTACGTGGAGGGTTAGGGTTAGAATTAGTGTTAGGGTTAGACTTTGGGTTAGGGCTAGGGCTAGTGTTACAGTTAGGGTTAGAGGTATGACTATGGCTACGGTATGGGTTAAGTTTAGGGTTAAGGCTAGGGCTAGGATTAGGGTTAGGGTTAGGGTTAGGGTTAGGTTTATGGTAGTTGTAGGGGTAGGGGTAGATTTAGGGTTAGGTTTAGTGGTAGGTGTAGGGGTAGGGGTAGGGTTAGGGCTAGGTGTAGGGGTAGCGTTAGGTGTAGGGTTAGCGTTAGGGGTATGGTTAGGGTTAGGGTTAGGGTTAGGGGTAGGGGTAGGTGTAGGGTTAGGGTTAGTGTTGGGTTTAGGGGTAGGGTTAGGGTTTGGAGTGGGGTTAGGGGTAGGGGTAGGGTTAGGGATAGGGATATGGTTAGGGTTAGAGTTGGTGTTAGTGCTAGGGTTAGGTTTAGGGTTAGGGTTAGCGTTAGGTGTAGGGTTAGGTTTAGGGTTAGGGTTAGGGGTAGGGATAGGGTTAGGGTTAGGGGTAGGGTTAGGGTTAGAGGTAGCGTTAGGGGAATGGATAGGGTTAAGTTTAGGGGTAGGGTTAGGGTTAGGGTTAGGGGTAGGTTAAGGGTTAGGAGTAGCGTTAGGGGAAGGGTTAGGTTTACGGGTAGGTTTAGAGTTAGAGTTAGGGTTAGGGTTACGGTTAGGGGTAGGGTTAGGTTTAGGGTTATGGTAGGGGTGGCTTTAGGGTTAGGGTTAGGATTAGGGTTAGGGGAAAGGTGAGGGGTAGGGTTAGGTTTAGGGTTAGGGTTAGGGTTAGGGTTAGGGTTAGAGTTAGAGTTAGGGTTACGGTTAGGGGTAGGTTTAGGGTTAGGGTTAGGGGTAGGGTTAAGGTTAGGGTTAGGGTTAGAGTTAAGGGTAGGGTTAGGGTTAGGGTTAGGTTTTGGGTTAGGTGTAGGGGTAGGGGTGGGTGTAGGGTTAGGGTTAGGGTTAGGGTTAGGGCTGGGGTTAGGGTTAGGGTAAGGGCTAGGGCAAGGATTAGGTTTAGGGTTGGAGTTAGGACTAGGGCTAGGTTTAGGGTTAGGGTTAGGTCTAGGGCTAGGGTTAGGGTTAGGGGTAGGATTCGGGGTAGGGTTAGGGGTAGGGGTAGGAGTAGGGTTAGGCGTAGGGGTAGGGTTAGGGTTAGGGTTAGGGTTAGGGGTCGGGGTAGGGGTAGGGGTAGGTTTAGATTTAGGGTTAGGGGTAGGGTTAGGGTTAGGGGTAGGTTTAGGTTTAGGGTTAGGGGTAGTGTTAGGGTTAGGGTTAGGGTTAGGGGTAGGGTTAAGGTTAGGGTTAGGGTTAGGGTTAGGGGTTGGGTTAGGGTTAGGGATAGGGTTAGGGGTAGTGATGTGTTTAGGGATAGGGTTAGGTTTAGGGTTAGGGTTAGCGTTAGATTTAGGATTAGGGTTTGGGTTAGGGTTATGGTTAGGGGTATAGTTCCGTTTAGTGTTAGGGGTAGGGGTAGGGTTAGGTTAGGGTTAGGGATAGGGTTAGGGTTAGGGTTAGGGTTAGAGTTAGGGTTAGAGTTAGGGTTAGGGTTAGGTTTAGTGGCAGGGGTATTGTTAGGGTTAGGTGTAGTGGTAGGGGTTGGGGTAGGGGTAGGTTGAGGATTAGGGTTAGGATTAGGGTTAGGGTTAGGGTTAGAGTTAGGGTTATTGTTAGGGCTAGGGCTAGGGTTAGGGTTAGGGGTAGGGGTAGGGTAGGGGTTAGGTTTAGGGTTAGGGTTAGGGGTAGGGGTAGTTTTATGGGTAGGGGTAGATGTAGGGGTAGGGGTAGGAGTAGAGTTAGGGTTAGAATTAGGGTTAGGGTTAGGGGTAGGGGTAGGGTTAGTGTTAGGGGTAGAGTTAGGGGAAGGGTTAGGTTTACGGGTAGGGTTAGGGTTAGAGTTAGAGTTAGGGTTACGGTTAGGGGTAGGTTTAGGGTTAGGGTTATGGGTAGGGGTAGGGTTAAGGTTAGGGTTAGGGTTAGAGTTAAGGGTAGGGTTAGGGTTAGGGTTAGGTTTTGGGTTAGGTGTAGTGTTAGGGATAGGGTTAGGGTCAGGAGTAGCGTTAGGGTTAGGGTTAGTGTTAGTGGTAGTGGTAGCGGTAGGGGTAGGGTTAGGGGTAGGGGTAGGGGTAGGTTTAGGATTAGGGTTAAGGTTAGGTTTACGTTTAGGGGTAGGGTTAGGGTTAGGATAAGGGTTAGGAGTAGGGTTAGGGGTAGGGGTAGGGGTAGGGGTAGGGGTAGGGGTAGGGGTAAGGTAAGGGTTAGGGTTTGGGGTAGGGTTAGGGGTAGGGTTAGGGGTAGGGTTAGGGTTAGGGGTAGTGGTAGGGATAGTGGTAGGGTTAGGGTTAGGGGTAGGGTTAGGGGTGGGGTTAGGGTTGGTGTTGGGGTTAGGGTTAGGCGTAGGGTTAGGGTTAGGGTTAGGGTTACCGTTAAGGGGTAGGGGTAGGGTTAGTGTTAGGGCTAGGGTTAGGGTTAGAGGTAGGGGTAGGGGTAGGGTTACATTTAGGGTTAGGGTTAGGTGTAGGGTTAGGGGTAGTTTTAGGGTTAGGGTTAGGGTTAGGGGTAGGGGTAGGGTTAAGTTTAGGGTTAGGGTTAGGTTTAGGGTTAGGGTTAGCGTTAGTTGTAGGTTTAGGGTTAGGATTAGGTTTACAGTTAGGTGTATAGTTAGCGTTAGTGTTAGGCTTAGGTGTAGGGTTAGGGTTAGGGTTAGGGTTAGGGTTACGTGTAGGGGTAGGGTTAGGGTTAGGGTTAGGGGTAGGGGTAGGGGTAGGGGTTAGGGTTAGGTGTAGGGATAGGTTTAGGGGTAGGGGTAGGTTTAGTGATAGGGATATGGGTAGGGGTAGGGGTAGGTGTAGGGTTAGGGTTAGGAGTAGGGTTAGGTTTAGGGTTAGGGGTAGAGTTAGCGTTAGGTTTAGGCTTACTGTTAGGACTAGTGCTAGGTTTACAGTTAGGGTTAGGTCTATGGCTAGGGCTAGGGTTAGGGTTAGGGTTAGGGGTAGTTTTAGGGTTAGAGGTAGCGTTAGGGGTAGGGTTAGGGTTAGGGTTAGGGTTTGGTTAG
>JANJXV010000047.1:702500-710000 GCA_024803745.1 Megascapheus bottae | reverse complement strand
GGTAGTTGTAGGGGTAAGGTTATGGTTATCATTAGGGTGATTTTTAGGGTTAGGTCTACGGGTAGGAGTAGGGTTAGTGTTAGGTTTAGGGTTTCGGTTATGGGTAGGAGTAGGGGTAGGGCTAGGGTTAGGGTTAGGGTTAGGGTTAGGGGTAGAGTTAGGGTTAGGGGTAGGGTTAGGGGTAGGTTTAGAGTTAGGGTTCGGGTTAGAGGTAGGGTTAGGATTACGGGTAGGGTTAGGGTTAGGGTTAGGATTAGGGTTAGGTTTAGGGTTAGGATTAGGGTTAGGTTTAGGGTTAGGGTTAGGGCTAGGGCTAGGGTTAGGGTTAGGGCTATGGCTATGGCTAGGTTAGGGTTAGGGTTAGGTTTAGGGCTAGGGCTAGGATTAGGGTTAGGGTTAGGTTCAGGGTTAAGGGTAGGTTAGGGTTAGGGTTAAGTTACGGTTAGCGGTAGAGGTAGGGGTAGGTTTAGGGTTAGGGTTACGGGTAGGGGTAGGGGAAGGGGTAGGGATAGGATTAAGGTTAGTGTTAGGGGTAGGGTAAGGGTAGGGTAGGGCTAGGTTTAGGGTTAGGGTTAGGGTTGGGGGTAGAGTTAGGGTTAGGTTAGAGTTAGGGTTAGGGGTAGGGTTAGGATTAGGTTTAGGATTAGGGTTAGAGGTAGGGGTAGGGTTAGGTTTAGGGTCAGGGTTAGGGTTAGGGGTACGTTTAGGTTTAGGGGTTCGGGTAGGGTTATTTTTAGGGTTAGGGTTAGGGTCAGCGTTAGTGGTAGGGTTAGGGTTAGGGTTAGGGTTAGTGGTAGGATTAGGGTTAGGGTTTTACGGTTAGGGTTAGGGTTAGGGTGAGGAGTAGGTTTAGGGTTAGGGTTAGGGTTAGGGGAAGGGGTAGAGGTAGGGGTATGGTTAGGGCTATGGCTATTGTTAGGGTTAGGGTTAGGGCTAGGGTTAGGGTAAGGGTTATGGGTAGGGTTAGGGTTTGGTTTAGGTTTAGGGTTAGGGTTAGCCTTAGGGGTAGGGTTAGTGTTATGGTTAGGGTTAGGGTTAGGGGTATTGTTAGGGTTAGGGTTAGAGTTAGGTTTAGGGTTAGGGTTACGGTTAGGAGTAGGGTTAGGGTTAGGGTTAGGGGTAGGGGTAGGTTTAGGGTTAGGGGTAGGGGTAGGTTTAGGCTTAGGGTTAGGGTTAGCGTTAGTGGTAGGGTTAGGGTTAGGGTTAGGGTTACGGTTAGTGGTAGGTTAGGCTTAGAGTTAGGGTTAGGTTTAGGGTAGGGTTAGGGTTAGGGTTAGGGTTAGTGGTAGCTTTAGGGGTACGGTTAGGGTTAGGGGTAGGGGTAGGATTAGGGGTAGGGTTAGGGGTAGGGTTAGGGTTAGAGTTAGACTAAGGGTTAGGGTTAGGGTAGGGTTAGGGTAGGGTTAGGGTTAGGGTTAGGGTTAGTGGTACCTTTAGGGGTAGGGTTAGGGTTAGGGGTAGGGGTAGGATTAGGGGTAGGGTTTGGGTTAGAGTTACCATTAGGATTATGGTTAGAGTGAGGGTTAGGGGTAGGGGTAGGGGTAGGGTTAGGGCTAGCGTTAGGGTTAGGGTTAGGTGTAGGGTTAGGGTTAGGGTTAGAATTAGGGTTAGGGGTAGGGGTAGGGATTGGGTTAGGGTTAGGGGTAGGGTTGGGGTTAATGGTAGGGGAAGGGCTAGGGATAGGGGTAGGGTTAGTGTTAGGGTTAGGGTTAGGGGTAGTGTTAGGGTTAGAATTAGGGTTAGGGATGGGTGTAGGGGTAGGGTGAGGGGTAGGGTTAGGTTTAGGGTTAGTGGTAGGGGTAGGGTTAGGGTTAAGGGTAGGTGTAGGGGTAGGAGTAGGTGTAGGTTTAGGATTAGGGTTAGGGTTAATGTTAGGGGAAAAGTTAGGTTTATGGGTAGGGTTAGGGTTAGGGGTAGGGTTAGTGTTAGGTGTAGGGTTAGGGGTAGGGTTAGGTTTAGGGTTGGAGTTAGTGGTAGGGGTAGGTTAAGGTTAGGGTTAGAGTTAGGGGGAGGTGTACGCGTTGGGTTAGGGTTAGAGTCAGGGTTAGGGTTTGGGGTAGTGTTATGGTTATGGGTAGGGTTAGGGTTAGTGGTAGGGTTAGGTTTAGGGTTAGGGTTAGGGGTAGGGGTAGAGTTAGGGTAGGGGTAGGGTTAGGGATAGGAGGAGTGTTAGTGTTAGGGTTAGTGTTAGGTTTGGGATTGGGATTATGGTTAGGGGTAGGGTTAGGTTTAGGGTTTGGGTTAGGGCTAGGGCTAGGGTTAGGGTTAGGGTTAGGGCAAGGGTTAGGGTTAGGGTTAGGGCTAGGGCTAGGGTTAGGGTTAGGGTAACGGGTAGGGGTTGGGGTAGGGGTAGGGTTAGACGTAGGGGTAGGGGTAGGCGTAGGGTTAGGGTTAGGATTAGAGTTAGGGTTAAGTTTAGGGTTAGGGTTAGGTTTAGTGCTAGGGTTAGGCTTAGGGTTAGGGTTAGGGTTAGGGGTAGAGGTAGGGTAGGGTTAGAGTTAGGGGTAGGGTTAGGGGTAGGGGTAGTGTTAGGGTTAGGGTTAGGGTTAGGGTTGTGGTTAGGATTAGGACTAGGGTTATAGTTAGGGTTAGGGTTAGGGTTAGGGTTAGGGCTAAAGCTAGGGTTACGGTTATAGTTAGGGTTAGGGGTAGAGGTAGGGTAGGGTTAGGGTTAGGGGTAGGGGTAGAGTTAGGTGTACCGTTATGGTCATGGGTAGGGGTATGGGTGGGTTTAGGGTTAGGGTTAGGATTAGGGTTAGGGTTAAGGTTAGGGTAGGGTTAGGGTTAGCGGTAGTTTTAGGGGCAGGGTTAGGGTTAGGCTTAGGGGTAGGGTTAGGGGTAGGGTTAGGTTTAGGGTTAGGGTTAGGGTTAGGGTTAGGGTTAGGGATAGAGGTATCGTTAGGGGTAGGGTTAGGGTTAAGGTTAGGGTTTGGTTAGGGTTAGGGCTAGGGGTATTGTTAGGGTTAGGGGTAGGGTTAGCGGTACGTGTAGGGGTAGGGGTAGGGGTAGGGTTAGGGTTAGGGTTAGGGATAGGGAATGTTTAGGAGTAGGGTTAGGGTTAGGGTTAGGGTTACGGTTACGGGTAGGGTTAGGGATAGAGTTAGGGTTAGGGTTAGTGGTAGATTTAGGGGTAGGGTTAGGTTTAGGTTTAGGGGTAAGTTTAGGGGTAGGGTTAGGGTTAGTGTGACGGTTAGGGTTAGGATTAGGGGTAGGTGTAGGGTTAGGTTTGGGTTAGCAGTACGGGTACTGGTAGGGGTAGGGGTAGGGTTAGGGGTAGGGTTAGGGTTTGGGCTAGCGCTAGGGTTAGGGTTAGGTTTAGGACTAGGGCTTGGGTTAGGGTTAGGGGTAGAATTAGGGTTAGGGTTAGGGGTAGAGTTAGGATTAGAGTTAGGGTTAGGGTTACTGTTAGGGGTAGGGTTAGGTTTAGGGTTAGGGTTTGGGGCAGGGTTAGGGTTAGGGGTAGGGTTAGGGGTAGGGTTAGGGTTAGGTTTAGTGTTAGGTTTACGGTTACTGGTAGTGTTAGGGTTAGGGTTACAGTTAGGTTTAAGGTTATAGTTAGGGTTTGGGGTAGGGTTAGGTTTAGGGTTAGGGGTAGGCTTTGTGTTAGGGGTAGCGTTAGGGATAGGGTTAGGGTTAGGGGTAAGGTTATTGTTATCATTAGGGTTATGGTTAGGGTTAGGTCTACGGGAAGGAGTAGGGTTAGTGTTAGGTTTAGTGTTTGGGCTATGGGTAGGAGTAGGGGTAGGGCTAGGGTTACGGTTAGGGTTAGGGGTAGAGTTAGGGTTAGGGGTAGGGTTAGGATTAGGTTTAGAGTTAGGGTTCGCGTTAGAGGTAGCGTTAGGATTACGGGTATGGTTAGGGTTAGGGTTAGGATTAGGGTTAGGTTTAGGGTTAGGATTAGGGTTAGGTTTAGGGTTAGGGTTAGGGCTAGGGCTAGGGTTAGGGTTAGGGCAATGGCTATGGCTAGGATAGGGTTAGGGTTAGGTTTAGGGCTAGGGCTAGGATTAGGGTTAGGGTTAGGGTTAGGGTTAGGGGCAGGCGTAGGTTTAGGGCTAGGGCTAGGCTTATGGTTATGGTTAGGGTAGGGCTAGTGTTAGGGGTAATGTTCGGGTTAGGGTTAGGTTTAGGGTTAGGGTTAGGGGTAGGTGTAGGGTTAGCGGTAGGGGTAGGGGTAGGGGAAGATGTAGGCGTAGGGCCAAGGTAAGGGTTAGGGTTAGGGTTAGGATTAGGGTTAGTGTTAGGGTTAGGGGTAGGGTTAGGGGTAGGTTAGGGGTAGGGCTAGGGCTAGGGCTAGGGGTAGGTTTAGGGTTAGGGTTAGGATTAGGGTTAGGGTTAGGGTTAGGATTAGGGTTAGAGTTAGGGCTAGGGTTAGGGTTAGGGTTAGGGCTATGTCTAGGCCTAGGGTTAGGGTTAGGCTTAGGGTTAGGGCTAGGTCTAGGGTTAGGGTTAGGTTTAGGGTTAGGTTTAGGTTCAGGTTTAAGGGTAGGTTAGGGTTAGGGTTAAGTTACGGTTAGCGGTAGAGGTAGGGGTAGGTTTAGGGTTAGGGTTACGGGTAGGGGTAGGGGAAAGGGTAGGGATAGGATTAAGGTTAGTGTTAGGGGTAGGGTAAGGGTAGGGGTAGGGCTAGGTTTAGGGTAAGGGTTAGGGTTGGGGGTAGAGTTAGGGTTAGGGTAGGATTAGGGTTAGGGGTAGGGTTAGGATAAGGATTAGGATTAGGGTTAGAGGTAGGGGTAGGGTTAGGTTTAGGGTCAGGGTTAGGGTTAGGGGTACGTTTAGGTTTAGGGGTTCGGGTAGGGTTATTTTTAGGGTTAGGGTTAGGGTCAGCGTTAGTGGTAGGGTTAGGGTTAGGGTTAGTGGTAGGATTAGGGTTAGGGTTTTAGGGTTAGGGTTAGGGTTAGGGTGAGGAGTAGGTTTAGGTTTAGGGTTAGGGTTAGGGAAAGGGGTAGAGGTAGGGGTATGGTTAGGGCTATGGCTATTGTTAGGGTTAGGGTTAGGGCTAGGGTTAGGGTAAGGGTTAGGGGTAGGGTTAGGGTTTGGTTTAGGTTTAGAGTTAGGGTTAGCCTTAGGGGTAGGGTTATTGTTATGTTTAGGGTTAGGGTTAGGGGTATTGTTAGGGTTAGGGTTAGAGTTAGGTTTAGGGTTAGGGTTAGCCTCAGGGGTAGGGTTAGTGTTATGGTTAGGGTTAGGGTTAGGGGTATTGTTAGGGTTAGGGTTAGAGTTAGGTTTAGGGTTAGGGTTACGGTTAGGAGTAGGGTTAGGTTTAGGGTTAGGGGTAGGGGTAGGTTTAGGGTTAGGGGTAGGGGTAGGTTTAGGCTTAGGTTTAGGGTTAGCGTTAGGGGTAGGGTTAGGGTTAGGGTTACGGTTACGGTTAGTGGTAGGTTAGGCTTAGAGTTAGGGTTAGGTTTAGGGTAGGGTTAGGGTTAGGGTTAGGGTTAGGGGTAGCTTTAGGGCTAGGGTTAGGGTTAGGGTTAGGGGTAGGATTAGGGGTAGGTTTAGGGGTAGGGTTAGGGTTAGAGTTAGGCTTAGGGTTAGGGTTAGGGTAGGGTTAGGGTTAGGGTTAGGGTTAGTGGTAGCTTTAGGGGTAGGGTTAGGGTTAGGGTTAGGGGTAGGATTAGGGGTAGGGTTTGGGTTAGAGTTACCTTTAGGATTATGGTTAGAGTGAGGGTTAGGGGTAGGGGTAGTGTTAGGGTTAGGGCTAGCGTTAGGGTTAGGGTTAGGTGTAGGGTTAGGGTTAGGGTTAGAATTAGGGTTAGGGGTAGGGGTAGGGATTGGGTTAGGGTTATGGGTAGGGTTAGGGTTAATGGTAGGGGAAGGGCTAGGGATAGGGGTAGTGTTAGTGTTAGGGTTAGGGTTAGGGGTAGGGGTAGGGTTAGAATTAGGGTTAGGGGTGGGTGTAGGGTTAGGGTGAGGGGTAGGGTTAGGGTTAGTGGTCGGGGTAGGGTTAGGGTTAAGGGTAGGTGTAGTGGTAGGAGTAGGTGTAGGTTTAGGATTAGGGTTAGGGTTAATGTTACGGGAAAAGTTAGGTTTATGGGTAGGGTTAGGGTTAGGGGTAGGGTTAGTGTTAGGTGTAGGGTTAGGGGTAGGGTTAGGTTTAGGGTTAGAGTTAGTGGTAGGGGTAGGGTTAAGGTTAGGGTTAGAGTTAGGGGTAGGTGTAGGCGTTGGGTTAGGGTTAGAGTCAGGGTTAGGGTTTGGGGTAGTGTTATGGTTATGGGTAGGGTTAGGGTTAGTGGTAGGGTTAGGTTTAGGGTTAGGGTTAGGGTTAGGGGTAGAGTTAGGGTAGGGGTAGGGTTAGGGATAGGAGGAGTGTTAATGTTAGGGTTAGTGTTAGGTTTGGGATTGGGGTTACGGTTAGGGGTGGGGTTAGGTTTAGGGTTTGGGTTAGGGCTAGGGCTAGGGTTAGGGTTAGGGTTAGGGCAAGGGTTAGGGTTAGGGTTAGGGCTAGGGCTAGGGCTGGGTTAGGGTAAGGGGTAGGGGTTGGGGTAGGGGTAGGGTTAGACGTAGTGGTAGGGGTAGGGGTAGGGTTATGGTTAGGATTAGAGTTAGGGTTAAGTTTAGGGTTAGGGTTAGGTTTAGTGTTAGGGGTAGGCTTAGGGTTAGGGTTAGGGTTAGGGGTAGAGGTAGGGTAGGGTTAGGGTTAGGGGTAGGGTTAGGGGTTGGGGTAGTGTTAGGGTTAGGGTTAGGGTTAGGGTTGGTGTTAGGATTAGGACTAGGGTTATAGTTAGGGTTAGGGTTAGGGTTAGTGTTAGGGCTAAGGCTAGGGTTACGGTTAGGAGTAGGGTTAGGGGTAGCGGTAGGGGTAGGTTTAGGGTTAGTGCTAGGGTTAGGGTTATAGTTAGGGTTAGGGTTAGAGGTAGGGTAGGGTTAGGGTTAGGGGTAGTGGTAGAGTTAGGTGTACCGTTATGGGCATGGGTAGGGGTATGGGTGGGTTTAGGGTTAGGGTTAGGATTAGGGTTAGGGTTAGGGTTAGGGTTAGGGTTAGGGTTAGGGGTAATTTTAGGGGCAGGGTTAGGGTTAGGCTTAGGGGTTGGGTTAGGGGTAGGGTTAGGTTTAGGGTTAGGGTTAGTGTTAGGGTTAGGGTTAGAGATAGGGTAGGGTTAGGGTGAGGGGTAGGGGTAGGGGTAGAGGTAGGGGTAGGGTTAGGGTTAGGGTTAGGGTGAGGGTTGGGGTTAGGGTTAGGGCTAGGGTTAGGGTTAGGGCTAAGTGTAGGGATAGGGTTAGGGTTAGGGTTATTGTTAGGGCTAGGGGTAGGGTTAGGGTTAGGGTTAGTGGTAGGGGTTAGGGTTAGGGGTATGGGTAGGTTTAGGGGTATGGGTAGGGTTAGTGGTAGGGATAGGGGTAGGGTAGGGGTGGTGTAGGGTTAGGGTTAGGAGTAGGGTTAGGTTTAGGTTTAGGGGTAGAGTTAGGGTTAAGTTAGGCTTAGGGTTAGGGCTAGTGCTAGGGTTCAGTTAGGGTTAGGACTATGGCTAGGGCTATGATTAGCGTTAAGGTTAGGGTTAGGGC
>JANJXV010000047.1:692500-697500 GCA_024803745.1 Megascapheus bottae | reverse complement strand
TTAGGGATAAGGGTCGGGTATGGGTTAGGGTTAGGGGTAGGGGTAGGGTTAGGGTTAGAGGTAGCGTTAGGGGAATGGTTAGGGTTAGGGTTAGGGGTAGGGTTAGGGTTAGGGGTAGCGTTAGGGGAAGGGTTAGGTTTAGGCGTAGGGTTAGGGTTAGAGTTAGGGTTAGGGTTAGGGTTACGGTTAGGGATAGGGTTAGGGTTAGGGTTAGGGTAGGGGTAGGGTTAGGGGTAGCGTTAGGGTTAGAGTTAGGGGTAGGGTTAGGGTTAGGTTTAGGGGTAGGATTAGGGTTAGGTTTAGGGTTAGGGTTAGGGTAAGCGTTAGGGGTAGGGTTATGGTTAGGGTTAGGGTTACGGTTAAGGGTAGGGGTAGGGTTAGGTTTAGGGTTAGGGGTAGGGTGAGGTTTAGGGTTAGAGTTAGGGGTAGCTTTAGGGGTATGGTTAGGTTTAGGGTTAGGGGTAAGGTTAGGGGTAGGGTTAGGGTTAGAGTGAAGGTTAGGGTTAGGATTAGGGGTAGGTTAGGTTTAGGGTTAGGGTTAGCTGTACAGGTAGGGGTAGGGGTAGGGGTAGGGTTAGGGTTAGGGGTAGGGATAGGGAACGTTTAGGAGTAGGGTTAGGGTTAGGGTTAGGGTTACGGTTACGGGTAGGGTTAGGGATAGGGTTAGGGTTAGGGGTAGATTTAGGGGTTGGGTTAGGTTTAGGTTTAGGGGTAAGGTTAGGGGTAGGGTTAGGGTTAGGGTGACGGTTATGGTTAGGATTAGGGGTAGGTGTAGGATTGGGGTTAGTGGTACGGGTACTGGTAGGGGTAGGGGTAGGGTTAGGGGTAGGGTTAGGGTTTGGGCTAGCAATAGGGTTAGGGTTAGGTTTAGGACTAGGGCTTGGGTTAGGGTTAGGGGTAGAGTTAAGGTTAGGGTTAGGGTTAGGGGTAGGGTTAGGATTAGAGTTAGGGTTAGGGTTACGGTTAGGGTTAGGGTTAGGGTTAGGGTTAGGGTTTGTGGCAGGGTTAGGGTTAGGGTTAGGGGTAGGGTTAGGGTTAGGTTTAGGGTTAGGTTTACAGTTACTGGTAGTGTTAGGGTTAGGGTTAGGGTTAGGGTTGGGGATAGGGTAGGGGTAGTGTTAGGTTTAAGGTTATAGTTAGGGTTAGGGGTAGGGTTAGGGTTAGGGTTAGGGGTAGGCTTTTTGTTAGGGGTAGCGTTAGGGATAGGGTTAGGGGTAGGGTTAGGGTTAGGGTTAGGGTTAGAGCTATGGCTATGGCTCTGGTTCGGGTTAGGCTTAGGGTTAGGGCTAGTGCTAGGGTTAGGTTAGGGTTAGGGTTAGGGTTAGTGGTAGGGGTAGTTGTACGGGTATGGGTAGGGTTAGGGTTAGGGTTAGGGGTAGGGGTAGTGTTAGGGTTAGGGTTAACATTAGGTATAAGTTTATAATTAGGGTTAGGGTTAGGGTTAGGGGTAGGTTTTGTGTTAGGTGTAGCGTTAGGGGTAGGGTTAGGGGTAGGGGTAGGGGTAGGGGTAGGGTTTGGGTTAGGTTTAGGGGTAGGGGTAGGGTTAGGGTTAGAGGTAGCATTCGGGAATGGTTAGGGGTAGGGTTAGGGTTAGGGTAGGGTTAGGGTTAGGGTTAGTTTTAGGGGCAGGGTTAGTGTTAGGTTTAGGGGTAGGGTTAGGGTTTAAGGTTATAATTAGGTTTAAGGTTATAATTAGGTTTAAGATTGTAATTAGGGTTAGGGTTAGGGTTAGGGTTAGGTGTAGGGGTAGGGTTAGGGGTAGGATTAGGGTTAAGGTTACAGGTAGGGTTAGAGTTTGGTTAAGGTTAGGGTTAGGGATAGGGGTCGGGTTTGGGTTAGGGTTAGGGGTAGGGGTAGGGTTAGGTTAGAGGTAGCGTTGGGGAATTGTTAGGGTTAGGGTTAGGGGTAGGGTTAGGGTTAGGGTTAGGGTAGGGTTAGGGTTAGGGTTAGTTTTAGGGGCAGGGTTAGGGTTAGGTTTAGGGGTAGGGTTAGGGGTAGGGTTAGAGTTACTGTTAGGGTTAGGGTTAGAGATAGGGTAGGGTTAGGTTAGGGTTAATGGTAGGTGTAGAGTTAGGGGTAGGGTTAGGTTTAGGGTTAGGGTGAGGGTTGGGGTTAGGGTTAGAGTTAGGGTTAGGGTTACCTATAGGGGTAGGGTTAGGGTTAGTGTTAAGGTTAGGGGTCGGGTTAGGGTTAGGGTCAGGGTTAGAGTTAGGGTTAGAGTTAGCGTTAGGGTTAGGGTTAGTGGCAGGGGTATTGTTAGGGTTAGGGGTAGGGGTAGGGGTAGGGGTCGGTTTAGGACTAGGGTTAGGATTAGGGTTAGGGTTAGGGTTAGGGTTATTGTTAGGGCTAGGGTTAGGGTTGGGGTAGGGTTAGGGGTTATGGTTAGGGATAGGGGTAGGGGTAGGGGTAGGGTTAGGGGTAGGGGTAGGGGTAGGGGTTAGGATTAGGGTTAGGGGTAGGGTTAGGGTTAGGGGTAGAGTTAGGGGAAGGTGTAGGTAGGGGTAGGTGTAGGGTTAGAGTTAGGGTTAGCGTTACGGTTAGGGGTAGGTTTAGGGTTAGGGTTAAGGTTAGGGGTAGGGTTAAGTTTAGGGTTAGGGTTAGAGTTAAGGGTAGGGTTAGGGTTAGGTTTAGGGTTAGGGTTTGTGTTAGGGGTAGTGTTAGGGATAGGATTAGGGGTAGGGGTAGGGTTGGGGTTAGGGTTTGGGTTAGTGGTAGTGGTAGAGGTAGGGTTAGGGGTAGGGGTAGGTGTAGGGGTAGGGGTAGGTTTAGGCTTTGGGTTAGGATTCGGGTTAGGGTTAGGGGTAGGGGTAGTGGTAAGGTAAGGGTTAGGGTTTGGTGTAGTGTTAGGGGTAGGGTTAGGGATAGGGTAGGATTAGGGTTAGGGTTAGCGGGAGGGGTAGGGATAAGGGTAGGGTTAGGGTTAGGGGTAGGGTTAGGGTTAGGGTTAGGGTTGGGTTTGGGGTTAGGTTTAGGGGCAGGTTTAGGGTCAGGTTTAGGGTTAAGGCTAGGGCTAGGTTTAGGGTTAGGGTTAGGGTTACCGTTAAGGGGTAGGGGTAGGGTTAGGTTTAGGGTTAGGGTTATGGTTAGGGGTATTGTTAGGATTAAGGCTATTGTTAGGGGTAGGGTTAGGATTGGAGTTAGGGTTAGGGTTACGGTTAGCAGTAGGGTTAGGGTTAGGATTAGGGTTAGGTGTAGGGTTAGGGTTAGGGTTAGGGTGAGCGTTAGGGGTAGGATTAGGGTTAGGTTTAGGGGTAGGTGTAGGGGTAGCGGTGGGTGTAGGGTTAGGGTTAGGGTAGGGTTAGGGTTAGGGACAGGTGTAGGGGTAGGGGTAGGGTTAGGGTTAGGGTTAGCGGTAGGGGTAGTGGTAGGGGTAGGGGTAGGGTTAGGGTTAGGGTTAGGGCTAGGGTTAATGTTAGGG
Organism: Megascapheus bottae; assembly: GCA_024803745.1. Taxonomy (NCBI): domain Eukaryota; kingdom Metazoa; phylum Chordata; class Mammalia; order Rodentia; family Geomyidae; genus Megascapheus; species Megascapheus bottae. The sequence continues at coordinate 694,082 of JANJXV010000047.1, read as the reverse complement.
GTAGGGGTAGGGTTAGATTTAGGGTTAGGGTTAGGGGTAGGGGTAATGTTAGGGGTAGGTTTAGGGTTAGGGTTAGGGGTAGGGTTAGGGTTAGGTTTAGGGTTAGGATTAGGGGTAGGGTTAGGGTTAGGTTTAGGGTTAGGATTAGGGGTGGGGTTAAGGTTAGGGTTAGGGTTAGGGTTAGGGGTTGGGTTAGGGTTAGGGATAGGTTTAGGAGTAGGGGTGGGTGTAGGGTTAGGGTTAGGGTTAGGGTTAGGGTTAGCGGAATGTGTAGGGGTAGAGGCAGGGTTAGGGTTAGGGGTAGAGGTAGTGGTAGGGGTAGGGGTAGGGTTAGGGTTAGAGTTAGGGCTAGGGTTAGGGTTAGGGTTAGGGCTACGGCAAGGATTAGGGTTAGGGTTAGAGCTAGGACTAGGGCTAGAGTTATGGTTAGGGTTAGGGTTAGGGCTAGGGCTAGGGTTAGGGTTAGGGTTAGGTGTAGGGTTAGGGGTAGGAGTACGGGTAGGGTTAGGCCTAGGGTTAGGGTTAGGGTTAGGGTTAGGGGTAGGGGTAGGGGTAGGTGTAGGGGTAGGGGTAGAGGTAGGTTTAGATTTAGGGTTAGGTTTAGGGGTAGAGTTAGCAGTAGGTTTAGGGATAGGGTTAGGGTTAGTGTTGGGGTTAGGGTTAGGGCTAGGGCTAGGGTTAGGGGTTAGGGTTAGGGTTAGGGTCAGGGGTAGCGGTAGGCGTAGGGTTAGGGATAGGGGTAGGGGTAGGTGTAGGGTTAGGGATAGGATTAGGGTTAGGATTAGGGTTAGGGGTAGGTTTAGGGTTAGGGGTAGAGTTAGGGGAAGGGTTAGGTAGGGGTAGGGTTAGGGTTAGAGTTAGGGTTATGGTTACGGTTAGGGGTAGGTTTAGGGTTAGGGTTAGGGTTAGGGGTAGGGTTAAGGTTAGGGTTAGGGTTAGAGTTAAGAGTAGGATTAGGGTTAGGGTTAGGATTAGGGTTTGGGTTAGGGGTAGTGTTAGGGATAGGGTTAGGGTTAGGGGTAGGGTTGCGGTTAGGGTTTGGGTTAGTGGTAGCTGTAGGGGTAGGGTTAGGATCAGGGGTAAGTGTAGGGGTAGGGGTAGGTTTAGTATTCGGTTTAGGATTAGGGTTAAGGTTAGGGGTAGGGTTAGGGGTAAGGTAAGGGTTAGGGTTTGGGGTAGTGCTAGGGGTAGGGTTAGGGGTAGGGTAGGATTAGGGTTAGGGTTAGCTTTAGGGGTAGGGATAGGGGTAGGGTTAGGGTTAGGGGTAGAGTTAGGGTTAGGGTTAGGGTTGGTGTTGGGGTTAGGATTAGGGGTAGGGTTAGGGTCAGGTTTAGGGTTAAGGCTAGGGGTAGGTTTAGGGTTAGGGTTAGGGTTACCTTTAAGGGGTATGGGTAGGGTTAGGTTTAGGGTTAGGTTATGGTTAGGGGTATTGGTACGATTAGGGTTATTGTTAGGGTTAGGGTTAGGGTTAGGCTTAGCGTTATAATTAGGGTTACGGTTTGGGGTTTTGGTTAGGGTTAGGGTTATGGTTAGGGTTAGGGGTAGGGTTAGCTTAGGGTCAGGGTTAGGGTTAGGGTTAGGG
>JANJXV010000047.1:672500-682500 GCA_024803745.1 Megascapheus bottae | reverse complement strand
ATATTGTTAGCATAATGGTTAGGGTTAAGGTTAGGGTTAGGGGTAATGGTAGGGGTAAGTTTAGGGTTAGGGTTAGGTTTAGGAGTAGGGTTAGGTTAGTGTTAAGGGTAGGGTTAGGGTTAGGGTTAGGATTAGGGGTGGTGGTAAGGGTAGGGTTGGGGTTACGTTTAGGGTTAGGTTTAGGGGTAGAGTTAGGGTTAGGGGTAGGGTTAGGGTTACCGGTAGGGTTAGGGTTAGGGTTAGGGTTAGCGGTAGGGGTAGGGGTACGGGTAGGGGTAGGGGTAGGGGTAGGTGTAGGGTTAGGGTTAGGATTAGGGTTAGGGTTAGGTTTAGGGTAGAGTTAGGGTTAGGGTTAAGCTTAGGGTTAGGGCTAGGGCTAGGTTTACAGTTAGGGTTAGGGCTATGGCTAGGGCTAGGGTTAGGGTTAATGTTAGGGTTAGGGCTAGGGCTAGGTTTAGGGTTAGGGTTGGTGTTAGGGTTAGATTTAGGGGTAGGTGTAGGGGTAGGGGTAAGTTTAGGGTGAGGGTTATGGGTAGGGTTAGGGGTAGGGGTAGGAGTAGGAGTAGGGGTAAGGTTAGGGTTAGGGCTAGGTGTAGAGGTAGGGGTAGCGGTAGAGTTAGGGTTAGGGTTAGGGTTAGGGTTTGGGGTACGGGTAGGTTTAGGGTTAGGGTTAGGTTTAGGGGTAGGGTTACGGTTTGGGGTAGGGTTTGGGTTAGGGTTAGTGGTAGGGTTAGGTTTAGGGTTAGGATTAGGGTTGGGGTTAGGGCTAGGGTTAGTTTTAGGGTTAGGGTTAGCGTTAGGTGTAGGGTTAGGGTTAGGTTTAGGGTTAGGGTTAGGGGTAGGGTTAGGATTAAAGGTAGGGTTAGGGTTAGAGGTAGCGTTAGGGTTAGGGTTATGGTTATGGTTAGGGTTAGGGTTAGGGGTAGGGTTAGGGTTAGGGTTAGGGTTAGAGTTAGGGGTAGGATTAGGGTTTTGGTTAGGGTTAGGGGTAGGGGTAGGGTTAGGGGTAGTGTTATGTTTATGGTTAGGGTTAGGGTTAGGGGTAAGTGTAGGGGTAGGGTTAGGGTTAGGGTTAGGCATACGGGTAGGGGCAGGGTTAGGGTTAGGGTTAGGGTTAGGTTTAGGGGTAGGTGTAGGGGTAGGGGTAGGTTTAGGTTTAGGGGTAGGGGTAGGGGTAGGGGTAGGAGTAGGGGTTAGGGTTAGGGGTATGGGTTAGGGTTAGGGTTAGGGTAGGGGTAGGGTTAGGGTTAGGGTTAGGGTTAGGGGTAGGGGTAGAGGTAGGGTTAGGGTTAGGGGTATGGTTAGGTGTAGGGTTTGGTATGGGGTTTGGGTTAGGGTTAGGTGTAAGGTTAGGGTTAGGGTAAGGGTTAGGGGTAGGGTTAGGTTTAGGGTAGGGTTAGGGGTAGGTTGGGGTTAGGGTTATGTTTAGGGTGAGCGTTAGGGGTAGGGTTAGGGTTAGGGGTAGGTTAGGGTTAGGGTTAGTGTTAGGGTTAGGTCTTGGGTTAGGTAAGGGGTAGAGTTATGGTTAGGGTTAGGGGTAGGGTTAGGGGTAGGATTAGGGTTAGGGTTAGGGTTACTGTTAGGGTTAGGGCTAGGGTTAGGGGTAGGGTTAGGGTTAGGGCTAGGTTTAGGGTTAGGGGTAGCTTTAGGGTAGGGTTATAGTTAGGGTTAGGGGTAGGGTTAGGGGTTGGGTAAGGGTTAGGTTTACAGTTAGGGTTAGGGTCAGAGTTAAGTTTAGGTGTAGGGTTAGGGTTAGGGTTAGGGGTAGGGGTAGTGGTAGGGGTAGGGATTGGGTAAAAGTTATGGTTAGGGTTACGGTTAGGGGTAGGGTTAGGGTTAGGGTTAGGGGTAGGTTAGGGTTAGGTTTAGGGTTAGGGTTAGGGGTAGGGTTAGGGTTAGGATTAGGGTTTGGGGTAGGGTTAGGGTTAGGGGTAGGTTTAGGAGTAGGGTTTGGTTTGGGGTTGGGGTTAGGGTTAGGGGCAGGGTTAGGGGTAGGGTTAGGGGTAAGTTTAGGGTTAGGGTTAGGGGCAGGGTTAGGGTTAGGGTTATGGTTATGGTTAGCGTTACGGGTAGGGTTAGGGTTAGGGTTATGGTTATGGTTATGGTTAGGGTTAGGGTTAGGGCTAGCTTCAAGGGTAGGGTTAGAGTTAGGGGTAGGGTTAGGGGTAGGGTTATGGTTAGGGTTTCGGTTAGGGTTAGGGTTAGAGTTAGGTGCAGGGCTAGGGTTAGGTTTAGGGTTAGGAGTACGGTTACGGTTAGGGGTATGGTTAGGGGTAGGGTTAGGGGTAGGGTTACGGTTATGGTTAGGTGTAGGGGTAGGGTTTGGGTTAGGGTTAGGTTTAGGGTTAGGGTTAGGGCTAGGGGTAGGGGTAGGGGTAGGGTTAGGGTTAGGGTTAGGGTTAGGGTTAGGGGTTGAGTTAGGGTTATGTGTAGGGTTAGGGGTAGGGTTAGGGTTAGGGTTAGAGTTAGGGGTAGGGTTAGGGGTAGGGTTAGGTTTAGGGGAAGTGCTAGGGGAAGGGTTAGGGGTAGGGTTAGGGTTAGGGATAGTGGTAGGGTTAGGGGTGGTGGTAGGGCCAGGGTTAGGGGTAGGGTTAGGGTTAGGGTTATGGTTAGGGTTAGGGGTAGGGGAAGGGTAGGGTTAGGGGTAGGGTTAGAGTTAGGGTTCGGGTTAGGGGTAGGGGTAGGATTAGGGTTAGGTTTAGGGTTAGGGGTAGGGGTAGGCGTAAGTGTAGGGGTAGGGTTAGGGTTAGTGTTAGGGGTAGGGGTAGGGGTAGGGTTAGGGTTAGGGGTAGGGGTAGCGTTAGGGGTGTGGTTAGGGTTAGGGTTAGGGGTAGGGTTAGGGGTAGTTTTGGTTAGGGTTTGGGTTAGAGTTAGGGTTAGGCTTAGGGGTAGGGTTAGGGTTAATGATAGTGTTAGGGGTAGGGTTAGAGGTAGGGTTCGGGTTAGGGTTATTGTTAGGGTTAGGGGTTAGGTTACGGTTTGGTTTAGGTTTAGGTTTAGGGTTACGATTAGGGGTAGGGGTAGGGATAGGGGTTGGTGTATTGTTAGGGTCAGAGTTAGGGTTAGGGGTAGGGATAGGGATAGGTTTAAGGTTAGGTTTAGGGGTTGGGTTAGGGGTTGAGTTAGGGTTATGGGTTAGAGTTAGGCGTAGGGGTAGGGTTAGTGTTATGGTTAGGGGTAGGGTTAGAGTTAGGGGTAGCGTTAGGGGTAGGGTTAGGGGTAGGGTTAGTGTTAGGGTTAGGGGTAGGGGTAGGGGTAGGGGTAGGGGAAGTGTTTGGGTTAGGGTTATGTTTAGGGTTAGGGTTAGAGTTAGGGTTAGCGTTACGGTTAGGGGTAGGGTTAGGGTTAGGGGTAGGATTATGGTTAGGTTTAGGGTTAGGGTTAGGGGTAGCTATGGGTTAGGGTTAGGGGTAGGGTTAGGGGTAGGGTTAGGCATTGGATTTCGGTTAGGGTTGGGGTTAGAGTTAGGGGTAGGGATTAGGGTTAGGGTCATATTTAGGGGTAGGGTTAGTGTTAGGGCTAGCGTTAGGGGTAGGGGTAGGGGTAGGTTTAGGGGTATGGTTACGGTTAGGGGTAGGGGTAGGGGTAGGGTTTGGGTTAGGGTTAGGTTTAGGGTTTGGGTTAGGGTTAGGAGTAGGGGTAGGGGTAGGGGTAGGTGTAGGGTTAGGGTTAGGGTTAGGGGTAGAGGTAGGGGTAGGGTTAGGGTTATGTTTAGGGTTAGGGTTAGGGGTTGAGTTAGAGTTATGGGTTAGGGGTAGGGTTAGAGGTAGGGTTAGGTTTAGGGTTTCGGTTAGGGTTTCGGGTAGAGTTAGGGTTAGGGTTAGTGGTAGAGTTAGTGTTAGGGGTAGTGTTAGGGGTAGGGTTAGGGGTAGGGTTAGTGCTAGGGTTAGGGGTAGGGGTAGGGTTGGGGTAGGGTTTGGGTTAGGGTTATGTTTAGTGTTAGGGTTAGAGTTAGGGTTAAGGTTACGGTTAGGGGTAGGTTTAGGGTTAGGGATAGCGTTCTGGTTAGGTTTATGGTTAGGGGTAGATTTAGGGGTAAGGTTAGGGTTAGGGGTAGGGGTAGGGGTAGGGATAGGGTTAGGATTAGGGTTTCGGTTAGCGTTAGGGTTAGAGTTAGGGGTTGGAGTAGGGTTAGGATTAGGGTTAGGGGTAGGGTTAGGGTTAGGGGTAGCGTTAGGGGTAGGGTTAGTGGTAGGGTTAGGGGTAGGGTTACAGTTAGGGTTAGGGGTAGGGGTAGGGTTTGGGTAAGGTTTAGGTTTAGGGTTAGGGATAGGGTTAGGGGTAGGGGTAGGGGTAGGTGTAGGGTTAGGCTTAGGGTTAGGGGTAGGGGTAGGGGGAGTGTTAGGGTTATGTTTACAGTTAGGGTTAGGGGTTGAGCTCGGGTGATGGGTAGGGTTAGGGTTAGGGGAAGGGGTAGGGTTGGGGTTAGGCGTAGGGCTAGTGGTAGGGGTAGGGGTAGGGTTAGGGTTAGGGGTAGGGGTAGGAATAGGGGTAGGGGTAGGGGTAGGGTTAGGGGTAGGGTTAGAGTTAGGGTTCGGGTTAGGGGTAGGGTAGGGTTAGGGTTAGGGTTATGGTTAAGGGTAGGGATAGGGTTAGGGTTTGGTTTAGGGTTAGGGGTAGGTGTAGGGTTAGGGTTAGTGGTAGAGTTAGGGTTAGGGTTAGAGTTAGGGGTAGGAGTAGTGGTAGGGTTAGGGGTAGCTTTAGGGGTAGGGTTAGGGTTAGGGTTTGGGCTATGGTTAGGGGTAGGGTTAGGGTTAGGTTTAGGGTTAGGGTTAGGGTTTCGGGTAGGGTTAGGGTTAGGGGTAGGGGTAGGGGTAGCTTTAGGGTAAGGTTTGGGTTAGGGTTAGGAGTAGGGTTAGGGTTAGGGTTAGGGTTAGGGTTAGGGTTAGGGTTAGGGGTAGGGTTAGGATTAGGGTTAGGGTTAGGGTTAGTGTTAGAGTTAAGGTTAGGTGTAGGGTTAGGGTGTGGGTTAGGGTTAGGGGTAGGGGTAGGCTAGGGGAAGTGTTAAAGTTTCGGTTAGGGTAATGGTTAGGGGTAGGGTTAGGGTTAGGGTTAGGGTTAGGGGTAGGGTTAGGGGTAGGGTTAGGACTAGGGTTTGGTTTGGGGTTAGGGTTAGGTTTAGGGGTAGTGTTAGGGTTAGGTTTAGGGGTAGGGTTAGGGTTAGGGGTAGGGTTAGGGGTAGGGTTATGGTTAGGATTATGGTTAGGGTTAGCGTTACGGGTAGGGTTAGGGTTAGGATTAGGGGTATGGTTATGGTTAGGGTTAGGGTTAGGGCTAGCTTCAGGGGTAGGGTTAGAGTTAGGGGTTGGGTTAGGGGTAGGGTTATGGTTAGGGTTTCGGTTAGGGTTAGGGTTAGAGTTAGGTGTATTGCTAGTGTTAGGTTTAGGGTTAGGAGTATGGTTAGGGTTAGGGATATCGTTAGGGGTATGATTAGAGGTAGGGTTATGGGTAGGGTTACGGTTATGGTTAGGTGTAGTGGTAGGGTTTGGTTTAGGGTTAGGTTTAGGGTTAGGGTTAGGGCTAGGGGTAGGGGTAGGTGTAGGGTTAGGGTTAGAGTTAGGGTTAGGGTTAGGGGTTGAGTTAGGGTTATGTGTAGGGTTAGGGGTAGGGTTAGGGTTAGGGTTAGAGTTAGGGGTAGGGTTAGGGGTAGGGTTAAGTTTAGGGGAAGTGCTAGGGGAAGGGTTAGGGGTAGGGTTAGGGTTAGGGATAGTGGTAGGGTTAGGGGTAGTGGTAGGGCCAAGGTTAGAGGTAGGGTTAGGGTTAGGGTTAGGGTTAGGGGTAGGGTTAGGGGTAGGGTTAGGGTTAGGGTTCGGGATAGGGGTAGGGGTAGGATTAGGGTTAGGTTTAGAGTTAGGGGTAGGGGTAGGCGTAAGTGTAGGGGTAGGGTTAGGGTTAGTGTTAGGGTTAGGGGTAGTGGTAGCTTTAGGGGTAGGGGTAGGGGTAGCGTTAGATGTGGGGTTAGGGTTAGGGTTAGGGGTAGGGTTAGGGGTAGAGTTTTGGTTAGGGTTTGGGTTAGAGTTAGGGTTAAACTTAGGGGTAGGGTTAGGGTTAATGGTAGTGTTAGGGGTAGGGTTAGGGGTAGGGTTAGAGATAGGGTTATTGTTAGGGTTAGGGGTTAGGGTACGGTTTTGGTTAGGGTTAGGTTTAGGGTTAGGATTAGGGGTAGGGGTAGGGATAGGGGTTGGTGTATTGTTAGGGTCAGGGTTATGGTTAGGGGTAGGGATAGGGGTAGGTTTAAGGTTAGGTTTAGGGGTAGGGTGAGGGGTTGAGTTAGGGTTATGGGTTAGAGTTAGGGGTAGGGGTAGGGTTAGTGTTATGGTTAGGGGTAGGAGTAGGGGTAGGGGTAGTGTTTGGGTTAGAGTTATGTTTAGGGTTAGGGTTAGAGTTAGGGTTAGCGTACGCTTAGTGGTAGGTTTAGGGTTAGGGGTAGGGTTATGGTTAGGTTTAAGGTTAGGGTTAGGGGTAGCTTTGGGGTAGGGTTAGGGGTAGGGTTAGGGGTAGGGTTAGGGGTAGGATTAGGCTTAGGATTTCGGTTAGGGTTGGGGTTAGAGTTAGGGGTAGGGGTTATGGTTAGGGTTATGTTTAGGGGTAGGGTTAGTGTTAGGGCTAGCGTTAGGGGTAGGGTTAGGGGTAGGTTTAGGGATATGGTTACGGTTAGGGTTAGGGGTAGTGGTACGGTTTTGGTTAGGGTTAGGTTTAGGGTTTGGGTTAGGGTTAGGAGTAGGGGTAGGGGTAGGTGTAGGGTTAGGGTTAGGGTTAGGGGTAGAGGTAGGGGTAGGGTTAGGGTTATGTTTAGGGTTTGGGTTAGGGGTTGAGTTAGGGTTATGGGTTAGGGGTAGGGTTAGAGGTAGGGGTAGGGTTAGGGTTTCGGTTAGGGTTTCGGGTAGAGTTAGGGTTAGGGTTAGTGGTAGAGTTAGGGTTAGGGGTAGTGTTAGGGGTAGGGTTAGGGGTAGGGTTAGGGTTAGGGGTAAGGGTAGGGTTTGGGTTAGGGTTAGGTTTAGGGTTAGGGTTAGGTGTAGGGATAGGGAGAGCGGTTCGTGTGGGTTTAGGCTTACGGATGGGGTTAGGGGTAGGGGTAGGGGAAGGTGTAGGGTTAGGCTTAGGGTTAGGGGTAGGGGGTAGGGGGAGGGTTAGGGTTATGTTTACAGTTAGGGTTAGGGGTTGAGCTAGGGTGATGGGTAGGGTTAGGGTTAGGGGTAGGGGTAGGGTTAGGGTTAGGCGTAGGGCTAGGGGTAGGGGTAGGGGTAGGGTTAGGGTTAGGGTTAGGGGTAGGCATAGGGATAGGGGTAGGGGTAGGGTTAGGGGTAGGGTTAGAGTTAGGGTTCGGGTTAGGGGTAGGGTAGGGTTAGGGTTATGGTTATGGTTAAGGGTAGGGATAGGGTTAGGGTTTGGTTTAGGGTTAGGGGTAGGAGTAGGGTTAGGGTTAGTGGTAGAGTTAGGATTGGGGTTAGAGTTAGGGGTAGGAGTAGTGGTAGGGGTAGGGGTAGGTTTTGGGTTGGGGGTCTGGTTAGGTTTAGGGTTAGGGTTAGGGGTAGGGGTAGGGCTAGGGTTAGGGTTAGGTTTAGGGGTAGGGGTAGGGGTAGGGGTAGTGTTAGGGTTAGGGTTAGGGCTAGCGCTAGGGTTAGGTTTAGGTTAGGGTTAGGGGTAGGGGTAGGGGTAGCTTTAGGTGTAGGGTTAGGGTTAGGGTTTGGGCTATGGTTAGGGGTAGGGTTAGGGTTAGGGTTAGGGTTACGTTTAGGGGTAGGGTTAGGTTTAGGGTTAGGGTTAGGCTTACGGGTAGGGTTAGGGTTAGGGTTAGGGTGAGGGTTAGCTTTAGGGTAAGGTTTGGGTTAGGGTTAGGAGTAGGGTTAGGGGTAGGGTTAGAGTTAGGGTTACGGTTAGGGTTAGTGTTAGAGTTAAGGTTAGGTGTAGGGTTAGGGTGTGGGTTAGGGTTAGGGGTAGGGGTAGGGTAGGGGTAGTGTTAAAGTTAGGGTTAGGGTAATGGTTAGGGTTTGTGTTAGGTTTAGGGTTAGGGGTAGGGGTAGGGTTAGGACTAGAGTTTGGTTTGGGGTTAGGGTTAGGTTTAGGGGTAGGGTTAGGGTTAGGTTTAGGGGTAGGGTTAGGGTTAGGTTTAGGGTTAGGGGTAGGGTTAGGGTTAGGATTATGGTTAGGGTTAGGGTTATCATTAGGGGTAGGGTTAGGGTTAGGGTTATGGTTAGGGGTAGGGTTAGGTTTAGGGTTAGGGGTAGGGGTAGGGTTAGGGTTAGGGGTAGCGTTAGGGGTAGACTTAGGGGTAGGGTTAGGGGTAGGGTTAAGGTTAGGGTTAGGGTAGAGGTAGGGTTTGGGTTAGGGTTAGGTTTAAGGTTAGGTTTAGGGGTAGGTGTAGGGGTAGGTGTAGGGTTAGAGTTAGGGTTAGGGTTAGTGGTAGGGGTAGGGCTAAGGTTAGGGTTAGGTTTAGGATTAGGGCTAGGGGTTGATTTAGGGTTATGTGTAGGGTTAGGGTTAGGGGTAGGGTTAGGATTAGGGTTAGGGTTAGGGGTAGGTTTATGGTTCGGGGAAGTGCTTGGGGTAGGGGTAGGCGTGGGGTTAGGGTTAGGTTTAGGGATAGGGGTAGGGTTAGGGGTAGGAGTAGGGCCTGGGGTAGGGGTATGGGTAGGGTTAGGGTTAGGGTTAGAGTTAGGGGTAGGGGTAGGGGTACAGGTAGGGTTAGAGTTAGGGTTCGGGTTAGAGGAAGGGGTAGGATTAGGGTTATGGTTAGGGTTGGGGTAGGGGTAGGGGTAGGGGTAAGTGTAGGGGTAGGGTTTGGGTTAGCGTTAAGATTAGGAATAGGGGTAGCTTTAGGGGTAGGGTTAGGGTTAGGGGTAGGGGTCGAGTTAGGGGTATTGTTAGGGTTAGGGTTTCGGTTAGGGTTTGGGTTAGAGTTAGTGTTAGGGTTAGGGGTAGGTTTAGGGTTAGGGGTAGTGTTAGGGGTAGGGTTAGAGGTAGGGTTATTGTTAAGGTTAGGGGTAAGGGTACGGTTTGGGTTTGGGTTAGGTTTAGGGTTAGGGTTAGAGGTAGGGGTCGGGATAGGGGTTGGTGTATTGTTAGGGTCAGGGTTAGGGTTAGGGGTAGGGTTAGGGTTAGGTTTAGGTTTAGGGGTAGGGTGAGGGGTTGAGTTAGGGTTATGGGTTAGAGTTAGGGGTAGGGATAGGAGTAATGTTATGGTTAGGGGTAGGGTTAGGGTTAGGGGTAGCATTAGGGGTAGGGTTAGGTGTAGGGTTAGGGGTAGGGTTAGGGTTAGGGGTAGGGGTAGGGGTAAGGTTTGGGTTAGGGTTATGTTTAGGGTTAGGGTTAGAGTTAGGGTTAGTGTTACGGTTAGGGGTAGGGTTAGGGTTAGGGGTAGGTTATGGTTAAGTTTAGGGTTAAGGTTAGGGGTAGCTTTGGGGTAGGGTTAGGGGTAGGGTTAGGGGTAGGGATAGGCTTAGAGTTTCAGTTAGGGATAGGGTTAGAATTAGGGATAGGAGTAGGCTTAGGATTAGGGTTAAGGGTAGGGTTAGGTTTAGAGGTAGTGTTAGGGGTAGGGTTAGGGTAGGGTTAGGGGTAGGCTTACGGTTAGGGTTAGGGGTAGGGGCAGGGTTTGGGTAAGGGTTAGGTTTAGGGTTAGGGTTAGGGGTAGGGGTTGGGGTAGTGGTAGGGGTAGGGGTAGGGTTAGGTTAGGGTTAGGGGTACGGGTAAGGGTAGAGTTAGGGTTATGTTTAGGGTTAGGTTTAGGGGTTGAGTTACGGTTATGGGTAGGGTTAGCGTTAGGGGTAGGGGTACGGTTAGGGTTAGGGGTAGGGCTAGGGGTAGGGGTAGGGGTAGGGTTATGGTTAGGGTCACGGTTAGGGGTAGGGATAGGGGTAGGGGTAGGGTTAGGGGTAGGGTTAGAGTTAGGGTTAGGGTTAGGGGTAGGGGTAGGGTTAGGGTTAGGGTTAGGGGTAGGGGTAGGGGTAGGGTTAGGGTTAGGGCTAGGTTTAGGGTTAGGGGTAGGGGTAGGTTTAGG
>JANJXV010000047.1:552500-667500 GCA_024803745.1 Megascapheus bottae | reverse complement strand
AGGGTTATGGTTAGGGTAAGGGTAAGGTTTAGGGTTAGGGTTAGGGTTAAGTTTAAGGTTAGGGTTAACGTTAGGGTTAGGGTTAGGGTAAGGGTAAGGCCTAGGGTTAAGGTTAGCGTTAGGGTTAGGGGTAGGGCCAGGGTTTGGGTAAGGGTTAGGTTTAGGGTTAGGGTTAGGGGTAGGGGTTGGGGTAGTGGTAGGGGTAGGGGTAGGGTTAGGGTTAGGGTTAGAGGTACGGGTAAGGGTAGGGTTAGGGTTATGTTTAGGGTTAGGTTTAGGGATTGAGTTACGGTTATTGGAAGGGTTAGCGTTAGGGGTAGGGGTATGGTTAGGTTTAGGGGTAGGGCTATGGGTAGGGGTAGTGTTAGGGTTATGGTTAGGGTCAGGGTTAGGGGTAGGGGTAGGGGTAGGGTTAGGGGTAGGGTTAGAGTTAGGGTTAGGGTTAGGGGTAGGGGTAGGGTTAGGGTTAGGTTTATGGTTAGGGGTAGGGGTAGGGTTAGGGTTAGGGCTAGGTTTAGGGTTAGGGGTAGGGGTAGGTTTAGGGGCAGGGGTAGGGTTACGGTTAGGTTTATGGTTAGTAGTAGGGGTAGTGGTAGGGGTAGGGGTAGGGATAGGGATGGGGGTAGGGTTAGGTTTAGGGTTAGGTTTAGGGTTAGTGGTACCGCTAGGGTTAGGGTTAGTTTTAGGGGTAGGGGTAGGGGTAGGGTTACGGGTAGGGGTAGGGTTAGGGTTAGGGCTAGCGCTAGGGTTAGGGTTAGGTTTAGGTCTAGGGCTTGGGTTAGGGGTAGGGGTAGAGTTAGGGTTGGGGTTAGGGTTCGGGGTAGGGTTAGGGGTCGGGTTAGGGTTAGGGGTAGGGTTAAGGGTAGGGTTAGGGGTAGGGTTACGGGTAGAGTTAAGGAGAGGGTTAGGGTTAGGGTTAGGGAGAGGGTTAGAGTTAGGGTTAGGGGTAGCTTTAGGGGTAGGGTTAGGGTTAGGTTTAGGTTTACGTTTAGGGTTAGGGTTAGGGTTAAGGTTAGGGTTAGGGTTAGGAGTAGCTTTGGGGTAGAGTAATGGTAGGGTTACGAATAGGGTTAGGGGTAGATTTTTGCTTAGGCTTTCGGTTAGGGATAGGGTTAGAGTTAGGGATAGGAGTAGGGTTAGGAATAGGGTTAAGGGAAGCGTTAAGGTTAGGGGTAGCGTTAGGGGTAGGGTTAGGGTAGGGTTAGGGTTAGGGTTAGGATTAGGGGTTAGGGTTAGGGTTAGATTTAGGTATAGGGTTAGGGTAAGGGTAAGGGTGAGGGTTAGGATTAGGGTTAGGATTAGGGTTATGTGTAGGGTTAGGTTTAGGGAAAGGGTAAGGGTTACAGTTAGGGTAAGGGTAAGGGTTAGGGTTAGGGTTAGGATTAGAATTAAGTTTAGGGTTAGGGTTAGGGTTAGCGTTAGGTTTGGGTATAGGGTTAGGGTAAGGGTAAGGTTTAGGGTTAGGGTTAGGGTTAGGGTTAGGTTAAGGGTTTGGGTTAGGGTAACGGTAAGGGTTAGGGTTAGGTTTAGGGTTGGGGTTAGGGTTAAGGTTAGGGTGAGGGTAAGGGTTAGGGTTAGATTGAGGGTTAGAGTAAGGGTTAGGGTTAGGGATATCGTTAGCATTAAGGTTAGGGTTAGGGTTAGGGGTTAAGGTTAGGGTTAGGGTTAGGGTAAGGGTTAGGGTTAGGGTTAGGGTAACGCTAAGTGTTAGAGTTAGGGTTAGGGTTAGGGTTAGGGTTATGGTTAGGTTTAGGGTTAGGGTGAGCGTCAGGGTTAGGGTTAGTGTTAGGGGTCAGGGTTAGTGTTAGGGTTAGGGTAAGGGTTAGGGTTAGGGTTAGGGTAAGGCTAAGGTTTAGTGTTGGGGTTAGTGTTAGGTTTAGGTTTAGGGGTTAGGGGTAGGGTTAGGGTAAGTGTAAGGGTTAGGTTTAGGGTTAAGGTTAGGGTAAGGGTTAGGGTTAGGGTTAGGTTAGGATTAAGGTTAGGGTTAGTGTTTGGGTTATCTTTAGGGTCAGGGGAAGGGGAATGGTTAGGGTTAGGGTTAGGTTTCGGATTAAGGTTTGGGTTAGGGTTAGGGTTAGTGTAAAGGTTAGGGTTAGAGTTAGGGTAAGGGTTAGGTTTAGGGTTAGGTTTAGGGTTAGTTGTAGGGTTAGGTTTAGGGTAAGGGTAAGGGTTAGGGTTAGGGTTAGGGTAAGGGTTAGGGTAAGGGTTAGGGTTAGGGTTAGGGTTAGGTTTAGGGTAGGGTTATGCTTAAGGTAACGGTAAGCGTTAGGGTTAGTTTTAGGGTTAGGGTTGGGGTAAGGTTTAGGGTTAGGTTTAGGGTAAAACTAAGTGTTAGGGTTAGGGTAAGGGTTACGGTTAGGGTTAGGTTTAGGGTTAGGGTTAGGGTTAGGGATAGGGTTAGGGTAGGTTAGGGATAGGGTTAGCGTTAGGGTAAGGGTAGGGTGAGGGTTAGGTTTAGGGTTTGGGTTAGGGTTAGGGTTAGTGTTAGGGTTAGATTTAGGGTTAGGGTTAGTGTTAGGGTTAGGGTAAGTGTTTGGGTTAGGGGTAGGGTTAGGGTTAGGGTAAGGGTAAGGGTTAGGGTTAGGGTTAGGGTTAAGGTGAGCGTTAGGGTTAGCGTTAGGGTTAGGGGTTAGGGTTAGGCTTATGGTTGGGGTAAGGGTTAGGGTTATGGTTAGGGTAAGGGTTAGGTTTAGAATTAGGGTTAGGGTAAGCCTAAGGGTTAGAGTTAGGGTTAGAGTATGGGTTAGGGTTAGGGTTAGGGTAAGACTAAGGGTTAGACTTAGGGTTAGGGTTAGGGTTAGGGGTTAGGGTTAGAGTTAGGGTTTGGGTAAGGGTAAGGGTTAGGTTTAGGGTTAAGTTTAGGGTTAAGGTTAGGTTTAGTGTTAGGGTTAGAGTTAGGGTAAGGGTAAGTGTTAGGTTTAGGGTTAAGGTTTGGGTTAGGATTAGGGTTAGGCTAAGGTTTAGGGTTAGGGCTAGGGTTAGGTTTAGGGTTAGGGTTAGGGTTAGAGGTAGGGTTAGGGTTAGGGTAAGGGTAAGTGTAAGGTTTAGGGTTAAAGTCAGGGTTAGGTTAAGGGGTAGGGTTAGGGGTTAGGGTTAGGTTTAGGGTTAGGTTTAGGGTAAGGTTTAGGGTTGGGGTTGGGTTTAGGTTGAAAGTTAGGGTTAGGGTTGGGGTTAGGGTTGGGTTAAGGTTAAATGTTCGGGTTAGGGTTAGGGTTAGGGTTAGGGTAGGCTAAGCGTTAGGTTTAGGGTTGGGTTTAGGGTTGGGGTTAAGGTTAGGGTTATGGTTTGGGTAAGGGTAAGGGTTAGTGTTAGGGTTAAGGTTAGGGTTAGGGTTAACGTTAGGGTTAGGGTTAGGTTAAGGTAAGGGCTTGGGTTAAGGTTAGGGTTAGGTTTAGGGTAAGGTTAAGGGTTAGTGTTAGATTTAGGTTTAGGTTTGGTTTAGTGTTTGGGTTAGGGTAAGGGTAAGGGTTAGGGTTAGGGTTAGGGTTAGGGTTAAGGTTAGGGTTAGGGTTAGGGTTAGGAATAGGGTAAGGGTAAGGGGAAGGTTTAGGGTTAGGGTTAGGGTTAGTGTTAGGGTTAATAAAGGGTAAGGGTTAAGGTTAGGTTTAGGGTTAGGGTAAGGATTAGGTTTAGGGTTAGGTTTTGCATTAAGGTTAAGGTTAGGGTTAGGGTAAGGGTAAGGGTTAGGGTTAGGGTTAGGGTTAAAGTTAGGGTTAGGGTTATGGTTAAGTTTAGGTTTAGGGTTAGGGTTAGGGTTAGGGTTAGGGTCAGGGTGAGGGTTAGGGTTAGGTTTAGGGTAAAAGTAAGGTTTAGTGTTAGGGTAAGGGTTAGGCTTAGGGTTAGGTTTAGGGTTAGGATTAGGGTTAGGGATAGGATTAGGGTAGGTTAGGGTTAGGGTTTGGGTTAAGGTTAGTGTTAGGGTTACGGTAAGGGTAAGGGTTAGGGTTAGGTTTAGTGTTAGGGTAAGGGTAAGGGTTAGGGTTAGCGTTTGGGTGAGGGTTAGGGTTAGGGTTAGGAGTTAGTGTTCGGGTTAGGTTTAGGGTTAGGGTAAGGGTTAGGGTTAGGGTAAGGGTTCGGGTTAGGGTAAGGGTAAGTTTTGGGTTAGGGTTAGGTTTAGGTTAAGGGTAAGGGTTAGTGTTAGGGATAGCGTTAGGTAAAGGGTAAGGGTTAGGGTTAGGGTTAGGGTAAGGGTAAGAGTTAGGGTTAGGGTTAGGGTTAGGGTTAGGGTAAGGGTAAGGGTTAGGGTTAGGGTTAGGTTTAGGGGTTAGGGTTAGGGTTAGATTTAGGTGTCGGGTTAGGGTAAGTGTAAGGATGAGGGTTAGGATTAGGGTTAGGGTTAGGGTTATGTGTAGCGTTAGGTTTAGGGTAAGGGTAAGGGTTAGGGTTAGGGTAAGGGTAAGGGTTAGGGTTAGGGTTAGGATTAGAATTAAGTTTAGGGTTAGGGTTAGGGTTAGGGTTAGGGTAAGGTTTGGGTTTAGGGTTAGGGTAAGGGTAAGGTTTAGGATTAGGGTTAGGGTTAGGTTTAGGGTTAAGGTTAGGGTTGGGGTTAGGGTTAGGGTTAGGGTTAGGGTAAGAGTAAGGGTTAGGGTTAGATTTAGGGTTAGAGTAAGGGTTAGGGTTAGGGATAGGGTGAGCATTAGGGTTAGGGTTAGGGTTAGGGTTTAGGGTTAGGGTTAGGGTTAGGGTATTTTTTATGGTTAGGGTTAGGGTAAGGGTTAGGGTTAGGGTTAGGGTTAGGGTAAGGCTAAGTGTTAGAGTTAGGGTTAGGGTTAGCGTAAGGGTTAGGGTTAGGATTAGGGTTAGCATAAAGGTTAGGGTTAGCGTAAAGTTTAGGGTTAGTGTTAGGGTTAGGGTTAGGGTTATGGTTATGGTTAGGGTTAGGGTTAGGGTTAGATTTAGGGTTAGGGTTAGGGTTAGGGTTAGGGTAAGGGTTAGGGTTAGGTTTAGGGTTAGGTTTAGGGTTAGGGTTAGGGGAAGGGTAAGGGTTATTGTAAGGGTAAGGGTTAGGCTTAGGGTTAGGGTTAGGGTAAGGGTTAGGGTTAGGTTTAGGGTTAGGTTTAGGGTTAGGGTTAGGGTAAGCGTAAGGGTTAGGGTTAGGGTAAGGGTTAAGGTTAGGGTTAGTGTTAGGTTTATGGTTAAGGTTAGGGTTAGTATTAGGGTTAGGCTTAGGGTTTGGTTTTGGGTAAGGGAAAGTTTTAGGGTTAGATTTAGGTTTAGCTTTGGGGTTAGAGTTAGGGTAAGAGTAAGGGTTAGGGTAAGGGTTAGGGTTAGGGTAAGCATTAGGGTTGGGGTTAGGGTTAGAGTTAGTTTTGGCGTTAGGTTTAGGGTAAGGGTAAGGGTTACGGTTAGGGTTAGGGTTAGCTTTAGGGTTAGGGTAAGGGTAAGGGTTGGTGTTACGTTTAGGGTTAGGGTTAGGGTTATGGTAAGGTTAAGGATATGGTTTAGGGTTAGGTTTATGTTTGGGGTTAGGGTTAGGGTTAGGGTTAGGGTAATGTTAAGGGTTAGGGTTAGGGTTAGGGTAAGGGTTAGGGTTAGGGTTAGGGTTAAGGTGAGAGTTAGGGTTAGGGTTAGGGTTAGGTTTAGGGTTAGGGTTAGGGTAAGACTAAGTGTTATAGTTCGGGTTAGGGTATGGGTTAGGGTTAGGGTTAGGGTAAGACTAAGGGTTAGAGTTAGGGTTAGGGTTAGGGTTAGGGTTAGGGGTTAGGGTTAGGTTTAGGGTTAGGGTAAGGGTAAGGGTTAGGTTTAGGGTTAAGGTTAGGGTAAGGGTAAGGGTTAGGGTTAGGGTTAGGGTTAAGGTTAGGGTTAGGGTTAGGGTTAGGGTTAGGTAAGTATGAGTGTTAAGTTTAGGGTTAAGGTTAGGGTTAGGGTTAGGGTTAGGCTAAGGGTTAGGGTTAGGGTTAGGGTTAGAGGTAGGGTTAGTGTTAGGGTAAGGGTAAGGGTTAGGTTTAGGGTTAGGGTTAGGGGTAGGGTAAGGGGTAGGGTTTGGGGTTAGGGTTAGGGTTAGGATTAGGGTAAGGGTTAGGGTTAAGGTTATGTTTAGGGTAAATGTTAGGGTTAGGGTTGGGGTTAGGGTTAGGGTAAGGGTAAGTGTTCGGGTTAGGGTTAGGGTTAGGGCTAGGGTAGGCTAAGCGTTAGGGTTAGGGTTAGTGTTAGCGTTGGGTTTAGGGTTGGGGTTAAGGTTAGGGTTAGGGTTAGGGTAAGGGTAAGGGTTAGGTTTAGGTTTAGGGTTAGGGTTAAGGTTAGGGTTAGGGTTAACGTTAGGGTTAGGGTTAGGGTAAGGGTAAGGGCTAGGGTTAAGGTTAGGGTTAGGGTTAGGTTTAGGGTAAGGGTAAGGATTAGGGTTAGGTTTAGGGTTAGGGTTAGGTTTATGTTAGGGTTAGGGTAAGGGTAAGGATTAGGGTTAGGGTTAGGGTTAGGGTTAAGGTTAGGGTTAGGGTTAGGGTTAGGGATAGGGTAAGGGTAAGGGTAAGGTTTAGGATTAGGGTTAGGGTTAGTGTTAGGGTTAATAAATGGTAAGGGTTAAGGTTAGGGTTACGGTTAGGGTAAGGGTTAGGTTTAGGGTTAGGGTTTGCATTAAGGTTAAGGTTAGGGTTAGGGTAAGGGGAATGGTTAGGGTTAGCGTTAGAGTTAGGGTGAGGGTAAGGGTTAGAGTTAAGGCCAGGGTTAGGTTTAAATTTAGGGTTAGGGTAAGGGTAAGGGTTAGGGTTAGGGTTAGGGTTAGGGTTAAGGTTAGGGTTAGTGTTAGGGTTATGGTTAAGTTTAGGTTTAGGGTAAGGGTAAGGGTTAGGGTTAGGGTTAGGGTTAGGTTTAGGATTAGGGTTATGGTTAGGGTTAGGGTAAAAGTAAGGGTTAGGGTTAGGGTAAGGGTTAGGGTTAGGGTTAGGTTAAGGGTTAGGGTTAGGGTTAGGGTTAGGGATAGGGTAAGGGTAAGGGTGAGGGTTAGGTTTAGGGTTTGGGTTAAGGTTAGTGTTAGGGTTACGGTAAGGGTAAGGATTAGGTTTAGGGTTAGGGTAAGGGTTAGGGTAAAGGTAAGGGTTAGGGTTAGCGTTAAGGTGAGGGTTAGGTTTAGGGTTAGGGGTTAAGTTTCGGGTTAGGGTTAGGGTTAGGGTAAGGGTTAGGTTTAGGGTTAGGGTAAGGGTTAGGGTTAGGGTAAGGGTTAGGTTTAGGGTTAGTGTTAGGGTAAGGGTAAGTGTTAGGGTTAGGGTTAGGTTTCAGGTTAGGGAAAGGGTAAGTCTTGGGTTAGGATTAGGGTTAGGTTAAGGGTAAGGGTTAGTGTTAGGGTTAGGGTTAGGTTAAGGGTAAGGGTTAGGGTTAGGGTTAGGTTTACGGTAAGGGTAAGTGTTAGTGTTAGGGTTAGGGTTAGGGTTAGGGTAACGGTAAGGTTTAGGGTTCGGGTTAGGGGTTAGGGTTAGGGTTAGATTCAGGTGTAGGGTTAGGGTAAGGGTAAGGGTTAGGGTTAGGGTAAGGGTAAGGGTTAGGGTTAGGGTTAGGGAAAGTGTAAGGTTTAGGGTTAGGGTTAGGTTAGGTTTAGGGTTAGGGTTAGGGTTAGGGTTAGGTTAAGGGTTAGGGTTAGGGTAACGGTAAGGGTTATGGTTAGATTTAGGGTTGGGGTTAGGGTTAGGGTTAGGGTTAGGGTCAGGGTAAGGGTTATGGTTAGATTCAGGGTTAGAGTAAGGGTTAGGGTTAGGGATAGGGTGAGCATTAAGGTTAGGGTTAGGGTTAGGGTTAGGGTAAGGGTTAGGGTTAGGGTTAGGGATAGGGTTAGGTTTAGGGTTAGGGTAAGGCTAAGGGTTAGGGTTAGGGTTAGGGTAAGGTGTATTGTTAGGGTTAGTGTTAGGTTTATGGTTAAATTTAGGGTTAGGATTAGGGTTAGGCTTAGGGTTGGGTTTAGGGTAAGGAAAAGGTTTAGGGTTAGATTTAGGTTTAGGTTTGGAGTTAAGGTTAGGGTAAGAGTAAGTGTTAGGGTAAGGGTTAGGGTTATGGTAAGCGTTAGGTTGGGGTTAGGGTTAGGGTTAGGTTTGGCATTACGGTTAGGGTTAGGGTTAGGGTAAGGCTAAGGGTTAGAGTTAAGGTTAGGGTATAGGTTAGGGTTACGGTTAGGGTAAGACTAAGGGTTAGAGTTAGGGTTAGGGTTAGGGTTAGGGTTTAGGGTTAGGGTTAGGGTTAGGGTAAGGTAAGGGTTAGGTTTAGGGTTAAGGTTAGGGTAAGGGTAAGGGTTAGGTTTAGGGTTAGGGTTAGGGTTAAGGTTAGGATTAGTGTTAGGGTTAGGGTTAGGGTAAGGTTAAGTGTTAGGGTTATGGTTAAGGTTAGGGTTAGGGTTAGGGTTTGGCTAAGGGTTACGGTTAGGGTTAGGGTTAGGTTTGGGGTTAGGGTTAGAGGTAGGGTGAGGGTTAGGGTAAGGGTAAGGGTAAGGTTTAGGGTTAGGGTTAGGGTTAGCATAAGGGGTAGGGTTAGGGGTTAGGGTTAGTGTTAGGGTTAGGTTTAGGGTAAGTGTTAGGGTTAGGGTTAGGGTAAACGTTAGGGTTAGGGTTGGGGTTAGGGTTAGGGTAAGGGTAAGTGTTCAGGTTAGGGTTAGGGTTAGGGTTACTGTAAGGCTAAGCATTAGGGTTAGGGTAAGTGTTAGGGTTGGGTTTAGGGTTGGGGTTAAGTTTAGTGTTAGGGTTAGGGTAATGGTAATGGTTAGGGTTAGGGTTAGAGTTAGGGTTAAGGTTAGACTTAGGGTAAGGGTAAGGGTTAGGGTTAGGTTTAGGGTTAGCGTAAAGGTTAGGTATAGGGTTAGGGTTAGGGGTGGTAAGAGTTAGGGTTAGGGTTAGGGTTAGGGTAGGGTTAGGTTTAGGTTAGGGTTAGGGTTAGGGTAAGGGTTAGGGTTAGGTTTAGGGTTAGCCTTAGATTTAGCGTTAGGGTAAGGGTAAGTGTTAGGGTTAGGGTTAGGTTCAGGGTTAGGGTTATTGTAAGGGTTAGGGTTAGGTTAGTGTTAGGTTTTGGGTAAAGTTTAGGGTTAGGGTTAGGGTAACTTTAAGGGTTAGCGTTAGGGTTAGGGTTTAGGGTTAGGGTTAGGGTAAGGTTAGGGTTAGGGTTAGGGTTAGGGTTAGGGTAAAAGTTAGGGTTAGGGTTGGGGTTAGGGTTAGGGTAAGGGAAGTGTTAGGGTTAGGGTTAGGTTAGGGTTAGGGTAAGGCTAAGTGTTAGGGTTAGGGATAGTGTTAGTGTTGGGTTTAGGGTTGGGGTTAAGGTTAGGGTTTGGGTTAGGGTAATGGTAAGGGTTAGGGTTAGGGTTAGCGTTAGGGTTAGGTTTAAGGTTAGACTTAGGGTAAGGGTAAGGGTTAGCGGAAAGGTTAGGGTTAGGGTTACGGTTAGATTTAGGGTTATGGTTAGGGTTAGGGTAAGGGTAAGGGTTAGGGTTATGGTTAGGGTTAGCGTTGGGTTTAGGGTAAGGGAAAGGTTTAGGATTAGATTTAGGGTTAGGTTGGGGTTAGGGTTAGGGTAAGAGTAAGGGTTAGGTTAAGGGTTAGGGTTAGGGTAAGGGTAAGGGTTAGGGTTAGGGTTATGGTTAAGGTTAGGGTTAGGTTTATGGTTTGGTAATGGTAAGGGTTGGTGTTAAGTTTAGGGTTAGGGTTAGGTTTAGGGTTAGGGTTAGGTTAAGGGTAAGGATTAGGGTTAGGTTTAGGTTTGGGTTAAGGTTAGGGTTAGGGTTAGGGTTAGGGTTAGGTTTAAGGTGAGTGTTAGGGTTAGTGTTAGGGTTAGGGGCTAGTGATAGGCTTATGGTTTTGGTAAGGGTTAGGGTTATGGTTAGGGTAAGGGTTAGGTTTCGGGTTTGGTAAGAGTTAGGTTTAGCGTTCGGGTTAGGGTTAGCATTAAGGTTAGGTTTAGGGTTAGGGTAAGGGTAAGGGTTAGGGTAAGGGTTAGGGTTAGGTTTAGGGTTAAGGTTAGGGTTAGGGTTAGGATTAGGGTTCTGGTTAGATTTGAGGTTAGGTTTAGACTAAGTATAAGGGTTATGATTAGGGTTAGGGTTAGGTTTAGTGTTTGGATTAGGGTTAGGGTTAGGGTAAGGATAAGGATTAGGGTTAAGGTTAGGTTTAGGGTTAGTGTTAGGGTAAGGATTAGGGTTAGGGTAAGTGTTAGGGTTATGGTTATGGTTAGGGTTAGGGTTAGGTTTAGGGTTAGGGTTAGGATTAGGGTAAGGGTTAGGGTTAGGGTTATGGTTATTGGTTAAGGTTAGAGTTAGGATTAGGGTAAGGGTAGGGTTAGGTTTAGGGTAAGGGTTAGGGTTAGGGTTAGGGTTAGGGTAAGGCTGAGGGTTAGAGTTAGGGTTAGGGTAAGGTTTAGGATTAGGGTTAGGGTAAGGGTAAGGGTTAGGGTAAGGGTTATGGTTAGGTTTAGAGTTAAGGTTAGGGTTAGGGTTACGGTAAGGGTAAAGGTTAGGGTTAGGGTTAGGGTCAGGGGTTAGGGTTAGGGTTAGGGTGAGTTTTAGGGTTAGGGTACGGGTAAGGTTTAGGGTTAGGTTTTGAGTTAGGGGTTAGGGCTAGGGTTAGGGTTAGGGTTAGGGTAAGGGTTAGGGTTAGGTTTAGAGTATGGTAAGGTTTTATTTTTAGGGTTAGGTTTAGGTTTGGGGTTAGGGTTAGGGTAAGAGTAAGGGTTAGCGTTAGGGTTAGCGTTAGGGTTAGGGTTAGCGTAAGGGTTAGGGTTAGGGTTAGGTTTAGGGTTCTGATTAGGTTTGAGGTTAGGGTTAGAGTAAGGATAAGGGTTATGATTAGGCTTAGGGTTAGGTTTGGTGTTTGGATTAGGGTTAGGGTTAGGGTAAGAATAAGGGTTAGGGTTAAGGTTAGGGTTAAGTTTAGGGTTAAGGTTAGGGTAAGGATTAGGGTTAGGGTAAGTGTTAGCGTTAGGGTTAGGGTTAGGGTTAGGTATAGGGTTAGGGTTAGGATTAGGGTAAGGGTTCGGGTTAGGGTTATGGTTAGGGGTTAAGGTTAGATTTAGGATTAGGGTAAGGGTAGGGTTAGGGTTAGGGTAAGGGTTAGGGTTAGGGTTAGGTTTTGGGTAAGGCTGAAGCTCAGAGTTAGGGTTAGGGGTTAGGGTGAGGGTTAGGGTTAGGGTTAGGTTTAGGGTTAAGATAAGGGTAAGGTTTAGAGTTAGGGTTAGGTTTAGGGGTTAGGGTTAGGGTTAGGGTTAGGGTAAGGATTAGGGTTAGGGTTAGGGTTAGGGTAAGGGTTAGGGTAAGGATTAGGGTTAGGGTTAGGTTTAGGGTAAGTGTTAGGGTTAGCATTAAGGTTAGGGTTAGGGTTAGGGTAAGGGTACGGGTTAGGGTTATGGTTAGGTTTAGGGTTCAGTAAGGGTTAAGGACAGGGTTAGGGTTAGGGTTAGCGTTAGGTTTAGGTTTAGGGTTAGGTTTAGGTTTGGGATTAGGGTTAAGGATAGGGTTAGGGTTAGGGTTAGGGTTATGGTTAGGGTAAAGTTAGGTTTAGGGTTAGGGTTAGGATAAGGCTTAAGGTTATAGTTAGGGTTAGGGTAAGGGTTAGGGTTAGGGTTATGGTTAGAGTTAGGGTAAGTCTAAGGGTTAGAGGTAGCGTTAGGATTAGGGTTAGGGGTTAGGGTTAGGGTTAGGGTTATGGTAAGGGTAAGTGTTAGCTTTAGGGTCAAGGTTAGGGTAAGGGTAAGGGTTAGGGTTAGAGTTAGGTTTAGGGTTAAGGTTAGGGTTACTGTTAGGGTTACTGTTAGGGTTAGGGGTAGGGTTAGGGTTAGGGTTAGTGTTAGGGTTTGGATTAGGGTTAGGGTAAGGTTAAGGGTTAGAATTAGGGTTAGGGTTATGGTTAGGTTTAAGGTAAGCGTTAGGGTTAGGGTTAGGGTAGGGGTTAGGTTTAGGGTTAGGATTAGGGTAAGGATTAGGGTTAGGGTAAGTGTTATGGTTAGGGTTAGGGTTAGGGTTAGGTTTAGGGTTAGGGTTAGGATTAGGGTAAGGGTTAGGGTTAGGGTTAGGGTTAGGGTAAGGGTTAGGGTTAGCGTAACAGTTAGGGTTAGGGTTAGGGTAGGGTTAGGGTAAAGATTAGGGTTAGGTTTAGGGTTAGGGTTAGCATAAGGGTAAGGGTTAGGATTAGGCTTAGTGTTAGGATTAGGTTTAGGGTTAGGGTTTGGGTAAGGGTAAGGTTTATGGTTATGGGTAGGGTTAGGGTTAAAGTTAGGGTTAGGGTTAGGGTTAGGGTTATGCTAAGTTTAAGACTTAGGGTTAGGGTTAGGGTTAGGGTGTGGTTTAGGGTTAGGGTAAGGTTTAGGGTAGGGTTAGGGTTAGGTTTAGGGTTAGGGTTAGGGTAAGGGTAAGGATTAGGGTTAGGTTTAGGGTTAAGGTTAGGGTTAGGGTTAGGGTTAGGGTTAGGGTAAGGGTATGGTTTAGTGTTAGGGTTAGGGTTAGGGAAAGGGTAAGGGTTAGAGTTAGGGTTAGGGTTAGCGTTAGATTAAGGATTATGGTTAGGGTTAGGGTAAGGGTTAGGGTTAGGTTTTGGGTTAGCATTAACTTTAGGATTAGGGTTAGGGTTAAGGTAAGGGTAAGGGTTAGGATTAGGGATACGGTTAGGGTTCGGGTAAGGGTTAGGTTAGGGTTAGGTTTAGGGTTAGGTTTAGGATAAGGGTAAGTTTAGGGTTAGGGTTAGGGTTAGAGGTAGGCTTAGGGTTAGTGTAAGGGTAAGGGTAAGGTTTAATGTTAGGGTTAGAGTTAGGGTAAGGAGTAGGGTTAGCGGTTAGGGTTAGGGTTAGGGTTAGGTTTAGGGTAAGGGTTAGGGTTAGTGTTAGGGTTAGGGTAAAAGTTAGGGTTAGGATTAGGGTTTGGGTTAGGGTAAGGGTAAGTGTTAGGGTTAGGGTTAGGGTTAGGGTTAGGGTTGGGTTTAGGGTTGGGGTTAAGGTTAGGGTTAGGGTTAGGATAATGGTAAGGGTTAGGGTTAGGGTTAGGGTTAGGGTTAGGTTAAAGTTTAGACTTAGGGTAAGGGTAAGGGATAGGGTTAGGGTTAGGGTTAACGTAAAGGTTAGGGTTAGGGTTAGGGTTAGGGTAAGGTTAAGGGTTAGGTTAGGGTTAGGGTTAGGGTTAAGTTTAGGGTTAGCGTTAGGTTTAGGATTAGGGTAAGGGTAAGTGTTAGGGTTAGGGTTAGCATTAAGGTTAGGGTTAGGGTTAGAGTAAGGGTAAGGGTTAGTTTTAGGTTTAGGGTTAGGGTAAGGGATAGGGTTAGGGTTAGGGTTAGCGTAAAGGTTAGGGTTAGGTTTAGGGTTAGGTTTAGGGTTAGGGTTAGGGTAAGGGTTTGGGTTAGGTTTAGGGTTAGTGTTAGGTTTAGGGTTAGGGTAAGGGCAAGGGTTAGGGTTAGGGTTTGGTTCAGGGTTAGGGTTAGGGTAAGGGTTAGGGTTAGGGTTAGTGTTAGGTTTTGGGTAAAGTTTAGGGTTAGGGTTAGGTAAGGGTTAGGGTTAGGGTTAGGGTTAGGGTTTAGGGGTAGGGTTAGGGGTAGGATTGGTGTTAGGGTAAGGGTAAGGTTTAGGGTTAGGGTTACGGGTTAGGGCTAGGGTTAGGGTTAGGGTAAGGGTTAGGGCTAGGTTTAGGGTAAGACAAGGTTAGTGTTAGAGTTAGAGTTAGGTTTAGGGTTAGGGTTAGGTTTAAGGTTAGGGTTAGGGTAAGGGTTAGCGTTAGGGTTAGGGTTAGGGCAAAGGTTAGGGTTAGGGTTAGCGTAAGGGTAAGGGTTAGGATTAGGCTTAGGGTTAGGATTAGGGTTAGGGTTAGGGTTAGGGTTAAGGTAAGGGTAAGGGTATGGTTTAGGGTTAGGGTTAGGGTTAGGGTAAGTGTTAGGGTTAGGGGTTAGGGTTAGGTTTAGGGTTAGGGGTTAGAGTTAGGGGTTAGGGCTAGGTTTAGGGTTAGGGTTAGGGTAAGGGTTAGGGTTCGGTTTAGGGTTAGGGTTAGGGTAAGGGTAGGGTTCGGTTTAGGGTAAGGGTAAGGTTTTATTGTTAGGGTTAGGTTAGGTTTGGGGTTAGGGTTAGGGTAAGAGTAAGGGTTAGCTTAGGGTTAGGGTTAGGGTTAGGGTTAGGGTAAGGGATAGGTTTAGGGTTAGGTTTAGGGTTAGGTTTAGGGTTTGGATTAGGATTAGGGTAAGGTTAAGGGTTAGAATTAGGGTTAGGGTTAGGGTTAGGTTTAGGGTGAGCGTTAGGGTTAGGGTTATGGTTAGGGGTTAGGTTTAGGGTTAGGATTAGGGTAAGGATTAGGGTTAGGGTAAGTGTTAGGGTTAGGGTTAGGATTAGGGTTAGGTTTAGGGTTAGGGTTAGGATTAGTGTAAGGGTTAGGGTTAGGTTTAGGTTTAGGGTGAGCGTTAGGGTTAGGGTTAGGATTAGGGGTTAGGGTTAGAGTTAGTGTTAGGGTAAGGGTTAGGGTTAGGGCTAGGGTAAGAGTTAGGGTTAGGGTTAGGGTTAGGTTAAGGCTGACGGTTAGAGTTAGGGTTAGGGTAAGATTTAGGATTAGGGTTAGTGTAAGGCTAAGGGTTAGATTTCGGGTTAGGGTTAGGGTTAGGGGTTGGGGTTAGGGTTAGGGTAAGGGTAAGGGTTAGGTTAAGGGTTAGGGTTAGGGTAAGGTTAAGGTTTAGTATTAGGATTAGTGTTAAGGTTAGCGTTAGAGTTAGGGTTAGGGTTAGGGTTAGGGTTAGGGTAAGGGTAAGGGTTAGGGTTAGGGTTAGGGTTAAGTTTAGTGTTAGGGTTAGGCTAAGGGTTAGGGTTAGGGTTAGGGTAAGGGTTAGAGTTAGGGTTAGGGTTAGGGTTAGGTTTAGGGTTAGGGTTAGGGTTAGGGTAAGGGTAAGGGTTAGGGTTGGGGTTAGGTTTAGGGTAAGGGGTAGGGGTAGGTTTAGGGTAAGGATAAGGTTTAGTGTTAGAGTTAGTGTTAGGTTTGTGGTTAGGGTTAGGGTAAGGGTAAGGGTTAGGGATAGGGTTAGTTTAGGATTAGGGTTAGGGTTAGGGTTTGGGTTAGGGTAAGAGTTAGGGTTAGGGTTAGGGTTAGTGTTAGAGGTAGTGTTAGGGTTAGGGTAAGGGTAAGGTTTAGGGTTAGGGTTAGGGTTAGGGTAAGGCTTAGGGTTAGGGGTTAGGGTTAGGGTTAGTGTTAGGGTAAGGTTTAGGGTTAGGGTTAGAGGTAGGGTAAAAGCTAGGGTTAGGGTTAGTTTTAGGGTAAGGTTAAGTGTTATGTTTAGGGTTAGGGTTAGGGTAAGGGTAAGCATTAGGGCCAGAGTTAGGGTTAGGTTTACAGTTGGGGTTAAGGTTAGGATGAGGTTTAGGGTAAGGGTAAGAGTTAGGGTTAGGGTTAGGGTTAGGTTTAAGTTTAGGGTTAGGGTAAGTTTAAGGGTTAGCATTAGGGTTAGAGTTAGGGTTAGGTTAAGGGTTAGGGTTAGGGTTAGGTTTAAGGTTAGGGTTAGGGTAAGGGTAAGGGTTTGGGTTAGGGTTAGGGTTAGGTTTAGCGTAAGGGTAAGGGTTAGGATTAGGCTTAGTGTTAGGATTAGGTTTAGGGTTAGGTTTAGGGTAAGGGTAAGGGTTATGGTTATGGTTAGGGTTAGGGTTAAAGTTAGGGTTAGGTTTAGGGTTAGGGTTATGGTAAGTTTAAGACTTAGGGTTAGGGTTAGGGTTAGGGTGTGGTTTAGTGTTAGGGTAAGGTTTATAGTTAGGGTTAGGGTTAGGGAAAGGGTAAGGGTTAGAGTTAGGGTTAGGGTTAGGGTTAGATTAAGGATTTTGTTTAGGGTTAGGGTAAGGGTTAGGGTTAGGGTAAGGTATAGGGTTAGGGTAAGGGTTAGGGTTAGCATTAAGGTTAGGGTTAGGTTTAGGGGTTAGGTTTAGGATTACGGTTAGAGTACGGGTTAGGTTTAGGTTTAGGGTAAGTGTAAGGTTTAGGGTTAGGTTTAGAGTTAGGGTTAGGGTTAGCATTAAGGTAGGCTTAGGGTTAGGGTTAGGGTATGGGTTATGGCTAGGATTAGGGTTAGGGTTAGGGGTTAGGGTTAGGATTAGGGGTTAGGGTTAGTGTTAGGGTAAGGATTAGGGTTAGGGTTAGGGTTAGGGTAAGGGTTAGGGTTAAGGTTAAGTTTAGGGTAAGGGCAAGTGTTAGGGTTAGGGTTAGGGTTAGTGTTAGGTTTTGGGTAAGGGTAAGGATTAGGTTTACCATTAGGTTTAGGTTTAGGGTTAGGGTTAGGGTAAGGGTAAGGGTTAGGGTTAGGGTTAGACATAGGGTTAAGTTTAGGGTTAGGGTTAGGGTTAGGGTTAGGATAAGGGTAAGCGTTAAGGTTAGGGTTAGCGTTAGGGTTTGGGTAAGGATAATAATTAGGTTTAGGTTTAGGTTTAGGGTTAGTGTTAGGGTTATGGTTACGGTTATGGTAAGGGTAAGGATTAGAGTTAGGGTTAGGGTTAGGGTTAGGGTAAGGTTAGGTTTAGGCTAAGAGTTACGGTTAGGGTAAGGGTTAGGGTTAGGGCTAGGGAAAGGGTAAGGGTTAGGGTTAGGGTTAGGGTTAGGGTTAGGGATAGGGTTAAGTTTACGGTTAGGATTAGGGTTAGGAAAGGGTAGGGGTTAGGGTTAGGGAAAGGGTAAGGGTTAGGATTAGGGTTAGGGTTACCATTAAGTGCAGGGTTAGGGTTGGGGTAAGGGTAAAGGTTTGGGTTAGGGTTAGGGTTAAGGTTAGCATTAAGGTTAGGTTTGGGGTTAGGGTAAGGGTAAGGGTTAGGGTTAGGGGTAGGGGTAGGGATTAGTGTTAGGATTAGGTTTAGGTTTAGGGTTAGGTTTAGGGTTAGGGTAAGAGTACGGTTTAGAGTTAGGGTTAGGGTTAGTGTTAGGGTTAGGTTTAGGGTTAGGGTTAGGGTTAGGGTAAGGGTAAGCTTTAGGGTTAGGGTTAAATTTAAGGTTAGGGTTAGGGTTAGGGTTAGGGTCAAGGTTAGGGTAAGGGTAAGGTGTATGGTTAGGTTTAGGGTTAGGGTTAGGATAAGGGTAAGTTTTAGGGTTATGTTTAGGGTTAGCGTTAGGGTAAGGGTAAGGGTTAGGGTTAATGTTAGGGTTAGGTTTAGGGTTAGGGTTAGGGTTAGGGTTAGGGTAAGGGTAAGTGTTAGGTTTTGGGTTAGGGTTAGTGTCAGGGTTAGGGTTAGGGTTAGGTTTAAGATAAGGGTTTGGGTTAGGGTTAGGGTTAGGGGAAGGGTAAGGGTTAAGTTTAAGGTTAGGGTTAGGGTTAGGGTTAGGGATAGGGTAAGGGTAAGGTTTAGGGTTAGGTTTAGGTGTAGGGTTAAGGTTAGGGTTAGAGTTAGGTTTAGGCTTAGGGTAAGCATAAGGGTAATGGTTAGGGTTAAGGTTAGGGTAAGGGTAAGGGGTAGGGTTAGGGTTAGGGTTAGGGTTAGAGTTAGGGTAAGTGTAAGGGTTAGGGTTAGGGTTAGGTTTAGGGTTAGTTTTAGGCTTAGGGTAAGTGTTAGGGTTAGGGGTAGGGATTGGGTTAGGGGTTAGGGTTAGAGTTAGGGGTAGGGTTAGGTTTAGGGTTAGCGTTACGTAAGTGTAAATGTGAGTGTTAGGGTTAGGGTAAGGGTAAGGTTTAGGATTAGGGTTAGGGTTACGGAAAGGGATGGGGTTAGGGTAAGGGTTACGGTTAGGTTTAAGGTTAGGGTAAGGATTAGGGTTAGTGTTAGGGTAAGGGAAAGGTTGAGGGTTAGGTTTAGGGTTAGGGTTAGGTTTAGGGTTAGGGTTAGGGTAAGGGGTTGAGTTAGTGTTAGGGTTAGGGTTAAGATTAGAAGTAGCGTAAGGTTTAGGGTTAGGGAAAGGGTAAGTGTTAGGTTAAGAGTTAGGGTTAGGATTAGGGTTAGGGTAAGGATTAAGGTTAGGGTTAGGGTTAGCATAAGGGTTAGGGTTAGGGTTAGGTTTATGGTTAGCATTAAGGTTAGGGTTAGGGTTAGAGTAAGGGTTAGGGTTAGGGTTAGGTTTAGAGTTAGGGTTAGGGTAAGGATTAGGGTTAGGATTAGGGTAAGGGTAAGGGTTAGGGTTTGGGTTAGGGGTTAGGGTTAGGGTTAGTGTTAGGTTTAGGTTTAGGGGAAGGGTAAGGGTTAGGGTTAGGTTTAGGGTTAGGAGTTAGGGTTAGGGTTAGTGTTAGGTTTAGATTTAGGGTAAGGGTAAGGGTTAGGGTTAGGTTTAGGGTTAGGGGTTAGGGTTAGGGTTAGGGTTAGTGTTAGGTATAGATTTAGGGTAAGGGTAAGGGTTAGGGTTAGGGTTAGGTGTTAGGTTTAGGGTAAGGGTTAGGGTTAGAGTACGGGTTAGTGTTAGGTTTAGAGTAAGGGTAAGGTATAGGGTTAGGATTAGAGTTAGGGTTAGGGTTAGCATTAAGGTAGGGTTAGGGTTAGGTTAAGGGAAAGGGTTATGGTTAGGATTAGGTTAGGGTTAGGTGTTAGGGTTAGGGTTAGGGTTAGGGTAAGGATTAGGGTTAGGATTAGGGTTAGGGTAAGGGTTAGGGTTAGTGTTAGGGTTAGGGTAAGGGCAAGGGTTAGGGTTAGGTTTAGGGTTAGGGTTAAGTTTAGGTTTAGGGTTAGGGTTAGGGTAAAGGTAAGGGTTAGGTTTAGTGTTAGGGTTAGAGATAGGGTTAAGGTTAGCGTTAGGGTTAGGGTTAGGGTTAGGATAAGGGTAAGGGTTATGGTTAGGGTTAGGGTTAGGGAAAGGGTAAGAGTTAGGGTTAGGGTTAGTGTTGGGGTTAGGTTTAGGGTTCGGGTTAGGGTTAGGTTTACGCTTAGGGTTAGGGTAAGTTTAAGGTGATAGTTAGGGTTAGGTTTAGGGTTAGGTTTAGTGTTAGCATTAGAGTAAGTGTAAGGGTTAGTGTTAGGTTTAGGGTTAAGGTTGCGGTTAGGGTTAGGGTTAGGTTTAGGGTTAGGGAAAGGGTAAGATTTAGGGTAAGGGTTAGGGTTAGGGTTAAGTTTAGGGTAAGGATTAGGGTTAGGGTTAGGTTTAGGGTTAGGGTTAGGGTTAGGGTTATGGAAAGGGTAAGGGTTAGGTTTAGAGTTAGGGTTAGGGTAAGGATTAGGGTTAGGATTAGGGTAAGGGTTATGGTTAGGGTAAGAATTAGGGTTAAGGTTAGGGATAGGGTAAGGGGTAGTGTTAGGGTTAGGCTTAGCATTTAGGTTTGGGTTAGGGTTAGGGTAAGGGCAAGGTTAGGGTTAGGTTTAGGGGTTAGTGTTAGGGTTAGGGTTAGGGTTAGGTTTAGGGTTAGAGTTAGGGTAAGGATAAGGGTTAGGTTTAATGGTAGGCTTAGGTTTAGGGTTAGGGTTAGGGTAATGTTAAGGGTTAGGGTTAGGGTTAGGTTTAGGGTTAAGGTTAGGTTTATGGTTAGGGTTAGGGTTAGGGTTAGGGTAACGGTAAGGGTTAGACTTAGGGTTAGGGTTAGGGTAAGGGTTAGGATTAGGTTAGGACAATGGTTAGGTTTACGGGTTAGAGTTAGGGTTAGGGTTAGGGTTAGGTTTAGGGTTAGGGTTAGGGTAAGGATAAGGGTTAGGTTTAATGGTAGGCTTAGGTTTAGGGTTAGGGTTAGGGTAATGGTAAGGGTTAGGGTTAGGTTTAGGGTTAAGTTTAGGTTTATGGTTAGGGTTAGGGTTAGGGTTAGGGTAAGGGTTAGGGTTAGGGTTAGGGCAATGGTTAGGGTTAGGGGTTAGGGTTAGGGTTAGGGTTAGTGTAAGGGTAAGTGTTAGGGTTAGAGTTAGGGTTAGGGTTAGGGGTTAGGGTTAGGGTAATGGTTAAGGTAAGGTTTGGGGTTACTGTTAGGGTAAGGGTAAGGGTGAGGGTTAGGGTTAGGGTTAGGGTGAGGTTTAGGGTTATGGTTAGGGTAAGGGTAAGGGTTAGGGTGAGGGTTAGGTTTAAAGTTGGGGTTAGGGTTAGGGTTAGCATTCGGGAAAGGGTAAGAATTAGAGTAAGGGTTACGGTTAGGGTTATGTTTAGGGTAAGGTTTAGGGTTAGGTTTAGGGTTACGGTTGGGGTTAGGTTTAGGGTTAGGGTTATGGTTAGGGGTTAAAGTTAGGGTTAGGTTTAGGGTTAGGGTAGGGTAAGGTTTAGGGTTAGGGTTAGGGTAAGGGTTAAGGTTAGGGTTATGGTTAGGGGTTAGGGTTACGGTCATTTTTAGGGTTAGGGTAAGGGTAAGGTTTAGGGTTAGGGTTAGGGTTAGGGTAAGGGTTAGGGTTAGGATTAGGGTTAGGGTAAGGGTAAGGGGTAGGGTTAGGGTTAGCGTAAAGGTTAGGGTTAGGATTAGGGTTAGGGTAAGGGTAAGGGCT
The DNA here is from genome assembly GCA_024803745.1 of Megascapheus bottae. Taxonomy (NCBI): domain Eukaryota; kingdom Metazoa; phylum Chordata; class Mammalia; order Rodentia; family Geomyidae; genus Megascapheus; species Megascapheus bottae. Next base: position 647,241 of record JANJXV010000047.1, on the reverse strand, counting down.
AGGGTTAGGGTTAGGGTTAGGGTTAGGTTTAGGGTAAGCGTAAGGGTTAGGGTTAGGGTTAGGGTTAGGGTAAGGTTAAGCGCTAGGGTTAGGGTTAGTGTTAGGTTTAGGGTTGGGGTTAATGTTAGGGTTAGGGTTAGGGTTAGGTTTACCGTAAGGGTTAGGGTTAGTGTTAGGGTTAGGGTTAGGGTAAGGGTAAGGGTAAGTGTTAGGGTTAGGGTTAGAGTAAGGGTTAGGGTTAGGGATAGGGTTAGGGTGAGTGTTTGGGTGAGGGTTAGGGTTCGGAGTTAGGGTTATGGTTTGGGTTAGGGTAAGGGTTACGGTTAGGGTAAGGGTTAGGGTTAGGTTTAGGGTTAGGGTAACGGGAAGGGTTAGCGTTAAGGTTAAGGTTAGGGTTAGGGTTAGGAGTTAGGTTTAGGATTTGGGTTAGGGTTAGGTTAAGGGTTAGGGTTAGGATTAGGTTTAGGTTAAGGGTAAGTGTTAGGGTTAGGGTTAGGGTTAGTGTTAGGGTAAGGGTAAAGGTTAGGGTTAGGGTTAGGGTTTGGGTTAGGATAAGGGTAAGAGTTAGGGTTAGGTTTAGGATTAGGGGTTAGGGTTAGGGTTAGGTTTAGTGTAAGGGTAAGGGTTAATGTTAGGGTTAGGGTTAGGTATAGGATTAAGTTTAGGGTTAGGGTTAGGGTTAGGGTTAGGATAAGGATAGGGGTTAGGGTTAGGGTTAGGGTTAGAGAAAGGGTAAGGTTTAGGGTTAGGGTTAGGGTTAGCATTAAGTGTAGGGTTAGGATTGAGGTAAGGGTAAGGGTTTGGGTTAAGGTTAGGGTTAGGGTTGGTGTAAGGGGAAGGATTAGGATTAGGGTTAGTGTTAGGGTAAGGGTTAGGGTTAGGGTTAGGGTTAGCATTAAGGTTAGGGTTTGGGTTAGGGTAAGGGTAAGGGTTAGGGTTAGGTTTAGGGTTAGAGGTTAGGGTTACGATTAGGGTTAGGTTTAGGGTTAGATTTAGGGTTAGGTTAGGTTAAGGGTAAGGGTAAGGGGTTAGGGTTACGATTAGGGTTAGGGTTAGTGTTAGGGTTAGGTTTAGGGTTAGGGTTAGGGTAAGGGTAAGCTTTAGGGTTAGGGTTAGGGTTAAGTTTAAGGTTAGGGTTAGGGTTAGGGTTAAGGTTAGGGTTAGGGTTAGGGTTAGGGCTAGAGTTTAGGGATAGGGTTAGGGTTAGGGTTAGGGTAAGGGTAAGGTGTAGGGTTAGGTTTAGGATTAGGGTTAGGGTAAGGGTAAGGTTTAGGGTTAGGTATCGGGTTAGCGTTAGGCAAGGGTAAGGTTTAGGGTTAATGTTATGGTTAGGTTTAGGGTTAGGGTTAGGGTTAGGGTTAGGTTTAGGGTTAAGGTAAGGGTTAGGGTAAGGGTTAGGGTTAGGGGAAGGGTAAGGGTTAGGGTTAGGGTAGGTTTAGGTTTAGGGTTAGGGATAGGGTAACGGTAAGGTTTAGGGTTAGGTTTATGGGTAGGGTTCAGGTTAGGAGTAGGGTTAGGTTTAGGCTTAGGGGTAGCGAAAGGGTAAGGGTTAGGGTTAGGGTTAGGGTAAGGGTAAGGTTTAGGGTTAGGGTTAGGGTTAGGGTTAGGAGTTAGGGTTAGGCCAAGGGTTATGGTTAGGGTTAGGGGTTAAGGTTATGTTTAGGGTTAGGATAAGAGAAAGTGCTATTGTTAGGGTTAGGGTTAGGGAAAGGGTAAGGGTTAGGTTTAGGTTTAGGGTTAGGTTTAGGGTTAGGGTAAGAATTAGGGTTAGGGTTAGTGTTAGGGTAAGTGTTAGAATAAGGTTTACGGTTAGGGTTAGGGTTACGGTAAGGGTAAGGGTTAGGGTTAGGGTAAGGGTTAGGGTTAGGGAAAGGTAAGGGTTAGGGTAAGATTTAGGGTTAGGGATAGGGTTATGTTAAGGATTAGGGTTATGGTTAGGGTTAGGGTAAGGGTTAGGATTAGGGTTAGGTTTAGGGTAAGCATTAAGGTTAGGGTTAGGGTTAGGGTAAGGGTTTGGGTGAGAATTAGGGTTAGAATTAGGGTTAGGGTTAGGTTAAGGGTAAGGGTTAGGGTTAGTGTTAGAGTTCGGGGTTAGGGTCAGGGTTAGTGTTAGGTTTAGATTTAGGGTAAGGGTAAGGGTTTGGGTTAGGGTTAGTGTTAGGGGTTAGAGTTAGGGGTAGTGTTATATTTAGGTTTAGGGTAAGGGTAAGGGTTAGGGTTAGGGGTTAGGTTTAGGGGTAGTGGCAGGGTTAGAGTGAGGGTTAGGGTTAGGTTTAGGGTAAGGGTAAGGTTTAGGGTTAGCTTTAGCGTTAGTGTTAGGGTTAGGGTTAGGGTTAGGGTTAGGGTTAGGGGTTAGGGTTAGTGTTAGGGTTAGGGTAAGAGAAAGTGTTAGGGTTAGGGTTAGGGTTATGATTAGGGTTAGGGTAAGGGTAAGGGTTAGGATGTGGGTTAGGGTTAGGGTTAGATTTAGGGTTAGGGTTAGGGTAAGGGTTAGGGTTAGGGTAAGGGTAAGAATAAGTGTTAGGGTTAGGGTTAGGGTTAGGGTTAGGGTTAGAGTTAGGGTAAGGGTAACCGTTAGGGTTAGATTTAGGGTTAGGGTTAGAGTTAGGGTAAGGGTAAGGGTTAGGGTTAGGGTTAGGTTTAGGTTTAGTTTAAGGGTTTGGTATGTGTTAGGGTTAGGGTTAGGGTTTGGGTTAGGGGTTAGGGTTAGAGTTAGGGTTAGGGTTAGGTTTAGGGTTAGGGTTACGTAACGGTAAGTTTGAGTGTATGGGTTAGGGTTAGGGTTAGGGTAAGGGTAAGGGTTACGATTAGGGTTAGGGTTACGGAAAGGGTAAGGGTTAAGGTAAGGGTTACGGTTAGGTTTAAGGTTAGGGTAAGGATTAGGGTTAGGGCTAGTGTAAGGGAAAGGTTGAGGATTAGGGTTAGAGTTAGGGTTATGATTAGGGTTAGCGTTAGGGTAAGGGTAAGGGTTAGGTTTAGGTTTAGGGTTAAGGTTAGTGTTAGGGTTAGCTTAAGGGTAAGGGTTAGGGTTAGGGTTAGATTTAGGGTTAGGTTAAGGATTAGGGTTAGGGTTAGGGTAAGGGTAAGTGTTAGGGTTAGGTTTAGGGTTAGGGGTTAGGGTTAGGGTTAGTGTTAGGTTAGGGTTAGTGTTAGGGTTAGGTTTAGGGTTAGGGTTAGGGTTAGGGTAAGGGTAACTTTAGGGTTAGGGTTAGGGTTAAGTTTAGGTTTAGGGTTAGGGTTAAGGTTAGGGTTAAGGTTAGGGTTAGGGTTAGGTTTAGAGGTTAGGGTTAGGTTAGGGTTAGCGTAAGGGTAAGGTGTAGGGTTAGGTTTAGGGTAAGGTTTAGTGTAAGGGTATGGTTTAGGGTTATGTTTAGGGTCAGCGTTAGTGTAAGGGTAAGGTTTAGGGTTAATGTTAGGGTTAGGGTTAGGTTTAGGGTTAGGGTTAGGGTTAGGGTAAGGGTAAGTGTTAGGTTTTGGGTTAGGGTTAGTGTCAGGGTTAAGGTTAGGGTTAGGGTTAAGATAAGGGTTAGGGTAAGGGTTAGGGTTAGGGGAAGGGTAACGGTTATGGTTAGGGTTAGGGGTAGGTTTTGGGGTTAGGGATAGAGTAAGGGTAAGGTTTAGGGTTAGGTTTAGGGGTAGGGTTAAGGTTAGGGTTAGGGTTAGGTTTAGGCTTACGGTTAGCGTAAGGGTAATGGTTAGGGTTAGGGTTAGTGTTAGGGTTAGGGTTAGGGTTAGGGTTAGGGTTAGGAGTTAGGGTTAGGGTAAGTGTTATGGATAGGATTAGGGGTTAGGGTTATGATTAGGGTTAGGGTCAGAAAAAGTGTTTTTGTTAGGGTTAGGGAAAGGGTAAGGGTTAGGGTAAGGGTTAGGGTTAGGTTTACGGTTAGGGTAAGGATTAGGGGTAGGGTTAGTGTTAGGGTAAGTGTTAGAGTTAGGGTTACGGTTAGGGTTAGGGTTACGGTAAGGGTAAGGTTTAGGGTTAGGGTAAGAGTTAGGGTTAGGGAAAGAGTAAGGTTTAAGGTAAGGTTTAGGGTTAGGAATAGGGTTACCTTAAGGATTAGGGTTAGGGTTAGGGTTAGGGGAAGGGTTAGGATTAGGGTTAGGGTTAGGGTTAGCATTAAGGTTAGGTTTAGGGTTAGGGTAAGGATTAGGGTTAGGATTAGGGTTAGAGTTAGGGTTAGGGTTAGGGGTAGGGTTAGGGTAAGGGTAAGATTTGTGGTTAGAGTTAGGGTTAGGGATAGGGTTAAGTTTAGGGTTAGGGTTAGGGTTAGGGTTAGGGCTAGTGTTAGGGTTAGGGTTAGGGTTAGGGTTAGGTTACGGTTAGGGTTACGGGTGGGGGTAGGTTTAGGGTTAGGGTTAGGGTAAGGGTAAGGGTTAGGGTTAGCATTAGTGTTAAATATAGGGTAAGGGTTAGGTTTAGGGTTAGGGTTAGGGTTAGGTAAGGTGTAGGGTTAGCGTTAGTGTTAGGGTTAGGGTTAGGGAAAGGGAAAGGTTTAGGGTTAGGGTTAGGGTTAGAATTAAGGGTAGGGTTAGGATTGGGTAAGGGTACGTGTTTGGGTTAGGGTTAGGGTTAGGTTTAGGGTAAGAATTAGGGTTAGGGTTAGAGTTAGGGTAAGGTATAGGGTTAGGGTAAGGGTTAGGGTTAGCATTAAGGTTAGGGTTAGTGTTAGGGTAAAGGTAAGGATTAGGGGTAGGTTTAGGTTTAGGGGTTAGGGTTAGGATTAGGGTTAGAGTACGGGTTAGGTTTAGGTTTAGGGTAAGTGTAAGGTTTAGGGTTATGTTTAGAGTTAGGGTTAGGGTTAGCATTAAGTTAGTGTTAGGGTTAGGTAAGGGTAAGGGTTAGGGTTAGGGTTAGGTTTCGGTTTAGTTTAAGGGTTTGGTATGTGTTAGGGTTAGGGTTAGGGTTTGGGTTAGGGGTTAGGGTTAGAGTTAGGGTTAGGGTTAGGTTTAGGGGTAGGGTTACGTAACGGTAAGTTTGAGTGTATGGGTTAGGGTTAGGGTTAGGGTAAGGGTAAGGGTTACGATTAGGGTTAGGGTTACGGAAAGGGTAAGGGTTAAGGTAAGGGTTACGGTTAGGTTTAAGGTTAGGGTAAGGATTAGGGTTAGGGTTAGGGTAAGGGAAAGGTTGAGGATTAGGGTTAGAGTTAGGGTTATGATTAGGGTTAGCGTTAGGGTAAGGGTAAGGGTTAGGGTTAGGTTTAGGGTTAAGGTTAGTGTTAGGGTTAGGGTAAGGGTAAGGGTTAGGGTTAGGGTTAGATTTAGGGTTAGGTTAAGGATTAGGGTTAGGGTTAGGGTAAGGGTAAGTGTTAGGGTTAGGTTTAGGGTTAGGGGTTAGGGTTAGGGTTAGTGTTAGGTTAGGGTTAGTGCTAGGGTTAGGTTTAGGGTTAGGGTTAGGGTTAGGGTAAGGGTAACTTTAGGGTTAGGGTTAGGGTTAAGTTTAAGTTTAGGGTTAGGGTTAAGGTTAGGGTTAAGGTTAGGGTTAGGGTTAGGTTTAGAGGTTAGGGTTAGGTTAGGGTTAGCGTAAGGGTAAGGTGTAGGGTTAGGTTTAGGGTAAGGTTTAGTGTAAGGGTATGGTTTAGGGTTATGTTTAGGGTCAGCGTTAGTGTAAGGGTAAGGTTTAGGGTTAATGTTAGGGTTAGGTTTAGGGTTAGGGTTAGGGTTAGGGTAAGGGTAAGTGTTAGGTTTTGGGTTAGGGTTAGTGTCAGAGTTAAGGTTAGGGTTAGGGTTAAGATAAGGGTTAGGGTAAGGGTTAGGGTTAGGGGAAGGGTAACGGTTATGGTTAGGGTTAGGGGTAGGTTTTGGGGTTAGGGATAGGGTAAGGGTAAGGTTTAGGGTTAGGTTTAGGGGTAGGGTTAAGGTTAGGGTTAGGGTTAGGTTTAGGCTTACGGTTAGCGTAAGGGTAATGGTTAGGGTTAGGGTTAGTGTTAGGGTTAGGGTTAGGGTTAGGAGTTAGGGTTAGGGTAAGTGTTATGGATAGGATTAGGGGTTAGGGTTATGATTAGGGTTAGGGTCAGAGAAAGTGTTTTTGTTAGGGTTAGGGAAAGGGTAAGGGTTAGGGTAAGGGTTAGGGTTAGGTTTACGGTTAGGGTAAGGATTAGGGGTAGGGTTAGTGTTAGGGTAAGTGTTAGAGTTAGGATTACAGTTAGGGTTAGGGTTACGGTAAGGGTAAGGGTTAGGGTTAGGGTAAGGGTTAGGGTTAGGGAAAGAGTAAGGTTTAAGGTAAGGTTTAGGGTTAGGAATAGGGTTACCTTAAGGATTAGGGTTAGGGTTAGGGTTAGGGGAAGGGTTAGGATTAGGGTTAGGGTTAGGGTTAGCATTAAGGTTAGGTTTAGGGTTAGGGTAAGGATTAGGGTTAGGATTAGGGTTAGAGTTAGGGTTAGGGTTAGGGTTAGGGTTAGGGTAAGGGTAAGATTTGTGGTTAGAGTTAGGGTTAGGGATAGGGTTAAGTTTAGGGTTAGGGTTAGGGTTAGGGTTAGGGCTAGTGTTAGGGTTAGGGTTAGGGTTAGGGTTAGGTTACGGTTAGGGTTACGGGTGGGGGTAGGTTTAGGGTTAGGGTTAGGGTAAGGGTAAGGGTTAGGGTTAGCATTAGTGTTAGATATAGCGTAAGGGTTAGGTTTAGGGTTAGGGTTAGGGTTAGGTAAGGTGTAGGGTTAGCGTTAGTGTTAGGGTTAGGGTTAGGGAAAGGGAAAGGTTTAGGGTTAGGGTTAGGGTTAGAATTAAGGGTAGGGTTAGGATTGGGTAAGGGTGCGTGTTTGGGTTAGGGTTAGGGTTAGGTTTAGGGTAAGAATTAGGGTTAGGGTTAGAGTTAGGGTAAGGTATAGGGTTAGGGTAAGGGTTAGGGTTAGCATTAAGGTTAGGGTTAGTGTTAGGGTAAAGGTAAGGATTCGGGGTAGGTTTAGGCTTAGGGGTTAGGGTTAGGATTAGGGTTAGAGTACGGGTTAGGTTTAGGTTTAGGGTTAGGGTTAGGGTAAGGGTAAGGGTTAGCATTAAGTTAGTGTTAGGGTTAGGTAAGGGTAAGGGTTATGGTTAGGATTAGGGTTAGGGTTAGGGGTTAGGGTTAGGGTTAGGGGTTAGGGTTAGTGTTAGGGTAAGGATTATGGTTAGGGTTAGTGTTAGGGTAAGGGCAAGGGTAAGGGTTAGGGTAAGGTTTAGGGTTAGGGTTAGGGTAAGGATTAGGGTTAGGGTTAGGGTTAGGGTAAGGGTAAGGGTAAGGGTTAGGGTAAGGGTTAGGGTTAGGGTTAGGGTTAGGGTAAGCTTAACGGTTAGGGTTAGGGTTAGGGTTAGGGTAAGGGTAAGGGTAAGGGTTAGGGTAAGGGTTAGGGTTAGGGTTAGGGTTAGGGTAAGCTTAACGGTTAGGGTTAGGGTTAGGGTAAGGGTAAGTGGTAGGGTTAGGGTTAGGATTAAGGTTAGTGTAAGGGTTAGGGTTAGGGTAAGGGTTAGGGTTAGGGTTAGGGTAAGGGTTAGGTTTAGGGTTAGGGTTAAGGTTATGGTAAGGGTTAGGGTTAGGCTAAGGGTTAGGGTTATGGTTAGGGTAAGGTTAGGCTTAGGGTTAGGGAAAGTGTAAGAGTTAGGGTAAGGGTTAGGGTAAGGGTTAGGGTTAGGGTTAGCATTAAGGTTAGGGTTAAGGTTAGGGGAAGGGGAAGGGTTAGGTTTAGGTTTAGGGTTAGGGTTAGGGTAAGGGTAAGGGTTAGGGTTAGAGTAAGGGTTAGGGATAGGGTTAAGTTTCGGGATTGGGTTAGGGATAGGGTTAGGATAAGGGTAAGGGTTAGGGTTAGGGTTAGGGTTAGGGAAAGGGAAAGGGTTAGGGTTAGGGTTAGCATTAAGTGTAGATTTATGTTTGGGGTAAGGGTAAGTGTTTGGGTTAGGGTTAGGGTTAGAGTTAGGGTAAGGATTAGGGTTAGGGTTAGGGTTAAGGTAAGGGTTAGGGTTTGGTTTAGGGTTAGGTTAGCATTAAGATTAGGGTTAGGGTTAGCGTAAGGGTAAGGATTGGGGTTAGGGTTAGGGTTAGGTGTTAGGGTTAGGATTAGGGTTAGGTTTAAGGTTAGGTTTAGGTTTAGGGTTAGGGTTAGGTTAAGGTTTAGGGTTAGGGTTGGGGTTAGGTTTAGGGTTAGGGTAAGGGTAAGGTTTAGGGTTAGGGTTAGGGTTAAGGTTAGGTTTAGGGTTAGGGTAAGGGTAAGGGTAAGTGTTAGGTTTAGGGTTAGAGGTTAGGGTTAGTGTTAGGTTTAGGTTTAGGGTTAGGTTAAGAGTAAGGGTTATGGTTAGGGTTAGGTGTTAGGGGTAGGGTTAGGGTTAGGGTTAGGTGTTAGGGTTAGGATTAGGGTTAGGTTTAAGGTTAGGTTTAGGTTTAAGGTTAGGGTTAGGTTAAGGTTTAGGGTTAGGGTTGGGGTTAGGTTTAGGGTTAGGGTAAGGGTAAGGTTTAGGGTTAGGGTTAGGGTTAAGGTTAGGTTTAGGGTTAGGGTAAGGGTAAGGGTAAGTGTTAGGTTTAGGGTTAGGGGTTAGGGTTAGGGTTAGGTTTAGGTTTAGGGTTAGGTTAAGAGTAAGGGTTATGGTTAGGGTTAGGTGTTAGGGGTAGGGTTAGGGTTAGGGTTAGCGTAAGGGTAAGTGTGAGGGTTAGCCTTAGGGTTAGGGTTAGTGTTAGGTTTAGGGAAAGGGTAAGGGTTAGGGTTTGCGTTAGGGGTAGGGTAAGGATTAGGGTTAGGATTAGGGTTAGGGTAAGGGTTAGGGTTAGGGTTAGCATTAAGTTTAGGGTTACGGATAGGGTGAGGGAAAGTGTTAGGTTTAGGTTTAGGGTTAGGGTTAGGGTAAGGTTAAGGTTGAGGGTTAGGGTTAGGGTTAGGGATAAGGGTAAGTTTAGGTTTAGGGTTAGGGTTACGGTTAGGATAAGTGTAAGGTTTAGAGTTTGGGTTAGGGTTAGGGAAAGGGAAAGGTTTAGGGTTTGGGTTAGTGTTAGCATTAAGGGCAGGGTTAGGTTTGGGGTAGGAGTAAGTGTTTGGGTTAGAGTTAGGTTTAGGGTTAGGGTAAGGATTAGGATTAGGGTAGGGTTAGGGTAAGGTTTAGGGTTAGTGTTAGGTTTAGGGTTAGCATTATGGTTAGTGTTAGGGTTAGGGTAAGGGTAAGGGTTAGGGTTAGGGTTATGGGTTAGTGTTAGGATTAGGGTTAGAGTAAGGGTTAGGGTTAGGTTTAGGGTAAGGGTAAGTTTTAGGGTTAGGTTTACAGTTAGGGTTAGGGTTAGCATTAAGGTAGGGTTAGGTTTAGGGTAAGGTTAAGGGTTATGGTTAGGAGTAGAGTTAGTGTGAGGGGTTAGGGTTAGGGTTAGGGTTACGGGTTATGGTTAATGTTAGGGTTAGGGTAAGTATTAAGGTTAGGGTTAGGGTTATTGTTAGGGTTAGGGTTAGGGTTTGGGTTTGGGTAAGTGTAATTGTTAGGTTTAGAGTTAGGTTTAAGTTTAGGGTTAGGGTTAGGGTAAGAGTAAGTGTTAGGGTTAGGGTTAAGGTTAGGGTAAGGGTAAGGGTTAGGGTTAGGGTTAGGGTTAGGGTTAAGTTTAGGGTAAGGGTTAGGGTTAGGCTAAGGGTTAGGGTGAGGGTTAGGGAAAAGATAAGAGTTAGTGTAAGGGTTAGGGTAAGGGTTAGGGTTAGGGTTAGCATTAAGGTTAGGGTTAAGGTTAGGGGAAAGAGAAGGGTTAGGGGTAGGTTTAGGGTTAGGGTTTGGGTAAGGGTATGGGTTAGGGTTAGGGTTAGGTTTAGGTTTAGTGTTAGGGTTCGGGTAAGGGTAAGGGTTAGCGTTAGATATTGGGTTAGGGATATGATTAAGTTTATGGTTTGGGTTAGGTTTAGGGTTAGGATAAGGTTAAGGGTTAGGTTTAGGGTTAGGTTTACGTAAAGGGAAAGGGTTATGGTTAGGGTTAGGGTTAGCATTAAGGGTAGGGTTAGGGTTGGGCTAAGGGTAAGTGTTTGGGTTAGGGTTAGGGTTAGTGTTAGGGGTAAGGATTAGGGTTAGGGTTAGGATTAGGGTTTGCGTTAGGGTTAGGGTTAGCATTAAGGTTGGGGTTAGGGTTAGAGTAAGGGTAAGGGTTGGGGTTAGGGTTAGGGTTAGGGGTTAAGGTTAGGATTAGGGTTAGGTTTAGGGTTAGGTTTAGGGTTAGGGTTAGGATAAGTGTAAGATTTAGGGTTAGGTTTAGGGTTAGGGTTAGGTTTTGTTTTAGGGTTAGGGTAAGGGTAAGGGTTAGGGTTAGGGTTAGGGTTAGGGTAAGGGTAAGTGTGAGGGTTAGGTTTAGGTTTAGGGTTAGCGTTAGGGAAAGGGTAAGGTTTAGGGTTAGGTTTAGGGTTAGGGTAAGGAATAGGGTTAGGGTTAGGGTTAGGGTAAGGGTTAGGGTTAGGGTTAGCATTAAGGTTAGGGTTAGGGTTAGGGTTAAAGTTAGGATAAGGGTAAGGGTTAGGGCTAGGGTTAGGGAAAGGGAAAGGGTTAGGTTTAGGGTAAGGGTTAGCATTAAGGGTAGGGTTAGGGTTGGGATAAGGGTAAGTGTTTGGGTTAGGGTTAGGGTTAGGTTAAGGATTAGCGTTAGGGTTAGGGTTAGGGTATGGGTTAGGGTTAGGGTTAGGGTTAGGGTTAGGGTTAGGGGTAGGGTTAGGGTTAAGGTTAGGGTTAGGGTTAATGTAAGGGTAAGGGTAAGGTTTAGGGTTAGGATTAGGGTTAGGTTTGGGGTTAGGGTTAGGGTAAGAGTAAGGGTTAGGATTAGGGTTACGGTTAGGGTTAGGGTTAGGGTTAGGGTTAGGGTTAGGGTTAGGGTAAGGGTAAGAGTTAGGGTTAGGTTTAGGGATAGGGGTTAGTGTTAGGATTAGGGTTAGAGTAAGGGTTAGGGTTAGGTTTAGGGTAAGGTTAAGGTTTAGGGTTAGGTTTAGAGTTAGGGTTAGGGTTAGCATTATGGTAGGGTTAGGGTTAGGGTAAGGTTAAGGGTTATGGTTAGGAGTAGCGTTAGTGTGAGGGGTTAGGGTTAGGGTTAGGGTTAAGCGTTAGGGTTAGAGTTAGGGTTAGGGTAAGGATTAGCGTTAGGGTTAGGGTTAGCGTAAGGGCAAGGGTTATGGTTAGGTTTAGTGTTAGGCTTTGTGTAAGTGTAATGATTAGGTTTAGGGATAGGTTTAAGTTTAGGGTTAGGGTTAGGGTTAGGGTTAGGATTAGGGTAATGGTTAGGTTTAGGGATAGGTTTAAGTTTATGGTTAGGGTTAGGGTTAGGGTTAGGATAAGGGTAAGGGTTAGGGTTAGGTTTGGGTTAGGGAAAGGGTAAGGGTTAGGGTTAGGGTTAGGGTTTAGGGTTAGGGTTAGGGTTAGGTTTAGGGTTAGGGTTAGGGTAAGGGTAAGGATTAGGGTTAGGGTTAGGGTTAGTGTTAGTGTAAGGGTAAGAGTTAGGGTTAGGGTTAGGGTTAGGGTAAGGATTAGGGTTAGGGTTAGGGTTAGGGTATGGGTTAGGGTTAGGGTTAGGGTTAGGGGTAGCATTATGGTTAGGGTTAGGGTTAGGGTAAGGGTAAGAGTTAGGGTTTGGTTTAGGGATAGTGGTTAGTGTTAGGATTAGGGTTAGAGTAAGGGTTAGGGTTAGGTTTAGGGTAAGGATAAGGTTTAGGCTTAGGTTTAGAGTTAGGGTTAGGGTTAGCATTAAGGTAGGGTTAGGGTTAGGGTAAGGTTAAGGGTTATGGTTAGGAGTAGCGTTAGTGTGAGGGGTTAGGATTAGGGCTAGGGGTTAGTGTTAGAGTTAGGGTTAGGGTAAGGATTAGGGTTAGGGTTAGGGATAGCGTAAGGGCAAGGGTTATGGTTAGGTTTAGTGTTAGTGTTTGTGTAAGTGTAATGATTAGGTTTAGGGATAGGTTTAAGTTTAGGGTTAGGGTTCGGGTTAGGGTTAGGATAAGGGTAAGGGTTAGGGTTAGGTTTGGGTTAGGGAACGGGTAAGGGTTAGGGTTAGGGTTAGGGGTTAGGGTTAGGGATAGGGTTAGGTTTAGGGTTACGGTTAGGGTAAGGGTAAGGATTAGGTTGAGGATTAGGTTCGTGGTAAGGGTTAGGGTTCGGGTTCGGGTTAGGGTAAGGGCAAGTGTTAGAGTTAGGGTTAGGCTTAGGGTTAGGGTTAGGGGTTAGGGTAAGGGTTAGGTTTCGGTTTAGGTTAAGGGTTAGGGTTAGGCTTAGGTTTAGGGTAAGGGTAAGTGTTAGTGTTAGGGTTAGGGTTAGTGTTAATGTAAGGGAAAGAGTTAGGGTTAGGGTTAGGGTTAGGTTTAGGGTTAGTGTAAGGGTAAGGGTTAGGGGTTAGGGTTAGGGTTAGGGTTAGGGTTAGGTTTAGGGTTAGGGTAAGGGTAAGGATGAGGGTTAGGGTTAGGGTTAGGGTTAGGTGTTAGAGTTAGGGTTAGTGTTGGGTTTAGGTTTAGGGTAAGGGTAAGGTTTAGGGTTAGGGGTTAGGGTTAAGGTTAGGGGTAGGGTTAGAGTAAGGGTTCGGCTTAGGTTTTGAGTAAGGGTAAGATTTAGGGTTAGCTTTTTAGTTAGGGTTAGGGTTAGCATTAAGGTAGGGTTAGGATTAGAGTAAGGGTAAGGGTTATGGTTACAGTTAGGGGTTAAGGTTAGTGTTAGGGTTAGGGTAAGAAAAAGTGTTAGAGTTAGGTTTAGGGTTATGATTAGGTTATGGTAAGGGTAAGGGTTAGAGTTAGGGTTAGGGGTTAGGGTTAGGGATAGGGTTAGGGTAAGGGTTAGGGTAAGGGTTAGGGTAAGGGTTAGGGTAAGAGTAAGTGTTAGGGTTAGGGTTAGGTTTAGTGTTAGTGTAAGGGTAACGGTTAGGGTTATGTTTAGGTTTAGGGTTAGGGTTAGGGTTAGGGTAAGTGTTAGGGTTAGGGTTGGGGTTAGGGTTTAGGGTTAGAGTTAAGGTTAGGGTTAGGGTTAGGGTTAGCATTAAGGGTAGGGTTAGGTTTGGGGTAGGAGTGTTTGGGTTAGGGTTTGGGTTAGGGTAAGGATTAGGGTTAGGGTAGGGTTAGGGTAAGGTTTTGGGTAAGGGTTAGGTTTAGAGTTAGCATTATGGTTAGAATTAGGTTTAGGGTAAGGGTAAGTTTTAAGGTTAGGTTTACAGTTAGGGTTAGGTTAGGATTAAGGTAGGGTTAGGTTTAGGGTAAGGTTAAGGGTTATGGTTAGGAGTAGGGTTAGTGTGAGGGGTTAGGGTTATGGTTAGGGTTAGGGGTTATGGTTACGGTTAGGGTTAGGGTAAGTATTAAGGTTAGGGTTAGGGTTAGGGTTAGGCTAAGGGTTAGGGTTAGGGTTAGGGAAAAGATAAGAGTTAGTGTAAGGGTTAGGGTAAGGGTTAGGTTTAGGGTTAGCATTAAGGTTAGGGTTAAGGTTAGGGGAAGGGGAAGGGTTAGGGGTAGGTTTAGGGTTAGGGTTTGGGTAAGGGTACGGGTTAGGGTTAGGGTTAGGTTTAGGTTTAGGGTTAGGGTTCAGGTAAGGGTAAGGGTTAGAGTTAGAGTTAGGGTTAGGGATATGATTAACTTTAGGGTTTGGGTTAGGGTTAGGGTTAGGATAAGGGTAAGGGTTAGGTTTAGGGTTAGGTTTAGGGAAAGGGAAAGGGTTAGGGTTAGGGTTAGGGTTAGCATTAAGAGTAGGGTTAGGGTTGGGGTAAGGGTAAGTGTTTGGGTTAGGGTTAGGGTTAGCGTTAGGGTAAGGATTAGGGTTAGGGTTAGGGTTAGGGTTTGGGTTAGGGTTAGGGTTAGTTTAAAGGTTAGGGTTAGGGTTAGAGTAAGGGTAAGGGTTGGGGTTAGGGTTAGGGTTAGGGGTTAAGGTTAGGATTAGGGTTAGGTTTAGGGTTAGGTTTAGGGTTAGGGTTAGTGTAAAGGTAAGATTTAGGGTTAGGTTTAGGGTTAGGGTTAGGTTTTGGATTAGGGTTAGGGTAAGGGTAAGGGCTAGGGTTAGGGTTAGGTTTAGGGTTTAGGGTTAGGGTTAGGTTTAGGGTAAGGGTAATTGTGAGGGTTAGGTTTAGGGTTAGGGTTAGGGTTAGGGCAAGGGTAAGTTTTAGGGTTAGGGTTAGGGTTAGGGTAAGGATTAGGGTTAGGGTTAGGTTTAGGGTAAGGGTTAGGGTTATGGTTAGCATTAAGGTTAGGGTTAGGGTTAGGGTAATGGTAAGGTTTAGGGTTAGGGTTAGGGTTAGGGATAGCATTAAGGTTAGGGTTAGGGTTAGGGTTAGCATTAAGGTTAGGGTTAGGTTTAGGGTAAGGGTAAGGTTTAGGGTTAGGGTTAGGGTTAGGGATAGCATTAAGGTTAGGGTTAGGGTTAGGGTTAAAGTTAGGATAAGGGTTAGGTTTAGGGTTAGGGTTAGGCTTAGGGAAAGGGAAAGGGTTAGGTTTAGGGTAAGGGTTAGCATTAAGGGTAGGGTTAGGGTTGGGGTAAGGGTAAGTGTTTGGGTTAGGGTTAGGGTTAGGGTAAGGATTAGGGTTAGGGTTAGGGTTAGGGTATGGGTTAGGGTTAGGGTTAGGGTTAGGGGTATTATTATGGTTAGGGTTAGGGTTAGGGTAAGGGTAAGAGGTAGGGTTTGGTTTAGGGACAGTGGTTAGTGTTAGGATTAGGGTTAGAGTAAGGGTTAGGGTTAGGTTTAGGGTAAGGTTAAGGTTTAGGCTTAGGTTTAGAGTTAGGGTTAGGGTTAGCATTAAGGTAGGGTTAGGGTTAGGGTAAGGTTAAGAGTTATGGTTAGGAGTAGCGTTAGTGTGAGGGGTTAGGGTTAGGGCTAGGGGTTAGGGTTAGAGTTAGGGTTAGGGTAAGGTTTAGGGTTAGGGTTAGGGATAGCGTAATGGCAAGGGTTATGGTTAGGTTTAGTGTTAGGGTTTGTGTAAGTGTAATGATTAGGTTTAGGGATAGGTTTAAGTTTAGGGTTAGGGTTTGGGTTAGGGTTAGGATAAGGGTAAGGGTTAGGGTTAGGTTTGGGTTAGGGAACGGGTAAGGGTTAGGGTTAGGTTTAGGGTTAGGGTAGGGTAAGGGTAAGGATTAGGTTGAGGGTTAGGTTCGGGGTAAGGGTTAGGGTTCGGGTTAGGGTTAGGGTAAGGGCAAGTGTTAGAGTTAGGGTTAGGCTTAGGGTTAGGGTTAGGGGTTAGGGTAAGGGTTAGGTTTAGGTTTAGGTTAAGGGTTAGGGTTAGGCTTAGGTTTAGGGTAAGGGTAAGTGTTAGTGTTAGGGTTAGGGTTAGTGTTAATGTAAGGGTAAGATTTAGGGTTAGGGTTAGGGTTAGGTTTAGGGTTAGTGTAAGGGTAAGTGTTAGGGGTTAGGGTTAGGGTTAGGGTTAGGTTTAGGGTTAGGGTAAGGGTAAGGATGAGGGTTAGGGTTAGGGTTAGGGTTAGGTTTAGGGTTAGGGTTAGGGTAAGAGTAAGTGTTAGGGTTAGGTTTAGTGTTAAGGTTGGGGTTAGGGTTATTGTTAGGGTTAGGGGTTAGAGTTATGGTTAGTGTTAGGTTTAGGTTTAGGTTAAGGGTAAGGGTTAGGGTTAGGGGTTAGGGTTAGGGTTAGGGGTAGGGTTAGAGGAAGGGTTAGGCTTAGGTTTAGGGTAAGGGTAAGGTTTAGGGTTAGCTTTTTAGTTAGGGTTAGGATTAGCATTAAGGTAGGGTTAGGATTAGAGTAAGGGTAATGGTTATGGTTAGGGTTTGGGTTAAGGTTACTGTTAGTGTTAGGGTAAGAGAAAGTGTTAGAGTTAGGATTAGAGTTATGATTAGGTTTAGGGTAAGGGTAAGGGTTATAGTTAGGGTTAGGGTTAGGGCTTAGGGTTAGGGATAGGGTTAGGGTAAGGGTTAGGGTAAGGGTTAGGGTAAGAGTAAATGTTAGGGTTAGGATTAGGTTTAGTGTTAGGGTAAGGTTAACGGTTAGGGTTATGTTTAGGTTTAGGGTTAGGGTTAGGTAAGTGTTCGGGTTACGGTTAGGGTTAGGGTAAGAGTAAGAGTTAGGGTTTGGGTTAGGGTTAGGGTTAGGGTAAGGGTAAGGGTTAGGGTTAGGGTTAGGTTTAAGGTTAGTGTTAAGTTTAGGGTAAGGGTTAGGGTTAGGCTAAGGATTAGGGTTAGGGTTAGGGAAAAGGTATGAGTTAGGTAGGGGTTAGGGTAAGGGTTAGGGTTAGGGTTAGCATTAAGGTTAGGGTTAAGGTTAGGGAAAGGGCAAGGGTTAGGGTTAGGTTTAGGGTTAGGATTAGGTTTTGGGTTAGGGTTCTGGGAAGGGTAAGGGTTAGGGTTAGAGTTAGGGTTAGGGATATAGTTAAGTTTAGGGTTTGGGATAGGCTTAGGGTTAGGATAAGGGTAAGGGTTAGGGTTAGGTTTAGGGTTAGGGAAAGGGAAAGGGTTATGGTTAGGGTTAGGGTAAGGTAAGAGTTTGGTTTAGGGTTAGGGTTAGGGTTAGGGTAAGGATTAGGTTTAGGGTTAGGGTTAGGGTTAGGGTTAGCATTAAGGTTAGGGTTAGGGTTAGGGTAAGGGTAGGGGTTGGGGTTAGGGTTAGGTTAGGGGTTAGGGTTAGGATTAGGGTTAGGTTTAGGGATGGGTTTAGGGTTAGGGTTAGGGTAAGGTTAAGGTTTAGCGTTAGGGTTAGGGTTAGGGTTAGGTTTAGGTTTAGGGTTAGGGTAAGGGTAAGGGTTAGGGTTAGGGTTAGGGGTTAGGTGTAGGGTTAGGGTTAGGGTTAGGGTAAGTGTAAGTGTGAGGGTTAGGTTTAGGGTTAGGGTTAGGGTTAGGGAAAGGGTAAGTTTAAGGGTTAATGTTAGGGTTAGGTTTAGGGTTAGGGTTAGGGTAAGGGTAAGTGAAAGGGTTAGGGTTAGGGTTAGGGTTAGGGTAAGGGAAAGTGTTAGGGTTATAGTTAGGGTTAGGGTTAGAGTAATGGCAAGGGTTAGGGTTAGGGTTAGGGTTAGGGGTTTTGGTTAGGGTTAGTGTTAGGTTAGGGTTAAGGTAAGGGTTAGGGTTAGAGTTAGGTTTGGGCTTAGGGTTAGGGTAATGGTAAGGGTTAGGGTTAGGGTAGGGTTAGTTTTAGAGTTAGGGTTAGGGTTAGGGCTAGGGTAAGGGAAGGGTTCGTGTTAAGGTTAGGGTTAGGGTGAGGGTTAGGGTAAGGGTTAGGGTAAGGGTTAGGGTTAGGGATATGGTTAGGTTTAGGGTTAGGGAAGGGTAAGGGTAAGGGTTAGGGTTCGGTTTAGGGTTGGGGTTAAGGTGAGGGTTAGGGTTAGGGTAAGGGTAAGGGTAAGGGTTCGAGTTCGGTTTAGGGTAAGGGTTAGGGTTAGGGTTAGGGTTAGGGTGAGCATTAGGGTTAGGGTTAGGGTTAGGGGTTAGTGTTAGGGTTAGGGTTAGGGTAACGGTTAGGGTTAGGGTAAGGGTTAGGTTTAGGGTTAGGGTAAGGGTTAGGGTTAGGGTAAGGGTTAGGGTTAGGGTTAGGTAAGGGTAAGTGTTAGATTTAGGGTTAGGGTTAGGGTTAGGGTTAGAGTTAGGGTAAGGGTAAGTTTTAGGGTTATTGTTAGGTTTAGGATAAGGGTAAGGGTTAGGGTTAGGGTTAGGATTAGGGGTTAGATTTAGGGTTAGGGTAAGGGTAAGGGTAAGGGTTAGGGTTAGTGTTAGGGTTAGGGTTAGGGTTAGGGTAAGGGTAAGGGTAAGGGTTAGGGTTAGGGTTAGGGTTAGGGTTAAGATTAGGGTAAGCGTTAGGTTAGGGTTAGCATTAAGGTTAGTGTTAGGGTTAGGGGAAGGGGAAGGGTTAGGGTTAGGGCTATGGTTAGGTTTCGGGTTAGGTTTTGGGTAAGGGTAAGAGTTAGGGTTAGGGTTAGGTTTAGGTTTATGGTTAGGGTTAGGGTAAGGGTTAGGTTTTGGGTAAGGGTAAGGGTTAGGGTTAGGGTTAGGTTTAGGTTTAGGGTTAGGGTTAGGGTAAGGGTAAGGGTAAGGTTTAGGGTTAGGGTTAGGGATTGGGTTAAGTTTAGGGTTAGGGTTAGGGTTAGGGTTAGAATAAGGGTAAGGGTTAGGGTTACGGTTAGGTTTAGGGAAAGGGAAAGGGTTAGGGTTATGGTTAGGGTTAGAATTAAAGGTAGGTTTAGGGTTGGGGTAAGGGTAAGTGTTTGGTTTAGGGTTCGGGTTAGGTTTAGGGTAAGGATTAGGGTTAGGGTTAGGGTTAGGGTTAGCATTAAGATTAGGGTTAGGTTTAGGGTAAGGGTAAGGGTTAGGTTTAGTGTTAGGTTTAGGGGTTAGGGTTATGATTAGGGTTAGAGTACGGGTTAGGGTTAGGTTTAGGGTAAGTTTAAGGTTAGGGTTAGGGTTAGGGTTAGGGTTATGATAAGGGTAAGCGTTAAGGTTAGGGATAGGGTTAGGGAAAGGGTAAGGGTTAGGGATAGTGTTAGGTTTAGGGTATGGGGTTAGGGTTAGGGTTAGGTTTAGAGTTAGGGTAAGGGTAAGTGTTAGGGTTAGGGTTAGGGATATGATAAGGATAAGGGTTAGGGTTAGGGTTAGGGTTAGAGCTTAGGGTTAGGGTTAGGGTTAGGGTTAGTTTTAGGGTTAGAGTTAGGGGTTAGGTTTAGGGTTAGGGTTAGGTTTAGGGTTAGGGTTCGGGTACGGGTAAGGGTTAGGGTTAGGGTTAGGGTTAGGTGTAGGGTTAGGATTAGGGTAATTGTAAGTGTTAGGGTTAGGGTTAGGGTTAAGTTTAGGGTTAGTGTTAAGGTTAGGGTTAGGGTTAGGGTTAGGGTTATGGTTAGGTTTAGAATTAAGGTTAGAGTTAGGGTTAGGGGAAGGGGTAGGGTTAGGGTTAAGGTTAGGGAAAGTGTAAGGATGTAGGTTTAGAGTTAGGGTTAGGGTAAGGATTACGGTTAGGGTTATGGTTAGTTTTAGGTTTAGGGAAATGGTAAGGGTTAGGTTAGGGAAAGGGTTAGGGTTAGGGTAAGTGTTATGGTTAGGGTTAGGGTTAGGGTTAAGTTTAGGGATAGGGTTAGGGTTATGCTAAGGGTTAGTGTTAGGGTTAGGGAAAAGGTTAGAGTTAGGGTTAGGGTTAGTGTAAGTGTTAGGGTTAGGGTTAGCATTAAGGTTAGGTTTAAGGTTAGGGGAAGGGGAAGTGTTAGGGTTAGGATTAGGTTTAGGGTTTGGGAAAGGGTACGGGTTAGAGTTAGGGTTACGTTTAGGTTTAGGGTTAGGGTTAGGGTAAGGGTAAGGGTTAGGGTTAGGGTTAGGTTTAGGATAAGGGTAAGGGTTAGGGTTAGGGTTAGGGTTAGAGAAAGGGAAACGGTTAGGGTTAGGGTTAAGGCTAGGGTTAGCATTAAGTGTAGGGTTAGGGTTGGGGTAAGGGTAAGTGTTTGGGTTGGGGTTAGGGTAAGGGTTAGGGTAAGGATTAGGATTAGGGTTAGGGTTAGGGTTAGGGTAGCGGTTAGGGTTTGGGTTAGGGTTAGCATTAAGGTTAGGGTTAGGGTTAGGGTAAGTGTAAGGGTTGAGGTTAGGGTTAAGGTTAGGGGTTAGGGTTAGGATTAGGGTTAGGTTTAGGGTAAGGTTTAGGGTAAGGATAAGGTGTAGTGTTAGGGTTAGGTTTAGGGTTAGGTTTAGGTTTAGGGTTAGGGTTAGGGTTAGGGAAAGGGTAAGTGTTAGGGTTAGGCTTAGGGTTAGGGTAAGGATTAGAGTTATGGTTAGGGTTAGTGTAAGTGTTAGGGTTAGGGTTAGCATTAAGGTTAGGTTTAGGGTTAGGGAAAGGGGAAGGGCTAGGGTTAGGGTTAAGTTTAGGGTTAGGGTTACGGTTACGGTAAGGATAAGTGTAAGGGTTAGGGTTAGGGTTAGGGAAAGGGAAAGGGTTAGGGTTAGGGTTAGGGTTAGGGTTAGGGTTACGTTTACGGTAAGGATAAGTGTAAGGGTTAGGGCTAGGGTTAGGGTTGGGGTAAGCGTAAGTGTTTGGGTTAGGGTTAGGGTTAGGGTTAGGTTAAGGATTTTGGTTAGGGTTAGGGTTAGGATTAGAGTTAGGTTTAGGGTTAGGGTTAGGGTTAGGGTAAGGGTAAGGGTTAGGGTTAGGGTTAGGGATAGTGTTAAGTTTAGGGTTAGGGTTAGGGTTGCTGTAAGGGTAAGGGTAAGAGTGAGGGTTAAGTTTAGGGAAAGGGAAAGGGTTAGGGTTAGGGTTAGCAATAAGGGTAGGGTTAGGGTTGGGGTAAGGGTAAGTGTTTGGGTTAGGGTTAGGGTTAGGGTTAGGGTAAGGATTAATGTTAGGGTTAGGGTTAGGGTAAAGGTTAGGGTTAGGTTCAGGTTTAGGGTTAGCATTATGGTTAGGGTTAGGGTTAGGGTAAGGGTAAGAGTTAGGGTTAGGTTTAGGGATAGGGATTAGTGTTAGGATTAGGGTTAGAGTAAGGGTTAGGGTTAGGTTTAGGGTAAGGTTAATGTTTAGGGTTAGGTTTATAGTTAGGTTTAGGGTTAGCATTAAGGTAGAGTTAGGGTTAGGGTAAGGTTAAGGTTTATACTTAGGAATAGCGTTAGTTGAGGGATTAGGGTTAGGGTTAGGGGTTAGGGTGAAGGTTAGGTTTAGGGTAAGTGCAAGCGTTAGGGTTAGGGTCAGGTTTAGGGTTTGGGTAAGGGTAAGGATTAGGTTTAGGGTTAGGTTTAGGTTTAGGGTTAGGGTTAGTGTAAGGGTAAGTGTTAGGGTTAGGGTTAGGTTTAGGGATAGGGTTAGGGTTAGGATAGGGTATGCCTTAAGGTTAGGTATAGGGTTAGGGAAAGGGTAAGGGTTAGGGTTAGGGTTAGGGTTAGGTTTAGTGTCAGGGGTTAGGGTTAGGTTTAGGGTTAGCGTTAGGGTAAGGGTAAGTGTTAGGGTTAGGGTTAGGATAAGGGTTAGGGTTAGGTTTAGTGTTAGGGGTTAGGGTTAGGGTTAGGGTTCGGGTAATGGTTAGGGTTAGGGTTAGGTTTAGGGTAGGATTAGGGTAAGGGTAAGATTTAGGTTTAGGGTTAGGGTTAAGTTTAGGGTTAGTGTTAGGGTTAGGTTTAGGGTTAGGGTAAGGGTAAGGAATAGGGTTAGGGTTAGGGTTAAGGTTAGGGTAAGGTTTAGGGTTAGGGAAAGGGTAGGGGTTAGGGTTAGGGTTAGGGCTCGCATAAGGATTAGTGTAAGGGTTAGGGTAAGGTTTAGTGTTAGGGTTAGAATTAAGGTTAGGGTTAGGGTTAGGGGAAGGGGAAGGATTGGGGTTAGGGTTAGGGTTAGGTTTAGGGGTCAGGTTTGGGTAAGGGTAAGGGTTAGGGTTAGATTTAGTTTTATGGTTAGGGTTAGAGTAAGGGTAAGGGTTAGGGTTAGGGTTAGGTAAAGGGATGGGATAGGGTTAAGTTTAGGATTAGGGTTAGGGTTACGGTTAGGATAAAGGTAAGTGTTAGGGTTAGGGTTAGGGTTAGATAAAGGGAAAGGGTTAGGGTTAGGGTTAGCATTAAGGGTAGGGTTTGGGTTGGGTAAGGGTAAGTGTTTGGGTTAAGTTTAGGGTTGGGGTTAGGGTAAGGATTACGGTTACGGTTAGGGTTAGGGTTAAGGTAGTGGTTAGGGTTGGGGTTAGGGTTAGGATTAGCATTATGTTTAGGGTTAGGGTTAGGGTAAGGGTAAGTGTTAGGGTTAGGTTTAGAGTTAGGGTTAGGATAAGGGTAAGGGTTAGGCTTAGGGTTAGGGTTAGGGGTTAGGGTTAGGGTGATGGTTAGGTTTAGGTTTAGGGTTCAGGTAAGGGTAAGGGTTAGGGTTAGGGTTAGGGTTAAGGTTAGGTTAAGGGTTAGGGTTAGACTAAGGTTTAGGGTTAGGGTTAGGGTAAGGGTTATGGTTATTGTTAGGGTTAGGGTTAGGGTAAGGGTAAGGGTTAGGGTAGGGTTAGGGTTAAGGTTAGGGTAAGGGTTTGGGTTAGGCTAAGGGTTATGGTTATGGTTAGTGTAAGGGTTACGGTTAGGTTTAGGGAAAGGGTAAGAGTTAGGGTAAGGGTTAGGGTAAGGGTTAGGGTTAGGGTTAGCATTAAGTTTAGGGTTAAGGTTAGGGGAAGGGGAAGGGTTAGGTTTAGGGTTAGCGTTAGGAATAGGGTGAGGGTTTGTGTAAGGTTACGGGTTAGGCTTAGGGTTAGGGTTAGATTTAGGTTTAGGTTTAGGGTAAGGGTAAGGCTTAGGGTTAGAGTTAGGGTTAGGGATAGGGTTAGGTTTAGGGTTTGGGTTAGGGATATGGTTAGGATAAGGGTAAGGGTTAGGGTTAGGGTTAGGGAAAGGGAAAGGTTTAGTGTTAGTGTTAGGGTTAGCATTAAGGGTAGGGTTAGGGTTGGGGTACGGGTAAGTGTTTGGTTTAGGGTTAGGGTAAGAGTTAGGGTAAGGATTAGGGTTAGGGTTAGGGCTAGGGTAAGGGTAAGTGTGAGGGTTAGGGTTAGGGTTAGGGTTAGGTTTAGGGTTAGGTTTATGTTAAGGGTAAGGGTATGTTTAGGGTTAGGGTAAGGGTTACGCTTAGGATAAGGGTAAGGGTTAGGGTGAGGGTTAGGGTTAGGGAAAGGGATAGGGTCAGGGTTAGGGTTAGGGTTAGCATTAAGGGTAGAGTTAGGTTTGGGGTAAGGGTAAGTATTTGGGTTAGGGTTAGGGTAAGGATTAGGGTTAGGGTTAGAGTTAGGGTAAGGTTTAGTGTTAGGGTTAGGGTTAGGGTTAGCATTATGATTAGGGTTAGTGTTAGGGTAATGGTAAGAGTTAGGGTTAGGATTAGGGATAGGGGTTAGTGTTAGGATTAGGGTTAGAGTAAGGATTAGGGTTAGGTTTAGGGTAAGGGTAAGGTTTAGGGTTAGGTTTAAAGTTAGGGATAGGGTTAGCATTAAGGTAGGGTTAGGGTTAGGGTAAGGTTAAGGGTTATGGTTAGGAGTAGCGTTAGTGTGAGGGGTAAGGGTTAGGGTTAGGTTAAGGGGTTAGGGTTAGGGTTAGTGCTAGGGTAAGGATTAGGGTTAGGGTTAGGGTTAGGGTTAGCGTAAGGGCAAGGGTGAGGAATAGTTTTAGGGTTAGGGATAGGTTTAAGTTTAGGGTTAGAGTTAGGATTAGGGTTAGTATAAGTGTAAGGGTTAGGGTAGGTTTGGGTTAGGGAAAGGGTAAGGGTTAGGGTTACGGTTACGGTTAGGGGTTAGGGTTAGGTTTAGGGTTAGGGTTAGGGTAAGGGTAAGGATTAGGGTGAGGGTTAGTGTCGGGGTAAGGGTTAGGGTTCGGGTTAGGGTTAGGGTAAGTTTAAGGGTTAGAGTTAGGGTTAGGGTTAGGGGTTATTGTTAGGGTTAGTTTTAAGTTAAGGGTTAGGGTTAGGGTTAGTGTTACGGTAAGGGTAAGTGTTACGGTGAGGATTAGTGTTAGGGTTAGGTTTAGGGATAGGGTTAGGGGTAGAGTTAGGGTAAGGGTAAGTGTTAGGGTTATGTTTAGGGTAGTGTTAGGGTAAGGGTTAGGGATTAGGGTTAGGGTAGGATTAGGTTTAGGGTTAGGGTTACGGTAAAGGTAAGGGTGAGGGTTAAGTTTAGGCTTAGGGTTAGGGTTAGGTTTAGGGTTAGGGTTAGCGTAAGGGTAAGGGTTAGGGTTAGGTTTAGGGTTAGTTTTAGTTTTAGGATTAGGGTTAGGGTAAGGGTAAGTTTTAGGGTTAGGTTTAGGGTAAGGGTTAGGGTTAGGTTTATGGTTAGGGTTAGGATTAGGGCTATGGTTACGGTTAGGTTTAGGGTAAGGTTAAGGTTTAGGGTTAGGGTTAGGTTAAGGTAAGTGTAAGGGTTAGGGTTAGGGTTTGGGTTAGGTTTGGGATTAGGGTTAGAGTAAGGTTAAGGGTTAGGCTTAGGGTGACTGTTAGTTTTGGAGTTAGGGTGAGGGTTATGGTTAGGGTAAGCTTATGGGTTATGGTTATGGTTAGGGTTAGGTTTAGGTTTAGGGTAAGGGTTACGGTAAGGGTTAGGGTTAGGGTTATGGTTAGGGTTAGGGTTAGGGGAGGGTAAGGGTAAGGGTAAGGGTTAGGGTTAGGTTTATGGTTGCGGTTAAAGTTAGGTTTAGGGTTAGGGTAAGGGTAAGGATAAGGGTTAGGGTAGGGCTTAGGGATAGGGTTAGGGTTAGGGTGAGCGTTAGGGTTAGGGTTAGGGTTAGGGGTTAGGGTTAGGGTTAGGGTTAGGGTAAGGGTTAGGGTTAGCGTTAGGGTAAGGGTTAGGGTTAGGGTTAGGTTAGGGTAAGGGTAAGTGTTAGGGTTAGGGTTAGGGTTATGGTAAGGTTAAGGGTTAGGTTTAGGGTTAGGGTGAGGGTTAGTTTTAGGGCTAGGGATAGGGTTAGAGGTAGGGTAAGGGTAACTATTAGGGTTAGGGTTAGAGTTAGGGTTAGGATAAGGGTAAGGGTTACGGTTAGGGTTAGGGGTTAGGTTTAGGGTAAGGTTTAGGTTTAGGGTTAGGGTTAGGGTTAGGGTTAGGGTTAGGGTAAGGGTAAGGGTTAGGGTTAGGGTTAAGGTTAGGGTTAGGGTTGGGGTTAGGTTAGGGTTAGGGTTCGGGTAAGGGTAAGGTTTAGGGTTAGGGTTAGGTTTAGGTTTAGGGTTAGGGTTAGTGTAAGGGTAAGGGGTACGGTTAGGGTTAGGGTTAGGGTTAGGGTTAAGGATAGGGTAAGGGTTAGGGTTATGCTAAGGGTTAGAGTTAGGATTAGGGTAAGGGTTAGGGTTAGGGTTAGGGAAAGTGTAAGAGTTAGGGTAAGGGTTAGGGTTAGGGTTAGGGTTAAGGTTAGGTTTAGGGTTAGGATTAGGGTAAGGGTAAGGGTTAGGGTTAGGGTTAGGATAATGTTAAGGGTTAGGGTTAGGGCTAGGGAAAGGGAAAGGGTTAGGGTAAGGGTTAGGATTAGCATTAAGGGTAGGGTTAGGTTTGGGGTAAGGGTAAATGTTTGGGTTAGGGTTAGGGTAAGGTTTGGGGTAAGGTTTAGGATTAGGGTTAGGGTAAGGGTTAGGGTTTGGGTTAGGGTTAGGGTTATCATTAAGGTTAGGGTTAGGGTTAGGGTAAGGGTAAGGGTTGGGGTTAGGGTTAGGGTTAGGGATAGTGTTAGGATTAGGGTTAGGTTTAGGGTTAGGTTTAGAGTTAGGGTTAGGGTAAGGGTAAGGTTTAGGGTTAGGGTTAGGGTTAGGGTTAGGTTTATTCTTAGGATAAGGGTAAGGGTTAGGGTTAGGGTTCGGGTAAGGGTAAGGGTGAGGGTTAGGGTTAGGCTTAGCGTTAGGTTTAGGGTTAAGGTTAGGGTAAGGGTTAGGGTTAGGGTTAGATTTAGGTTAAGGGTTAGGTTTAGTGTTAGGTTTAGTGTAAGGGTAAGTGTTAGGGTTAGGGTTAGGGTTAGTGTTAGGGTAAGGGTAAAGGCTAGCGTTAGGTTTAGGTTTAGCGTTAGGGTTAGGGTTAGAGTTAGGGTAAGGGTAAGTGTTACGGTTAGGGTTAGGGTTAGTGTTGGGGTAAGGGTTAGGGGTTAGGGTTAGGGTTAGGGTTAGGGTTAGGGTAAGGGTCAGGTTAGGGTTAGGTTTTGGGTTAAGGTCGGGGTTAGGGTAAGGGTTAGGGTTAGGGTTAGGGTTAGGGTAAGGGTAAGAGTTAGGGTTAGGGTTTGGGGATAGGGGTAGGGGTAGGGGTAGGGTTAGAGTAAGGGTTAGGGTTAGGTTTTGGGTAAGGGTAAGGTTTAGGGTTAGCTTTAGGGTTAGGGTTAGCATTAAGGTAGGGTTAGGGTTAGGGTAAGGGTAAGGGTTATGGTTAGGGTTAGGCTAAGGGTTAGGGTTAGGGTTAGAGTAAGAGAAAGTGTTAGAGTTAGGGTTAGGGTTATGATTAGGGTTAGGGTAAGGGTTAGGGTTAGGGTTAGGTTTAGGTGTTAGGGTTAGGGTTAGGGTAAGGGTTAGGGTTAGGGTTAGGGTAAGAGTAAGTGTTAGGTTTAGGGTTAGGGTTAGGGTAAGGGTAAGGGTTAGGATTAGGGTTAGGGTTATGGAAAGGGTAAGGGTTAGGGTAAGGGTTACGGTTAGGTTTAGGGTTAGGGTAAGGATTAGGGTTAGGGAAAGGGTAAGGGTAAGTTTGAGGGTTAGGTTTAGGGATAGGGTTAGGGTTAGGGTAAGGTTAAGGGTTTGGGTTAGGGAAAGGGTAACGGTTAGGGTTAGGGTTAGGGTTAGGGTTAGGGTTAGGGTTAGGTTTGGGATTAGGGTTGGAGTAAGGTTAAGGGTTAGGCTTAGGGTGACTGTTAGTTTTGGAGTTAGGGTGAGGGTTATGTTTAGGGTAAGCTTATGGGTTATGGTTATGGTTATGGTTAGGTTTAGGTTTAGGGTAAGGGTTAGGGTAAGGGTTAGGGTTAGGGTTATGGTTAGGGTTAGGGTTAGGGGAGGGTAAGGGTAAGGGTTAGGGTTAGGTTTATGGTTGCGGTTAAAGTTAGGTTTAGGGTTAGGGTAAGGGTAAGGATATGGGTTAGGGTAGGGCTTAGGGATAGGGTTAGGGTTAGGGTGAGCGTTAGGTTTAGGGTTAGGGTTAGGGTTAGGGTAAGCGTTAGGGTTAGCGTTAGGGTAAGGGTTAGGGTTAGGGTTAGGTTAGGGTAAGGGTAAGTGTTAGGGTTAGGGTTAGGGTTATGGTAAGGTTAAAGGTTAGGGTTAGGGTTAGGGTGAGGGTTAGGTTTAGGGCTAGGGTTAGGGTTAGAGGTAGGGTAAGGGTAAGTGTTAGGGTTAGGGTTAGAGTTAGGGTTAGGATAAGGGTAAGGGTTACGGTTAGGGTTAGGGGTTAGGTTTGGGGTAAGGTTTAGTTTTAGGGTTAGGGTTAGGGTTAGGGTTAGGGTAAGGGTAAGGGTTAGGGTTAGGGTTAAGGTTAGGGTTAGGGTTAGGGTTAGGTTAGGGTTAGGGTTTGGGTAAGGGTAAGGTTTAGGTTTAGGGTTAGGGTTATGTTTAGGGTTAGGGTTAGGGTAAGGGTAATGGTTACGATTAGGGTTAGGGTTAGGGTTAGGGTTAAGGATAGGGTAAGGGTTAGGGTTATGCTAAGGGTTAGGGTTAGGATTAGGGTAAGGGTTAGAGTTAGGGTTAGGGAAAGTGTAAGAGTTAGGGTAAGGGTTAGGGTTAGGGTTAAGGTTAGGTTTAGGGTTAGGGGAAGGGGAAGGGTTAGGTTTAGGGTTAGGGTTAGGTTTAGGGTTAGGGTTTGTTTTAGGGTAAGGGTTAGGTTAGGGTTAGGTTTAGGTTTAGGTTTAGGGTTAGGGTTAGGGTAAGGGTAATGGTTAGGGTTAGAGTTAGGGTTAGGGATAGGGTTAAATTTATGGTTTGGGTTAGGGTTGGGGTTAGGATAAGGGTAAGGGTTAGGGTTAGGGTTAGGGTTAGGGTTAGGGAAGGGAAAGGGTTAGGTTTAGGGTTAGGGTTAGCATTAAGGATAGGGTTAGTGTTGGGGTAAGCGTAAGTGTATGGGTTAGAGTTAGGGTTAGGGTTAGGGTAAGGATAAGGATTAGGGTTAAGGTTAGAGTTAGGGTAAGGTTTAGGGTTAGGGTTAGGGTTAGCATTAAGTTTAGGGTTAGGGTTACGGTAAGAGTAAGGGTTGGGGTTAGGGTTAGGATTATGGTTAGGGTTAGGGTTAGGTTTAGGGTTAGGGTTAGGGTAAGGGTAAGGGTTAGGGTTAGGGTTAGGGATAAGGTTAGTGTTAGGGTTAGGGTAAGGGTAAGTGTAAGGGTTAGGGTTAGGCTTAGGGGTTAGGGTTAGGGTTAGGGTTAGGGTTAGGGTTAGGTTTAGGTTTAGGGTAAGGGTTAGGGTAAGGGTTAGGGTTAGGGTTATGGTTAGGGTTAGGGTTAGGGTTAGGGTTATGGTTAGGGTTAGGGTTAGGGGAGGGTACGGGTAAGGGTTAGGGTTAGGTTTATGTTTGCGGTTAAAGTTAGGTTTAGGGTTAGGGTAAGGGTAAGGATAAGGGTTAGGGTAGGGCTTAGGGATAGGGTTAGGGTTAGGGTGAGCGTTAGGGTTAGGGTTATGGTTAGGGTTAGGGTAAGGGTTAGGGTTAGCGTTAGGGTAAGGGTTAGGGTTAGTGTTAGGTTAGGGTAAGGGTAAGTGTTAGGGTTAGGGTTAGGGTTATGGTAAGGTTAAAGGTTAGGGTTAGGGTTAGGGTGAGGGTTAAGGATAGGGTAAGGGTTAGGGTTATGCTAAGGGTTAGAGTTAGGATTAGGGTAAGGGTTAGGGTTAGGGTTAGGGAAAGTGTAAGAGTTAGGGTAAGGGTTAGGGTTAGGGTTAGGGTTAAGGTTAGGTTTAGGGTTAGGATTAGGGTAAGGGTAAGGGTTAGGGTTAGGGTTAGGATAATGTTAAGGGTTAGGGTTAGGGCTAGGGAAAGGGAAAGGGTTAGGGTAAGGGTTAGGATTAGCATTAAGGGTAGGGTTAGGTTTGGGGTAAGGGTAAATGTTTGGGTTAGGGTTAGGGTAAGGTTTGGGGTAAGGTTTAGGATTAGGGTTAGGGTAAGGGTTAGGGTTTGGGTTAGGGTTAGGGTTATCATTAAGGTTAGGGTTAGGGTTAGGGTAAGGGTAAGGGTTGGGGTTAGGGTTAGGGTTAGGGATAGTGTTAGGATTAGGGTTAGGTTTAGGGTTAGGTTTAGAGTTAGGGTTAGGGTAAGGGTAAGGTTTAGGGTTAGGGTTAGGGTTAGGGTTAGGTTTATTCTTAGGATAAGGGTAAGGGTTAGGGTTAGTGTTCGGGTAAGGGTAAGGGTGAGGGTTAGGGTTAGGCTTAGCGTTAGGTTTAGGGTTAAGGTTAGGGTAAGGGTTAGGGTTAGGGTTAGATTTAGGTTAAGGGTTAGGTTTAGTGTTAGGTTTAGTGTAAGGGTAAGTGTTAGGGTTAGGGTTAGGGTTAGTGTTAGGGTAAGGGTAAAGGCTAGCGTTTGGTTTAGGTTTAGCGTTAGGGTTAGGGTTAGAGTTAGGGTAAGGGTAAGTGTTACGGTTAGGGTTAGGGTTAGTGTTGGGGTAAGGGTTAGGGGTTAGGGTTAGGGTTAGGGTTAGGGTTAGGGTAAGGGTCAGGTTAGGGTTAGGTTTTGGGTTAAGGTCGGGGTTAGGGTAAGGGTTAGGGTTAGGGTTAGGGTTAGGGTAAGGGTAAGAGTTAGGGTTAGGGTTTGGGGATAGGGGTAGGGGTAGGGGTAGGGTTAGAGTAAGGGTTAGGGTTAGGTTTTGGGTAAGGGTAAGGTTTAGGGTTAGCTTTAGGGTTAGGGTTAGCATTAAGGTAGGGTTAGGGTTAGGGTAAGGGTAAGGGTTATGGTTAGGGTTAGGCTAAGGGTTAGGGTTAGGGTTAGAGTAAGAGAAAGTGTTAGAGTTAGGGTTAGGGTTATGATTAGGGTTAGGGTAAGGGTTAGGGTTAGGGTTAGGGTTAGGTGTTAGGGTTAGGGTTAGGGTAAGGGTTAGGGTTAGGGTTAGGGTTAGGGTTAGGGGTTATTGTTAGGGTTAGTTTTAAGTTAAGGGTTAGGGTTAGGGTTAGTGTTAGGGTAAGGGTAAGGGTTACGGTGAGGATTAGTGTTAGGGTTAGGTTTAGGGATAGGGTTAGGGGTAGAGTTAGGGTAAGGGTAAGTGTTAGGGTTATGTTTAGGGTAGTGTTAGGGTAAGGGTTAGGGATTAGGGTTAGGGTAGGATTAGGTTTAGGGTTAGGGTTACGGTAAAGGTAAGGGTGAGGGTTAAGTTTAGGCTTAGGGTTAGGGTTAGGTTTAGGGTTAGGGTTAGCGTAAGGGTAAGGGTTAGGGTTAGGTTTAGGGTTAGTTTTAGTTTTAGGATTAGGGTTAGGGTAAGGGTAAGTTTTAGGGTTAGGTTTAGGGTAAGGGTTAGGGTTAGGTTTATGGTTAGGGTTAGGATTAGGGCTATGGTTACGGTTAGGTTTAGGGTAAGGTTAAGGTTTAGGGTTAGGGTTAGGTTAAGGTAAGTGTAAGGGTTAGGGTTACGGTTTGGGTTAGGTTTGGGATTAGGGTTAGAGTAAGGTTAAGGGTTAGGCTTAGGGTGACTGTTAGTTTTGGAGTTAGGGTGAGGGTTATGGTTAGGGTAAGCTTATGGGTTATGGTTATGGTTAGGGTTAGGTTTAGGTTTAGGGTAAGGGTTACGGTAAGGGTTAGGGTTAGGGTTATGGTTAGGGTTAGGGTTAGGGGAGGGTAAGGGTAAGGGTAAGGGTTAGGGTTAGGTTTATGGTTGCGGTTAAAGTTAGGTTTAGGGTTAGGGTAAGGGTAAGGATAAGGGTTAGGGTAGGGCTTAGGGATAGGGTTAGGGTTAGGGTGAGCGTTAGGGTTAGGGTTAGGGTTAGGGGTTAGGGTTAGGGTTAGGGTTAGGGTAAGGGTTAGGGTTAGCGTTAGGGTAAGGGTTAGGGTTAGGGTTACGTTAGGGTAAGGGTAAGTGTTAGGGTTAGGGTTAGGGTTATGGTAAGGTTAAGGGTTAGGTTTAGGGTTAGGGTGAGGGTTAGTTTTAGGGCTAGGGATAGGGTTAGAGGTAGGGTAAGGGTAACTATTAGGGTTAGGGTTAGAGTTAGGGTTAGGATAAGGGTAAGGGTTACGGTTAGGGTTAGGGGTTAGGTTTAGGGTAAGGTTTAGGTTTAGGGTTAGGGTTAGGGTTAGGGTTAGGGTTAGGGTAAGGGTAAGGGTTAGGGTTAGGGTTAAGGTTAGGGTTAGGGTTGGGGTTAGGTTAGGGTTAGGGTTCGGGTAAGGGTAAGGTTTAGGGTTAGGGTTAGGTTTAGGTTTAGGGTTAGGGTTAGTGTAAGGGTAAGGGTTACGGTTAGGGTTAGGGTTAGGGTTAGGGTTAAGGATAGGGTAAGGGTTAGGGTTATGCTAAGGGTTAGAGTTAGGATTAGGGTAAGGGTTAGGGTTAGGGTTAGGGAAAGTGTAAGAGTTAGGGTAAGGGTTAGGGTTAGGGTTAGGGTTAAGGTTAGGTTTAGGGTTAGGATTAGGGTAAGGGTAAGGGTTAGGGTTAGGGTTAGGATAATGTTAAGGGTTAGGGTTAGGGCTAGGGAAAGGGAAAGGGTTAGGGTAAGGGTTAGGATTAGCATTAAGGGTAGGGTTAGGTTTGGGGTAAGGGTAAATGTTTGGGTTAGGGTTAGGGTAAGGTTTGGGGTAAGGTTTAGGATTAGGGTTAGGGTAAGGGTTAGGGTTTGGGTTAGGGTTAGGGTTATCATTAAGGTTAGGGTTAGGGTTAGGGTAAGGGTAAGGGTTGGGGTTAGGGTTAGGGTTAGGGATAGTGTTAGGATTAGGGTTAGGTTTAGGGTTAGGTTTAGAGTTAGGGTTAGGGTAAGGGTAAGGTTTAGGGTTAGGGTTAGGGTTAGGGTTAGGTTTATTCTTAGGATAAGGGTAAGGGTTAGGGTTAGGGTTCGGGTAAGGGTAAGGGTGAGGGTTAGGGTTAGGCTTAGCGTTAGGTTTAGGGTTAAGGTTAGGGTAAGGGTTAGGGTTAGGGTTAGATTTAGGTTAAGGGTTAGGTTTAGTGTTAGGTTTAGTGTAAGGGTAAGTGTTAGGGTTAGGGTTAGGGTTAGTGTTAGGGTAAGGGTAAAGGCTAGCGTTAGGTTTAGGTTTAGCGTTAGGGTTAGGGTTAGAGTTAGGGTAAGGGTAAGTGTTACGGTTAGGGTTAGGGTTAGTGTTGGGGTAAGGGTTAGGGGTTAGGGTTAGGGTTAGGGTTAGGGTTAGGGTAAGGGTCAGGTTAGGGTTAGGTTTTGGGTTAAGGTCGGGGTTAGGGTAAGGGTTAGGGTTAGGGTTAGGGTTAGGGTAAGGGTAAGAGTTAGGGTTAGGGTTTGGGGATAGGGGTAGGGGTAGGGGTAGGGTTAGAGTAAGGGTTAGGGTTAGGTTTTGGGTAAGGGTAAGGTTTAGGGTTAGCTTTAGGGTTAGGGTTAGCATTAAGGTAGGGTTAGGGTTAGGGTAAGGGTAAGGGTTATGGTTAGGGTTAGGCTAAGGGTTAGGGTTAGGGTTAGAGTAAGAGAAAGTGTTAGAGTTAGGGTTAGGGTTATGATTAGGGTTAGGGTAAGGGTTAGGGTTAGGGTTAGGTTTAGGTGTTAGGGTTAGGGTTAGGGTAAGGGTTAGGGTTAGGGTTAGGGTAAGAGTAAGTGTTAGGTTTAGGGTTAGGGTTAGGGTAAGGGTAAGGGTTAGGATTAGGGTTAGGGTTATGGAAAGGGTAAGGGTTAGGGTAAGGGTTACGGTTAGGTTTAGGGTTAGGGTAAGGATTAGGGTTAGGGAAAGGGTAAGGGTAAGTTTGAGGGTTAGGTTTAGGGATAGGGTTAGGGTTAGGGTAAGGTTAAGGGTTTGGGTTAGGGAAAGGGTAACGGTTAGGGTTAGGGTTAGGGTTAGGGTTAGGGTTAGGGTTAGGTTTGGGATTAGGGTTGGAGTAAGGTTAAGGGTTAGGCTTAGGGTGACTGTTAGTTTTGGAGTTAGGGTGAGGGTTATGTTTAGGGTAAGCTTATGGGTTATGGTTATGGTTATGGTTAGGTTTAGGTTTAGGGTAAGGGTTAGGGTAAGGGTTAGGGTTAGGGTTATGGTTAGGGTTAGGGTTAGGGGAGGGTAAGGGTAAGGGTTAGGGTTAGGTTTATGGTTGCGGTTAAAGTTAGGTTTAGGGTTAGGGTAAGGGTAAGGATATGGGTTAGGGTAGGGCTTAGGGATAGGGTTAGGGTTAGGGTGAGCGTTAGGTTTAGGGTTAGGGTTAGGGTTAGGGTAAGCGTTAGGGTTAGCGTTAGGGTAAGGGTTAGGGTTAGGGTTAGGTTAGGGTAAGGGTAAGTGTTAGGGTTAGGGTTAGGGTTATGGTAAGGTTAAAGGTTAGGGTTAGGGTTAGGGTGAGGGTTAGGTTTAGGGCTAGGGTTAGGGTTAGAGGTAGGGTAAGGGTAAGTGTTAGGGTTAGGGTTAGAGTTAGGGTTAGGATAAGGGTAAGGGTTACGGTTAGGGTAGGGGTTAGGTTTGGGGTAAGGTTTAGTTTTAGGGTTAGGGTTAGGGTTAGGGTAAGGGTAAGGGTTAGGGTTAGGGTTAAGGTTAGGGTTAGGGTTAGGGTTAGGTTAGGGTTAGGGTTTGGGTAAGGGTAAGGTTTAGGTTTAGGGTTAGGGTTATGTTTAGGGTTAGGGTTAGGGTAAGGGTAATGGTTACGATTAGGGTTAGGGTTAGGGTTAGGGTTAAGGATAGGGTAAGGGTTAGGGTTATGCTAAGGGTTAGGGTTAGGATTAGGGTAAGGGTTAGAGTTAGGGTTAGGGAAAGTGTAAGAGTTAGGGTAAGGGTTAGGGTTAGGGTTAAGGTTAGGTTTAGGGTTAGGGGAAGGGGAAGGGTTAGGTTTAGGGTTAGGGTTAGGTTTAGGGTTAGGGTTTGTTTTAGGGTAAGGGTTAGGTTAGGGTTAGGTTTAGGTTTAGGTTTAGGGTTAGGGTTAGGGTAAGGGTAATGGTTAGGGTTAGAGTTAGGGTTAGGGATAGGGTTAAATTTATGGTTTGGGTTAGGGTTGGGGTTAGGATAAGGGTAAGGGTTAGGGTTAGGGTTAGGGTTAGGGTTAGGGAAGGGAAAGGGTTAGGTTTAGGGTTAGGGTTAGCATTAAGGATAGGGTTAGTGTTGGGGTAAGCGTAAGTGTATGGGTTAGAGTTAGGGTTAGGGTTAGGGTAAGGATAAGGATTAGGGTTAAGGTTAGAGTTAGGGTAAGGTTTAGGGTTAGGGTTAGGGTTAGCATTAAGTTTAGGGTTAGGGTTACGGTAAGAGTAAGGGTTGGGGTTAGGGTTAGGATTATGGTTAGGGTTAGGGTTAGGTTTAGGGTTAGGGTTAGGGGAGGGTAAGGGTAAGGGTTAGGGTTAGGTTTATGTTTGCGGTTAAAGTTAGGTTTAGGGTTAGGGTAAGGGTAAGGATAAGGGTTAGGGTAGGGCTTAGGGATAGGGTTAGGGTTAGGGTGAGCGTTAGGGTTAGGGTTATGGTTAGGGTTAGGGTAAGGGTTAGGGTTAGCGTTAGGGTAAGGGTTAGGGTTAGTGTTAGGTTAGGGTAAGGGTAAGTGTTAGGGTTAGGGTTAGGGTTATGGTAAGGTTAAAGGTTAGGGTTAGGGTTAGGGTGAGGGTTAGGTTTAGGGCTAGGGTTAGGGTTAGAGGTAGGGTAAGGGTAAGTGTTAGGGTTAGGGTTAGAGTTAGGGTTAGGATAAGGGTAAGGGTTACGGTTAGGGTTAGGGGTTAGGTTTAGGGTAAGGTTTAGTTTTAGGGTTAGGGTTAGCGTTAGGGTTAGGGTTAGGGTAAGGGTAAGGGTTAGGGTTAGGGTTAAGGTTAGGGTTAGGGTTAGGGTTAGGTTAGGGTTAGGGTTCGGGTAAAGGTAAGGTTTAGCTTTAGGGATAGGGTTAGGTTTAGGGTTAGGGTTAGGGTAAGGGTAATGGTTACGGTTAGGGTTAGGGTTAGGGTTAGGGTTAAGGATAGGTTAAGGGTTAGGGTTATGCTAAGGGTTAGGGTCAGGATTAGGGTAAGGGTAAGGGTTAGGGTTAGGGAATGTGTAAGAGTTAGGGTAAGGGTTAGGGTTAGGGTTAGGGTTAAGGTTAGGTTTAGGGTTAGGGGAAGGGGAAGGGTTAGGTTTAGGGTTAGGGTTAGGTTTAGGGTTAGGGTTTGTTTTAGGGTAAGGGTTAGGTTAGGGTTAGGTTTAGGTTTAGGTTTAGGGTTAGGGTTAGGGTAAGGGTAATGGTTAGGGTTAGAGTTAGGGTTAGGGATAGGGTTAAATTTATGGTTTGGGTTAGGGTTAGGGTTAGGATAAGGGTAAGGGTTAGGGTTAGGGTTAGGGAAGGGAAAGGGTTAGGTTTAGGGTTAGGGTTAGCATTAAGGATAGGGTTAGTGTTGGGGTAAGGGTAAGTGTTTGGGTTAGAGTTAGGGTTAGGGTTAGGGTAAGGATAAGGATTAGGGTTAAGGTTAGAGTTAGGGTAAGGTTTAGGGTTAGGGTTAGGGTTATCATTAAGTTTAGGGTTAGGGTTACGGTAAGAGTAAGGGTTGGGGTTAGGGTTAGGATTATGGTTAGGGTTAGGGTTAGGTTTAGGTTTAGGGTTAGGGTAAGGTTAAGGGTTAGGGTTAGGGTTAGGTTTACGGGTTAGGGTTAGGGTTAGGGTTAGGGTAAGGGTAATGTGTAGGGTTAGGTTTAGGGTTAGGGTTAGGGTAAGGTTAAGGTTTAGGGTTAGGGTTAGGGTTAGGTTTGGGTTTAGGGTTAGGGTATCTTTAAGGGTTAGGGTTAGGGTGACTATTAGTTTTGGAGTTAGGGTTAGGGTTATGGTTATGGTAAGGGTAAGGGTAAGGGTTATGGTAATGGTTATGGTTAGGGTTAGGGTTAGGTTAAGGGTTAGGGTAAGGGTTAGGGTTAGGGTTAGGTTTCGCATTAAGGTTAGGGTTAGGGTTAGGGTTAGGGAAAGGGTAAGGGTTAAGGTTAGGGTAAGGGTAAGAGTTAGGTTTAGGGTTAGGGTTAAGTTTAGGGTAAGGGTTAGGGTTAGGCTAAAGGTTTGTTTTAGGGTTAGGGAAAAAGTAAGAGTTAGGGTTAGGGTTAGGGTAAGGGTTAGGGTTAGGGTTAGCATTAAGGTTAGGTTTAAGGTTAGGGGAAGGGGAAGGGTTAGGGTTAAGTTTAGGTTTAGGGTTTGGGTAAGGGTACGGGTTAGATTTAGGATTACGTTTAGGTTTAGGGTTAGGGTTAGGGTAAGGGTAAGGGTTAGGGTTAGGGTTAGGGTTAGGATAATGTTAAGGGTTAGGGTTAGGGTTAGGGAAAGGGAAAGGGTTAGGGTAAGGGTTAGGATTAGCATTAAGGGTAGGGTTAGGTTTGGGGTAAGGGTAAGTGTTTGGGTTAGGGTTAGGGTAAGGGTTGGGGTAAGGTTTAGGATTAGGGTTAGGGTAAGGGTTAGGGTTTGGGTTAGGGTTAGGGTTATCATTAAGGTTAGGGTTAGGGTTAGGGTAAGGGTAAGGGTTGGGGTTAGTGTTAGGGTTAGGGATAGTGTTAGGATTAGGGTTAGGTTTAGGGTTAGGTTTAGGGTTAGGGTTAGTTTAAGGGTAAGGTTTAGGGTTAGGGTTAGGGTTAGGGTTAGGTTTAGGTTTATTCTTAGGATAAGGGTAAGGGTTAGGGTTAGGGTTAGGGTTAGGGTAAGGGTAAGGGTGAGGGTTAGGGTTAGGCTTAGCGTTAGGTTTAGGGTTAAGGTTAGGTAAGGGTTAGGGTTAAGGTTAGGTTTAGGTTAAGGGTTAGGTTTAGTGTTAGGTTTAGTGTAAGGGTAAGTGTTAGGGTTAGGGTTAGGGTTAGTGTTAGGGTAAGGGTAAAGGCTAGGATTAGGGTTAGGTTTAGCGTTAGAGTTAGGGTTAGAGTTAGGGTAAGTGTAAGTGTTACGGTTAGGGTTAGGGTTAGTGTTAGGGTAAGGGTTAGGGGTTAGGGTTAGGGTTAGGTTTAGGGTTAGGGTTAGGGTAAGGGTCAGGGTTAGGGTTAGGTTTAGGGTTAAGGTTGGGGTTAGGGTAAGGGTTACGGTTAGGGTTAGGGTAAGGGTAAGAGTTAGGGTTAGGGTTTGGGGTTAGGGTTAGGGGTAGGGGTAGGGTTAGAGTAAGGGTTAGGGTTAGGTTTTGGGTAAGGGTAAGGTTTAGGGTTAGGGTTAGCGTTAGGGTTAGGGTTAGCATTAAGGTAGGGTTAGGGTTAGGGTTAGGGTAAGGGTTAGGGTTAGGGTTAGGCTAAGGGTTAGGGTTAGGGTTAGAGTAAGAGAAAGTGTTACAGTTAGGGTTAGGGTTATGATTAGGGTTAGGGTAAGGGTTAGGGTTAGGGTTAGGGTTAGGTGTTAGGGTTAGGGTTAGGGTTAGGGTAAGGGTTAGGGTTAGGGTTAGGGTAAGAGTAAGTGTTAGGTTTAGGGTTAGGGTTAGGGTAAGGGTAAGGGTTTGGATTAGGGTTAGGGTTATGGAAAGGGTAAGGGTTAGGGTAAGGGTTACGGTTAGGTTTAGGGTTAGGGTAAGGATTAGGGTTAGGGTTAGGGTAAGGGTAAGGTTGAGGGTTAGGTTTAGGGATAGGGTTAGGTTTAGGGTAAGGTTAAGGTTTTGGGTTAGGGAAAGGGTAAGGGTTAGGGTAAGAGTTAGGGTTAGGGTTAGGTTAGGTTAAGGATTAATGTTAGGGTTAGGGTTAGGGTAAGGGTTAGGGTTAGGTTTAGGTTTAGTTTTAGCATTAAGGTTAGGGTTAGGATTAGGGTAAGGGTTATGGTTAGGTTTAGGTTTAGAGTTAGGGTTCGTGTAAGGATTAGGGTTAGGATTAGGGTAAGTGTGAGGGTTAGGGTTAGGTTTAGGTTTAGGGGTTAGGGTTAGGGTTAGTGTTAGGTTTAGGTTTAGGGTAAGGGTAAGGGTTAGGGTTAGGTTTAGGGTTAGGGGTTAGGGTTAGGGTTAGTGTTAGGTTTAGATTTATGGTAAGGGTAAGGGTTAGGGTTAGGGTTAGGGGTTAGGGTTAGGGTTAGGGTTAGGTTTAGAGTACGGGTTAGGGTTAGGGTTAGGTTAAGGGTAAGGTTTAGGGTAAGGTTTAGAGTTAGGGTTAGGGTTAGCATTTAGGTAGGGTTAGGGTTAGGGTAAGGGTAAGGGTTAGGGTTAGGGTTTGGGTTAGGATAAGGGTAAGGGTTATGGTAAGGGTAAGGGTTAGTGAAAGGGTAATGGTTAGGGTTAGGGTTAGTGTTGGTGGTTAGGGTTTGTTTTAGGTTTAGGTTTAGGGTTAGGGTTAGGGTAAGGTTAAGGGTGAGGGTTATGGTTAGGGTTAGGGAAAGTGTAAGGTTAGGGTTAGGGTTAGTGTTGGGGGTTAGGGTTAGGGTTAGGGTTAGGTTTAGGTTTAGGGTTAGGGTTAGGGTAAGGTTAAGGCTGAGGTTTAGGGTTAGGGTTAGGGTTAGGTTTAGGGCTAGTGTTAGAGTTAGAGTAAATGTTAGGGTTAGGTTTAGGGTTACGGGTTAGGGTTAGAGTTAGGGTTAGGTTTAGGTTTAGGGTTAGGGTTAGGGTAAGGGTAAGAGTGAGGGTTAGGGTTAGGGTTAGGGTTAGGGTAAGGGTAAGGGTTAGGGTTAGTGTTAGAATTCGGGTTAGGTTAAGGATTAGGTTTAGGGTTAGGGTAAGAGTAAGGGTTAGGGTTAGGGGTTAGGGTTATGGTTAGCTTTAGGTTAGAGTTAGGGTTAGGGTTAGGGTTAGGGTTAGGGTTAGGTTTGGGGTTAGGGTTAGGGTAATGGTAAGGGTTAGGGATAGGGTTAGGGTTCGTTTTAGAGTTAGGGTTAGGGTTATTGCTAGGGTAAATGTAAGGGTTCGGGTTAAGGTTAGGGTTAGGATTAGGGTTTGTGTAAGGGTTAGGGTAAGGGTTAGGGTTAGGGAATGGGTTAGGGTTAGGGTTAGGGGAGGGTAAGGGAAGGGATAGGGTTAGGTTTAGGGTTGGGGTTAAGGTTAGGGTTAGGGATAGGGTAAGGGTATGGGTAAGTGTTAGTGTTAGTCTTAGGGTAAGGGTTAGGGTTAGGGTTAGGGTGAGCGTTAGGGTTAGGTTTAGGTTTAGGGGTTACGGTTAGGGTTAGGGTTAGCGTTAGATTTAGGTTTAGGTATAGGGTTAGGGTAAGGGTAAGGTTTAGGGTTAGGGTTAGGGTTAGGGATAGGGTTAAGTTTACGGTTAGGGTTAGGGTTAGGATAAGGGTAAGGTTTAGGGTTAGGGTTACGGTTAGGGAAAGGGAAAGGGTTACGGTTAGGGTTAGGGTTAGCATTAAAGGTAGGGTTAGGTTTGGGGTAAGGGTAAGTGTTTGGGTTAGGGTTAGGGTTAGGCTTAGGCTAAGGATTAGGGTTAGGGTTAGGTTTAGGGTAAGGCTAAGGGTTAGGGTTAGGGTGAGGGTTAGTTTTAGGGGTTAGGGTTAGGATTAGGGTTAGAGTACGTGTTAGGGTTAGGTTTAGGGTAAGTGTAAGGTTTAGGATTAGGTTTAGAGTTAGAGTTAGGGTTAGCATTAAGGTAGGGTTAGTTTTAGGGTAATAGTAAGGGTTATGGTTAGAATTAGGGTTAGGATTAGGGTTTAGGGTTAGTGTTAGGGTTAGGGGTTAGGGATAGTGTTAGGGTAAGGATTAGGGTTAGGGTTAGGGTTAGGGTAAGGGTTAGGGTTAAGTTTAGGGTTAGGGTTAGGTTTAGGTTTAGGGTTAGGGTTAGGGTAAGGTTAAGGCTGAGGTTTAGGGTTAGGGTTAGGGTTAGGTTTAGGGCTAGTGTTAGAGTTAGAGTAAATGTTAGGGTTAGGTTTAGGGTTACGGGTTAGGGTTAGAGTTAGGGTTAGGTTTAGGTTTAGGGTTAGGGTTAGGGTAAGGGTAAGAGTGAGGGTTAGGGTTAGGGTTAGGGTTAGGGTAAGGGTAAGGGTTAGGGTTAGTGTTAGAATTCGGGTTAGGTTAAGGATTAGGTTTAGGGTTAGGGTAAGAGTAAGGGTTAGGGTTAGGGGTTAGGGTTATGGTTAGCTTTAGGTTAGAGTTAGGGTTAGGGTTAGGGTTAGGGTTAGGGTTAGGTTTGGGGTTAGGGTTAGGGTAATGGTAAGGGTTAGGGATAGGGTTAGGGTTCGTTTTAGAGTTAGGGTTAGGGTTATTGCTAGGGTAAATGTAAGGGTTCGGGTTAAGGTTAGGGTTAGGATTAGGGTTTGTGTAAGGGTTAGGGTAAGGGTTAGGGTTAGGGAATGGGTTAGGGTTAGGGTTAGGGGAGGGTAAGGGAAGGGATAGGGTTAGGTTTAGGGTTGGGTTTAAGGTTAGGGTTAGGGATAGGGTAAGGGTATGGGTAAGTGTTAGTGTTAGTCTTAGGGTAAGGGTTAGGGTTAGGGTTAGGGTGAGCGTTAGGGTTAGGTTTAGGTTTAGGGGTTACGGTTAGGGTTAGGGTTAGCGTTAGATTTAGGTTTAGGTATAGGGTTAGGGTAAGGGTAAGGTTTAGGGTTAGGGTTAGGGTTAGGGATAGGGTTAAGTTTACGGTTAGGGTTAGGGTTAGGATAAGGGTAAGGTTTAGGGTTAGGGTTACGGTTAGGGAAAGGGAAAGGGTTACGGTTAGGGTTAGGGTTAGCATTAAAGGTAGGGTTAGGTTTGGGGTAAGGGTAAGTGTTTGGGTTAGGGTTAGGGTTAGGCTTAGGCTAAGGATTAGGGTTAGGGTTAGGTTTAGGGTAAGGCTAAGGGTTAGGGTTAGGGTGAGGGTTAGTTTTAGGGGTTAGGGTTAGGATTAGGGTTAGAGTACGTGTTAGGGTTAGGTTTAGGGTAAGTGTAAGGTTTAGGATTAGGTTTAGAGTTAGAGTTAGGGTTAGCATTAAGGTAGGGTTAGTTTTAGGGTAATAGTAAGGGTTATGGTTAGAATTAGGGTTAGGATTAGGGTTTAGGGTTAGTGTTAGGGTTAGGGGTTAGGGATAGTGTTAGGGTAAGGATTAGGGTTAGGGTTAGGGTTAGGGTAAGGGTTAGGGTTAAGTTTAGGGTTAGGGTTAGGTTTAGGTTTAGGGTTAGGGTTAGGGTAAGGTTTAGGGTTATGGTTAGGGTTAAGTTTAGGGTAAGGGTTAGGGTTAGGCTAAGGGTTAGGGTTAGGGTTAGGGTAAGGGTTAGGGTTAGGGTTAGGGAAAGGGTAAGAGTTAGGGTAAGGCTTAGGGTAAGGGTTAGTATTAGGGTTAGCGTTAAGGTTAGGTTTAGGGTTAGGGGAAGTGGAAGGGTTAGGTTTAGGGTTAGGGTTAGGGTTAGGGTTAGGGTTTCTTAAGGGTAAGTTTTAGGTTTAGGTTTAGGATTAGATTCAGGGTTAGAGTTAGGGTAAAGGTTAGGGTTCGGTTTAGAGTTAGGGTTAGGGATAGGGTTAACTTTATGGTTTGGGTTACGTTTAGGGTTAGGATAAGGGTAAGTGTTAGGGTTAGGGTTAGAGTTTGGGTTAGGGAAAGGGAAAGGGTTAGAGTTAGGGTTAGGGTTAGCATTAAAGTTAGGGTTAGGGTTAGGGTTATCATAAGGGTTGGGGTTAGGTTTAGGATTAGGTGTTAGGTTTAGGATTAGGGTTAGGTTTAAGGTTAGGGTTAGGGTTAGGGTAAGGGTAAGGTTTAGGGTTAGGGTTATGGTTAGGTTTAGGGTTAGGTTTAGGGTTAGGGTTAGGGTAAGGGTAAGGGTTAATGTTAGGGTTAGGGTTAAGGTTAGTGTTAGGGTTAGGGTAAGGCTAAGGGTAAGGTTTAGGGTTAGGGTTAGGGGTTAGAGTTAGGGTTAGGTTTAGGTTTAGGGTTAGGGTAAGGTAAAGGGTTAGGGTTAGGGTTAGGGTTAGGGATTAGGGTTAGGGTTAGGGTTAAGGTTAGGGTAAGGGTAAGGTGTAGGTTTAGGTTTAGGATTAGGGTTAGGGTAAGGTTAAGGGTTAGGGTTAGGTTTATGGTTAGAGTTATGGTAAGGGTAAGGGTTAGGGTTAATGTTGGGGTTAGGTTTAGGATTAGGGTTCGGGTTAGGGTTAGGGTAAGTGTTAGGGCTAGGGTTAGTGTTAGTGTTAGGGTTAGGGTAAGGGTTATGGTTAGGGTTATGGTTAGGTTAAGGGTTAGGTTAAGGGTTAGGGTTAGGGTAAGGGTAAGGGTTAGGGTTAGGGTTAGTGTTAGGTTTAGGGTTAGGGTTAGTGTAAGGGTAAGTGTTAAGGTTAGGGTTAGCATTATGGTTAAGGTTATGATTAGGGTTTGGTTTAAGGTTAGGGTTAGCGTAAGGGTAAGGTTAGGGTTAGGTATAGGGAAAGTGTAGGGGTTAGTGTTAAGGGTTAGGGTTAGGGGTAGGTTTAGTGTAGGGGAAAGTGTTAGGGTTTGGGTTAGGTTTATGGTTAGGGTTAGGTTAAGGGTAAGGTTTAGGGTTAGAGTTATGGTTGGAGGTTAGGGTTAGGGTTAGGGTTAGTGTAAGTGTTAGAGTTAGGGTTAGGGTTAGGGTTAGGTTTAGGGTAGGGGAAAGTGTTAGGGTTAGGTTTAGGGTTACGATTACGGTTTGGGTAAAGGTAAGAGTAAAGGTTAGAGTTAGGGTTAGGTGTTATGGTTAGGGTTAGGTTTAGGGTTAGGGTAAGGGTTAGGGTTAGGGTTAGGGTAAGGGTAAGTGTTAGGGTTAGGGTTAGGGTTAGGGTTAGGGTTAGGGTAAGTGTAAGGGTTAGGGTTAGGGTTAGGTTTAGGTTTAGATTTAGGGTTAGGGTTTGGGTAATTGGTAGTGTTAGGGTTAGGGTTAGGGTTAGGGGTTAGGGTTGGAGTTAGGGTTAGTGTTAGGTTTAGGGTTAGGGTTTGGGTAACTGTATGGGTTAGGGTTAGTGTTAGGGTTAGGTTTAGGGTTAGGGTTAGGGTTAGGGTTAGGGTAAGGGTTAGTGTTAGATATTGGGTTAGGGATAGGGTTAATTTTAGGGTTTGGTTTAGGGATAGGGTTAGGATAAGGGTAAGGTTTAGGTTTAGGGTTAGGGAAAGGGAAAGGTTTAGGGTTAGGGTTAGGGTTAGCATTAAGGTTAGGGTTAGGGTTAGGGTAAGGGTAAGGGTTGGGTTTAGGGTTAGGGTTAGGGTTAGGGTTAGGATTAGGGTTAGGTTTAGAGTTAGGTTTACGGTTAGGCTTAGGGTAAGGGTAAGGGTTAGGGTTAGGGTTAGGGTTAGGGTTAGGTTTAGTGTTAGGGTTAGGGTAAGGGTAAGGGTTAGGGTTAGGGTTAGGGTCAAGTTTAAGGTTAGGGTTAAGGTAAGGGTAAGGGTAAGAGTTAGGGTAAGGGTTAGGGTTAGGGTTAGGGTTAGGGTAAGGATTAGGGTTAGGGTTAGATTTAGGGTAATGGTTAGGGTTACGTTTAGGGTTAGGATTAGGGTTAGGGTTAGGGCTATGGTTACGGTTAGGTTTAGGGTAAGATTAAGGTTTAGGGTTAGGGTTAGGGTTAGGTTTGGGGTTAGGGTTAGGGTAAGGTTAAGGTTTAGGGTTAGGGTTAGGGTTAGTTTAGAGTTAGGGTTAGGGTTAGGGTAAGGGTTAGGGTTAGGTTTAGGGTAAGGGTAAGTGTTAGGTTTAGAGTTAGGGTTAGTGTTAGGGTAAGGGTAAGGGTTAGGGTTAGGGTTAGGTTAAGAGTTAGGGTTAGAGTTAGGGAAAGGGTAAGAGTTTGGGTAAGGGTCAGGGTTAGGGTTAGCATTAAGGTTAGGTTTTGGGTTAGGGAAAGGGGAAGTGTTAGGGTTAGTGTTAGGGTTAGGTTTAGGGTTAGGGTTTGGTTAAGGGTAAGGGTTAGGGTTAGGGTTAGGTTTAGGTTTAGGGTTAGAGTTAGGGTAAGGGTAAGGTTTGGGTTAGAGTTAAGTTTAGGGATAGGGTTAAGTTTATGGTTTGGGTTAGGGTTAGGGTTAGGATAAGGGTAGGGTTTAGGGTAAGTGTTAGGGTTAGGGTTAGGGTTAGGTTTAGGTTAGGGTTAGGTTAAGAGTAAGGGTTAGGTTTAGGGTTAGTGTTAAGGTTAGGGTTAGGTTTAGGGTAAGGATTAGGGTTAGGGTTAGTGTTAGGTAAGGGTTAGGGTTAGGGTTAGGGTTAGGTGTACAATTAAGGTTAGGGTTAGGGTTAGGGTAAGGGTAAGGGTAAGGGTTAGGGTTAGGGTTAGGGTTAGGTTTAGGGTTAGGTTTAGGGTAAGGTTAAGTTTTAGGGTTAGGGATAGGGTTAGGGTTTAGGGTTAGGGTCGGGGTAAGGGTTACAGTTAGGGTTCGGGTTAGGGTTAGGGAAAGGGTAAGAGTTAGGGTTAGGGTTAGGGTAAGGATTAGGGTTAGGGATAGTGTTAGGTAA
Source organism: Megascapheus bottae (assembly GCA_024803745.1). Lineage (NCBI taxonomy): Eukaryota > Metazoa > Chordata > Mammalia > Rodentia > Geomyidae > Megascapheus > Megascapheus bottae. Next base: position 603,715 of record JANJXV010000047.1, on the reverse strand, counting down.
GGGTTAGGGTTAGGGTTAGGGTTAGGGTTACAATTAAGGTTAGGTTTAGGGTTAGGGTAAGGGTAAGGGTAGGGGATAGGGTTAGGGTTGTGGTTAGTTTAAGGGTTAGGGTTAGGTTTCGGGTAAGGATAAGGTTTAGGTTTGGGGTAGGATTAGGGTTAGTGTAAGGGTAAGGGTTAGGGTTAGGTTTAGGTTTAGGGCAAGGGTTATGGAAAGGGTTAGGGTTAGGGTAAGGGTTAGGGTTATGGTTAGGGTTAGGGTTAGAGTTAGGATTAGGGTTAGGGTAACGGTAAGTGTTAGGGTTGGGTTTATAGTTGGGGTTAGAGGTTAGGGTTAGGGTTAGGGTTACGGTAGGGTAAGGGTTAGGGTTATGGTTAAGGTAAGGGTAGGTGTTAGGGTTAGGTTTAGAGCAAGGTTTAGGTTTAGGGTTAGGGTTAGGGTTAGGTTAAGGGAAAGGGTTAGGGTTAGGGTTAGGGTTGGACTGAGGGTTAGGGTAAGGATTAGGGTTAGGTTTAGTGTTGGGGTAAGGGTTAGTATTACGGTTAGGGTTAGGGTGAGGGTAAAGGTTAGGGTTAGGTTTAGGGTTAGGGTTTGTGTTAGGGTTACGTTAAGGGTTATGGTTAGGGTTAGGGTTAGGATAAGAGTAAGGGTTAGGTTTAGGTTTAGGGTAAGGGTTGGGGACTAGGTTTAGGGTTAGGGTAAGGGTTAGGGTTAGTCTTAGGGTTGGGGTACGGGTAAGGGTTAGGGTTAGGGTTAAGGTTAGGGTAAGGGTAAGTGTTAGGGTTAGGGTTAGGGTAGGGGTAAGGGTTAGTGTTAGGGATCAGGTTAGGGAAAGGGTAAGGTTTAGGGTTAGGGTTAAGGTTAGGGTAAGGATTAGGGTTAGTGTTAGTGTTATGGTAAGGGTTAGGGTTAGGGTAAGGGTTAGGGTTAGGGTTAGGGTTAAGGTAAGGGTAAGGGTTAGGGTTAGATTTAGGGTTAGGTTTAGGGTTAGGGTTAGGGTAAGGGTAAGGGTTTAGGGTTAGGGTTTGGGTTAGAGTTAGTGTTAGGGTTATTTTAAGGGTTATGGTTATGGTTAGGGTTAGGGTAAGAGTAAGGATTAGGGTTAGGATTAGGGTAAGGGTTGGGGATTAGGGTTAGGGTTAGGGTTAGGGTAAGGGTTAGGGTTAGACTTAGGGTTGGGGTACGGGTAAGGGTTAGTGTTAGGTTTAGGGTTAGGTTAAGGGTAAAAGTTATGGTTAGGGTTAGGCTTAGATTTAGGTTTAGGGTTAGGGTTAGGGTTAGGGTTAGGGTTAGGTTAAGGGCTAGGGTTAGGGTTAGGTTTAGGATTAGGGTTAGAGTTAGGGTTAGGGTTAAGTTAAGGGTGAGGGTTAGGTTTATGGTTAGGGTTAAGGGTTAGGGTTAGGGTTAGGGTAAGGGTTAGGGTTAGGTTAGGGTAAGGGTAAGTGTTAGGGTTAGGGTTAGGGTTAGGGTTAGGTTTAGGGTAAGGTTAAGGTTTAGGGTTAGGTTAGGGTTAGGGGTTTGGGTTAGGGTTAGGGTAAGGGTTAGGGTTAGGGATAAGGTTGGGGTTAGGGTAAGGGTAAGTGTTAGGGTTATGGGTAGGGTTAGGGTTACGGTAAGATTTTTGGTTATGGTTAGGGTTAGGGTTAGGTCTATGGTTAGGGGTTAGGGGTTAGGGTTAGTGTTAGAGTAAGGGTAAGGATTAGGGTTAGGGGTAGGGTCGGGGTAAGGGTTACGGTTAGGGTTAGGGTTAGATTTAGTTAAAGAGTAAGAGTTAGGGTTAGTGTTAGCGTTAGGGTAAGAATTAGGGTTAGGGTTAGTGTTAGGTAAGGGTTAGGGTTAGGGTTACAATTAAGGTTAGGGTTAGGGTAAGGGTAAGGGTAAGGGTTAGGGTTAGGGTTATGGTTAGGTTTAGGTTAAGTGTAAGGGTTAGGGTTAGGGTTAGTGTTAAGGTTAGGGTTAGGGTTAGGGTAAGGATTAGGGTTAGGGTTAGTGTTAGGTAAGGGTTAGGGTTAGGGTTAGGGTTAGGGTTACAATTAAGGTTAGGGTTAGGGTTAGGGTAAGGGTAAGGGTAAGGTTTAGGGTTAGGGTTAGGGTTACGGTAAGGGTAAGGGTTAGGGTTAGGGGTTAAGGTAAGGGTAAGGGTTAGGGTTAGGGTTAATGTAAGGTTTTGGGTTAGGATTAGGTTTACGGTTAGGGTTAGGGTAAGGGTTAGGGTTAGGGTTAGGGTAAGAGTAAGGTTTAGTGTTAGGTTTAGGGTTAGGGTTAGGGTAAGGGTAAGGGTTAGGGATAGGATTAGGTTTAGGGTTAGGTTTAGGATAAGGGTAAGGGTTAGAGTTAGTGTTAGGTTTAGGTTTAGAGTTAGGGGTAGGGTTATTGTAATGGTAAGGGTTAGGGTTAAGTTTAGGGTTAGGGTTAGGGTTAGGATAAGGGTAAGTGTTAGGGTTAGGGTAAGGGTTATTGTTAGGGGTTGGTAGGGGTTAGGGTTCCCTTAGGGTTAGGGTAAGTTTAAGTTTTAGGGTAAGGGTTAGGGTTAGGGTTAGGGTTAAGGTTAGGGTTAGGGTTAGGGATATGGTTAGGGTTAGGGTAAGGGTTAGGGTTAGGTTTAGGGTTATGGTAAGTTAAAGTGTTAGGGTTAGGGTTAGGTTTAGGGTTAGGGTAAGGGTAAGGGTTAGGGTTAGGGTTAGAGTAAGGGTTAGGCTTAGGTTTAGGGTTAGGGTTAGGGTTAGGGTTAGGGTAAGGGTAAGGGTTAGGTTTAGGGTAAGGGTAAGTGTTAGGGTTAGGGTTAGAGTTAGGGTTAGGTTTAGGGTAAGGGTAAGGTTTAGGGTTAGGTTAGGGTTAGGGGTTTGGGTTAGGGTTAGGGTAAGGGTTAGGGTTAGGGATAAGGTTGGGGTTCGCGTAATGGTAAGTGTTAGGGTTAGGGGTAGGGTTAGGGTTACGGTAAGGTTTGTGGTTATGGTTAGGGTTAGGCTTAGATTTAGGTTTAGGGTTAGGGTTAGGGTTAGGGTTAGGGTTAGGTTAAGGGCTAGGGTTAGGGTTAGGTTTAGGATTAGGGTTAGAGTTAGGGTTAGGGTTAAGTTAAGTGTGAGGGTTAGGTTTATGGTTAGGGTTAAGGGTTAGGGTTAGGGTTAGGGTAAGGGTTAGGGTTAGGTTAGGGTAAGGGTAAGTGTTAGGTTTAGGGTTAGGGTTAGGGTTAGGTTTAGGGTAAGGTTAAGGTTTAGGGTTAGGTTAGGGTTAGGGGTTTGGGTTAGGGTTAGGGTAAGGGTTAGGGTTAGGGATAAGGTTGGGGTTAGGGTAAGGGTAAGTGTTAGGGTTAGGGGTAGGGTTAGGGTTACGGTAAGATTTTTGGTTATGGTTAGGGTTAGGGTTAGGTCTATGGTTAGGGGTTAGGGGTTAGGGTTAGGGTTAGAGTAAGGGTAAGGATTAGGGTTAGGGGTAGTGTCGGGGTAAGGGTTACGGTTAGGGTTAGGGTTAGATTTAGTTAAAGAGTAAGAGTTAGGGTTAGTGTTAGCGTTAGGGTAAGAATTAGGGTTAGGGTTAGTGTTAGGTAAGGGTTAGGGTTAGGGTTACAATTAAGGTTAGGGTTAGGGTAAGGGTAAGGGTAAGGGTTAGGGTTAGGGTTATGGTTAGGTTTAGGTTAAGTGTAAGGGTTAGGGTTAGGGTTAGTGTTAAGGTTAGGGTTAGGGTTAGGGTAAGGATTAGGGTTAGGGTTAGTGTTAGGTAAGGGTTAGGGTTAGGGTTAGGGTTAGGGTTACAATTAAGGTTAGGGTTAGGGTTAGGGTAAGGGTAAGGGTAAGGTTTAGGGTTAGGGTTAGGGTTACGGTAAGGGTAAGGGTTAGGGTTAGGGGTTAAGGTAAGGGTAAGGGTTAGGGTTAGGGTTAATGTAAGGTTTTGGGTTAGGATTAGGTTTACGGTTAGGGTTAGGGTAAGGGTTAGGGTTAGGGTTAGGGTAAGAGTAAGGTTTAGTGTTAGGTTTAGGGTTAGGGTTAGGGTAAGGGTAAGGGTTAGGGATAGGATTAGGTTTAGGGTTAGGTTTAGGATAAGGGTAAGGGTTAGAGTTAGTGTTAGGGTTAGGTTTAGAGTTAGGGGTAGGGTTATTGTAATGGTAATGGTTAGGGTTAAGTTTAGGGTTAGGGTTAGGGTTAGGATAAGGGTAAGTGTTAGGGTTAGGGTAAGGGTTATTGTTAGGGGTTGGTAGGGGTTAGGGTTCCCTTAGGGTTAGTGTAAGTTTAAGTTTTAGGGTAAGGGTTAGGGTTAGGGTTAGGGTTAAGGTTAGGGTTAGGGTTAGGGATATGGTTAGGGTTAGGGTAAGGGTTAGGGTTAGGTTTAGGGTTATGGTAAGTTAAAGTGTTAGGGTTAGGGTTAGGTTTAGGGTTAGGGTAAGGGTAAGGGTTAGGGTTAGGGTTAGAGTAAGGGTTAGGCTTAGGTTTAGGGTTAGGGTTAGGGTTAGGGTTAGGGTAAGGGTAAGGGTTAGGTTTAGGGTAAGGGTAAGTGTTAGGGTTAGGGTTAGAGTTAGAGTTAGGTTTAGGGTAAGGGTAAGGTTTAGGGTTAGGTTACGTTTAGGGGTTTGGGTTAGGGTTAGGGTAAGGGTTAGGTTTAGGGATAAGGTTGGGGTTCGCGTAAGGGTAAGTGTTAGGGTTAGGGGTAGGGTTAGGGTTACGGTAAGGTTTGTGGTTATGGTTAGGGTTAAGGTTAGGTCTATGGTTAGGGGTTAGGGGTTAGGGTTAGGGTTAGAGTAAGGGTAAGGATTGGGGTTAGGGGTAGGGTCGGGGTAAGGGTTACGGTTACGGTTACGGTTAGATTTAGTTAAAGAGTAAGAATTAGGGTTAGTGTTAGGGTTAGGGTAGGAATTAGGGTTAGGGTTAGTGTTAGGTAAGGGTTAGGGTTAGGGTTACAATTAAGGTTAGGGTTAGGGTACGGGTAAGGGTAAGGTTTAGGGTTAGGGTTATGGTTAGGTTTAGGTTAGGGTTAGGTTAAGAGTAAGGGTTAGGGTTAGGGTTAGTGTTAAGGTTAGGGTTAGGGTTAGGGTAAGGATTAGGGTTAGGGTTAGTGTTAGGTAAGGGTTAGGGTTAGGGTTAGGGTTAGGGTTACAATTAAGGTTAGGGTTAGGGTTAGGGTAAGGGTAAGGGTAAGGGTTAGGGTTAGGGTTGGGGTTAGGTTTAGGGTTAGGGTTTGGGTAAGGTTAAGTTTTAGGGTTAGGGATAGGGTTAGTGTTTAGGGTTAGGGTCGTGGTAAGGGTTACAGTTAGGGTTCGGGTTAGGGTTAGGGAAAGGGTAAGAGTTAGGGTTAGGGTTAGGGTAAGGATTAGGGTTAGGGTTAGTGTTAGGTAAGGGTTAGGGTTAGGGTTAGGGTTAGGGTTACAATTAAGGTTACGGTTAGGGTTAGGGTAAGGTTAAGGGTAAGGGTTAGGGTTAGGGTTGTGGTTAGTTTAAGGGTTAGGGTTAGGTTTCGGGTAAGGATAAGGTTTAGGGTTGGGGTACGATTAGGGTTAGTGTAAGGGTAAGGGTTAGAGTTAGGGTTAGGTTTAGGGCAAGGGTTATGGAAAGGGTTAGGGTTAGGGTAAGGGTTAGGGTTATGGTTAGGGTTAGGGTTAGAGTTAGGATTAGGGTTAGGGTAACGGTAAGTGTTAGGGTTAGGTTTATGGTTGGGGTTAGAGGTTAGGGTTAGGGTTAGGGTTACTGTAGGGTAAGGGTTAGGGTTAGGGTTAAGGTAAGGGTAGGGTTTAGGGTTAGGTTTAGAGCAAGGGTAAGGTTTAGGTTTAGGGTTAGGGTTAGGGTTAGGTTAAGGGAAAGGGTTAGGGTTAGGGTTAGGGTTGGACTGAGGGTTAGGGTAAGGATTAGGGTTAGGTTTAGTGTTAGGGTAAGGGTTAGGGTTGGGGTAAGGGTTAGTATTACGGTTAGGGTTAGGGTGAGGGTAAAGGTTAGGGTTAGGTTTAGGGTTAGGGTTAGTGTTAGGGTTACGTTAAGGGTTATGGTTAGGGTTAGGGTTAGGGTAAGAGTAAGGGTTAGGTTTAGGTTTAGGGTAAGGGTTGGAGACTAGGGTTAGGGTTAGGGTTAGGGTAAGGGTTAGGGTTAGTCTTAGGGTTGGGGTACGGGTAAGGGTTAGGGTTAGGGTTAAGGTAAGGGTTAGACTTAGGGTTGGGGTACGGGTAAGGGTTAGTGTTAGGTTTAGGGTTAGGTTAAGGGTAAGGTTTATGGTTAGGGTTAGGCTTAGATTTAGGTTTAGGGTTAGGGTTAGGGTTAGGGTTAGGTTAAGGGCTAGGGTTAGGGTTAGGTTTAGGATTAGGGTTAGAGTTAGGGTTAGGGTTAAGTTAAGGGTGAGGGTTAGGTTTATGGTTAGGGTTAAGGGTTAGGGTTAGGGTTAGGGTAAGGGTTAGGGTTAGGTTTAGGGTAAGGGTAAGTGTTAGGGTTAGGGTTAGGGTTAGGGTTAATGTTAGGATAAGGGTAAAGTTTAGGGTTAGGTTAGGGTTAGGGGTTTGGGTTAGGGTTAGGGTAAGGGTTAGGGTAAGGGATAAGGTTGGGGTTAGGGTAAGGGTAAGTGTTAGGGTTAGGGGTAGGGTTAGGGTTACGGTAAGATTTGTGGTTATGGTTAGGGTTAGGGTTAGGTCTATGGTTAGGGGTTAGGGGTTAGGGTTAGGGTTAGAGTAAGGGTAAGGATTAGGATTAGGGGTAGGGTCGGGTTAAGGGTTACGGTTAGGGTTAGGGTTAGATTTAGTTAAAGAATAAGAGTTAGGGTTAGTTTTAGGGTTAGGGTAAGAATTAGGGTTAGGGTTAGTGTTATGTAAGGGTTAGGGTTAGGGTTACAATTAAGGTTAGGGTTAGGGTAAGGGTAAGGGTTAGGGTTAGGGTTATGGTTAGGTTTAGGGTTAGGGTTAGGTAAAGAGTAAGGGTTAGGGTTAGGGTTAGTGTTAAGGTTAGGGTTAGGGTTAGGGTAAGGATTGGGGTTAGGGTTAGTGTTAGGTAAGGGTTAGGGTTAGGGTTAGGGTTAGGGTTACAATTAAGGTTAGGGTTAGGGTTAGGGTAAGGGTAAGGGTAAGGGTTAGGGTTAGGGTTAGGGTTACGGTAAGGGCAAGGGTTAGGGTTAGGGGTTAAGGTAAGGGTAAGGGTTAGGGTTAGGGTTAATGTAAGGGTTTGGGTTAGGATTAGGTTTAGGGTTAGGGTTAGGGTAAGGGTTAGGGTTAGGGTTAGGGTAAGAGTAAGGTTTAGTGTTAGGTTTAGGGTTAGGGTTAGGGTAAGGGTAAGGGTTAGGGATAGGGTTAGGTTTAGGGTTAGGTTTAGGATAAGGGTAAGGGTTAGGGTTAGTGTTAGGGTTAGGTTTAGAGTTAGGGGTAGAGTTATTGTAATGGTAAGGGTTAGGGTTAAGTTTAGGGTTAGGGTTAGGGTTAGGATAAGGGTAAGGGTTAGGGTTAGGGTAAGGGTTATTGTTAGGGGTTGGTAGGGGTTAGGGTTCCCTTAGGGTTAGGGTAAGTTTAAGTTTTAGGGTAAGGGTTAGGGTTAGGGTTAGGGTTAAGGTTAGGGTTAGGGTTATGGATATGGTTAAGGTTAGGGTAAGGGTTAGGGTTAGGTTTAGGGTTATGGTAAGTTAAAGTGTTAGGGTTAGGGTTAGGTTTAGGGTTAGGGTAAGGGTAAGGGTTAGGGTTAGGGTTAGAGTAATGGTTAGGCTTAGGTTTAGGGTTAGGGTTACGGTTAGGGTTAGGGTAAGGGTAAGGGTTAGGTTTAGGGTAAGGGTAAGTGTTAGGGTTAGGGTTAGGGTTAGGGTTAGGTTTAGGGTAAGGGTAAGGTTTAGGGTTAGGTTAGGGTTAGGGGTTTGGGTTAGGTTTAGTTTAAGGGTTAGGGTTAGGGATAAGGTTGGGGTTCGGGTAAGGGTAAGTGTTAGGGTTAGTGGTAGGGTTAGGGTTACGATAAGGTTTGTGGTTATGGTTAGGGTTAGGGTTAGGGTAAGGGTAAGGGTAAGGGTTAGGGTTAGGGTTGGGTTTAGGTTTAGGGTTAGGGTTAGGGTAAGGTTAAGTTTTAGGGTTAGGGATAGGGTTAGGGTTTAGGGTTAGGGTCGGGGTAAGGGTTACAGTTAGGGTTCGGGTTAGGGTTAGGGAAAGGGTAAGAGTTAGGGTTAGGGTTAGGGTAAGGATTAGGGTTAGGGTTAGTGTTAGGTAAGGGTTAGGGTTAGGGTTAGGGTTAGGGTTACAATTAAGGTTACGGTTAGGGTTAGGGTAAGGTTAAGGGTAAGGGTTAGGGTTAGGGTTGTGGTTAGTTTAAGGGTTAGGGTTAGGTTTCGGGTAAGGATAAGGTTTAGGGTTGGGGTAGGATTAGGGTTAGTGTAAGGGTAAGGGTTAGAGTTAGGGTTAGGTTTAGGGCAAGGGTTATGGAAAGGGTTAGGGTTAGGGTAAGGGTTAGGCTTATGGTTAGGGTTAGGGTTAGAGTTAGGATTAGGGTTAGGGTAACGGTAAGTGTTAGGGTTAGGTTTATGGTTGGGGTTAGAGGTTAGGGTTAGGGTTAGGGTTACTGTAGGTTAAGGGTTAGGGTTAGGGTTAAGGTAAGGATAGGGGTTAGGGTTAGGTTTAGAGCAAGGGTAAGGTTTAGGTTTAGGTTTAGGGTTAGGGTTAGGGTTAGGTTAAGGGAAATGGTTAGGGTTAGGGTGAGGGTTGGACTGAGGGTTAGGGTAAGGATTAGGGTTAGGTTTAGTGTTAGGGTAAGGGTTAGGGTTGGGGTAAGGGTTAGTATTACGGTTAGGGTTAGGGTGAGGGTAAAGGTGAGGGTTAGGTTTAGGGTTAGGGTTAGTGTTAGGGTTACGTTAAGGGTTATGTTTAGGGTTAGGGTTAGGGTAAGAGTAAGGGTTAGGTTTAGGTTTAGGGTAAGGGTTGGGGACTAGGGTTAGGGTTAGGGTTAGGGTAAGGGTTAGGGTTAGTCTTAGGGTTGGGGTACGGGTAAGGGTTAGGGTTAGGATTAGGGTTAGGGTAAGGGTAAGTGTTAGAGTTAGGGTTAGGGTAGGGGTAAGGGTTAGGGTTAGGGATCAGGTTAGGGAAAGGGTAAGGGTTAGGGTTAGGGTTAAGGTTAGGGTAAGGATTAGGGTTAGGGTTAGGGTTAGGGTAAGGGTTAGGGTTAGGGTAAGGGTTAGGGTTAGGGTTAGGGTTAGGGTTAAGGTAAGGGTAAGGGTTAGGGTTAGAGTTAGGGTTAGTTTTAGGGTTAGGGTTAGGGTTAGGGTAAGGGTAAGGGTTTAGGGTTAGGGTTTGGGTGAGAGTTAGTGTTAGGGTTGTTTTAAGGGTTATGGTTATGGTTAGGGTTAGGGTAAGAGTAAGGGTTAGGGTTAGGTTTAGGGTAAGGGTTGGGGATTAGGGTTAGGGTTAGGGTTAGGGTAAGGGTTAGGGTTAGACTTAGGGTTGGGGTACGGGTAAGGGTTAGTGTTAGATTTAGGGTTAGGTTAAGGGTAAGGGTTATGGTTAGGGTTAGGCTTAGATTTAGGTTTAGGGTTAGGGTTAGGGTTAGGGTTAGGTTAAGGGCTCGGGTTAGGGTTAGGTTTAGGATTAAGGTTAGAGTTAGGGTTAGGGTTAAGTTAAGGGTGAGGGTTAGGTTTATGGTTAGGGTTAAGGGTTAGGGTTAGGGTTAGGGTTAGGGTAAGGGTTAGGGTTAGGTTTAGGGTAAGGGTAAGTGTTTGGGTTAGGGTTAGGGTTAGGGTTAGGGTAAGGGTTAGGGTTAGGTTAGGGTTAGGGGTTTGGGTTAGGGTTAGGGTAAGTGTTAGGGTTAGGGATAAGGTTGGGGTTAGGGTAAGGGTAAGTGTTAGGGTTAGGGGTAGGGTTAGGGTTACGGTAAGATTTGTGGTTATGGTTAGGGTTAGGTCTATGGTTAGGGGTTAGGGGTTAGGTTTAGGGTTAGAGTAAGGGTAAGGATTAGGGGTAGTTGTAGGGTCGGGGTAAGGGTTACGGTTAGTGTTAGGGTTAGATTTAGTTAAAGAGTAAGAGTTAGGGTTAGTGTTAGGGTTAGGGTAAGAATTATGGTTAGGGTTAGTGTTAGGTAAGGGTTAGGGTTAGGGTTATAATTAAGGTTAGGGTTAGGGTAAGGGTAAGGGTAAGGGTTAGGGTTAGGGTTATGGTTAGGTTTAGGGTTAGGGTTCGGTTAAGAGAAAGGGTTAGGGTTAGGGTTAGTGTTAAGGTTAGGGTTAGGGTTAGGGTAAGGATTAGGGTTAGGGTTAGTGTTAGGTAAGGGTTAGGGTTAGGGTTAGGGTTAGGGTTACAATTAAGGTTAGGGTTAGGGTTAGGGTAAGGGTAAGGGTAAGAGTTGGGGTTAGGTTTAGGGTTAGGTTTAGGGTTAGGGTTAGGGTAAGGTTAAGTTTTAGGGTTAGGGATAGTGTTAGGGTTTAGGGTTAGGGGTTAGTGTTAGGGTTACGGTAAGGGTAAGGGTTAGGGTTAGGGGTTAAGGTAAGGGTAAGGGTTAGGGTTAGGGTTAGGGTTAATGTAAGGGTTTGGGTTAGGATTAGGTTTAGGGTTAGGGTTAGGGTAAGGGTTAGGGTTAGTGTTAGGGTAAGAGTAAGGTTTAGTGTTAGGTTTAGGGTTAGGGTTAGGGTAAGGGTAAGGGTTAGGGATAGGGTTAGGTTTAGGGTTAGGTTTAGGATAAGGGTAAGGGTTAGGGTTAGTGTTAGGGTTAGGTTTAGAATTAGGGTTAGGGTTATTTTAATGGTAAGGGCTAGGGTTAAGTTTAGGGTTAGGTTTAGGGTTAGGATAAGGGTAAGGGTTAGGGTTAGGGTAAGGGTTATTGTTAGGGGTTGGTAGGGGTTAGGGTTCCCTTAGGGTTAGGGTAAGTTTAAGTTTTAGGGTAAGGGTTAGGGTTAGGGTTAGGGTTAAGGTTAGGGTTAGGGTTAGGGTTAGGGTTATGGTTAGGGTAAGGGTTAGCGTTAGGTTTAGGGTTATGTTAAGTTAAAGTGTTAGGGTTAGGGTTAGGTTTAGGGTTAGGGTAAGGGTAAGGGTTAGGGTTAGGGTTAGAGTAAGGGTTAGGCTTAGGTTTAGGGTTAGGGTTATGGTTAGGGTTAGGTTTAGGGTTAGGCATTAGGGTTAGGGTGAGGGTTAGCATTAAGTTTAGGGTTAGGGTGAGGGTAAAGGTAAGAGTTAGGTTTAGGGTAAGGGTAAGGGTAAGGTTTAGGGTTAGGGTTAGAGTTAGGGTTTGGTTCAGGGTTAGGGTTAGTGTTAGGGTTACGGAAAGGGTTAGGGTTAGGGTAAGGGTTAGGGTTATGGTTAGGCTTAAGGTTAGAGTTAGCGTTAGGGTTAGGGTAATGGTAAACTTTAGGGTTAGGGTTAGGGTTGGGGTTAGGGGTTAGCGTTAGGGTTAGGGTTACAGTAGGGTAAGGGTTAGGGTTAGGGTTAAGGTAAGGGTAGGGGTTAGGGTTAGGGTTATGGTTAGGGTAAGGGTTAGGGTTAGGTTTAGGGCAAGGGTAAGGTTTAGGGTTAGGGTTAGGGTTAGGTTAAGGGTAAGGGTTAGGGTTAGGGTTAGTGTTAAGGTTAGGGTTAAGGTTAATCTTAGGGTTAGGGTAAGGTTAAGGGTTAGGGTTAGGGATAGGGTTAGGGTTTAGGGTTAGGTTTAGGGTTACAGTAAGGGTAAGGTTTAAGGTTAGGGTTAGGTGTAGGGGTAAGGGATATGGTTAGGTTTAGGGTTAGGGTTAACCTAAGGGTAAGGGTTAGGGTTAGGTTTACGTTTGGGGTTAGATTAAGGTTTAGGGTTTAGTTTAGGGTAAGCATAAGTTTTAGGGTTGGTGTAGGGTTAGGGTTAGTGTAAGGGTAAGGGTTAGGGTTAGGGTTAGGACTAGGGTTAGGTTTAGGGTTAGGGTTGGAGTTAGGGTAAGGGTAAGGGTTAGGGTTAGCGTTAGGGTGAGGCTTAGGGTTAGGGTTATTGTTAGGGTTAGGGTAAGGGTAAGGGTTAGTTTTAAGTTTAGGGTTAGGGTTGGGGTTAGGGGTTAGGGTTAGGGTTATGGTAAGGGTAAGTGTTAGGGTTAGGATTAAGGTAAGGGTAAGGGTTAGGGTTAGGGTTAGGGTAAGGGTTAGGGTTAGGTTTAGTGTAAGGGTAAGTTTTAGGGTTAGGTTTAGGTTTTGGGTGAGGGTAAGGGTTAGGATAGGGTTAGGGTTAGGGTTAGGGTTCCGGAAAGGGTTAATCTTTGGTTTAGGGTTAGAGTTAGGGTTACGTTTAGGTTTAGGGTTAGGTTTAGGGTTAGGGTAGGGTAAGTTTAAGTGTTAGGGTTAGGGTTAGGGTTAGGGTTAGGGTAAGGGTAATGGATAGGGTTAGAGTTAGGGTTAGTGTTAGGTTTATGGATAGGGGTTAGGATTAGGGTTAGGGTTAGGGTTAGGGTAAAGGTAAGGTTTACGGTTAGGTTTAGGGTATGGGTAAGGGTTAGGGTTAGGGATAGGGTTAGGGAAAGGGTAAGGGTTAGGGTTAGGGTTAGGGTAAGGATTAGGGTTACGGTTAGTGTTAGGGTAAGGTTTAGGTTTAGGGTTAGGGTTAGGTTTAGGGTAAGGGTAAGGGTTAGGGTTAGAGTTATGGTTAGGGTTAGGGTTAGCTTTAAGGTTAGGATTGGGGATTAGGGTTAGGGTTAGGGGTTAGGGTTAGGGTTAGGGTAAGAGTTAGGTTTAGGGTTAATGTTAGGGTTAGGGTAAGGGTAATTGTTCGGGTTAGGGGTAGGGTAATGGTTATGGTAAGGTTTGGGGTTATGGTTAGGGTTAGGTTTATGGTTAGGGTTTAGGGTTAGGGTTAGTGTTAGGGTAAGGGTAAGGATTAGGGTTAGGTTTAGGGTCGTGGTAAGGGTTACGTTTAGGGTTAGGGTTAGGGAAAGGGTAAGATTTAGGGTTAGGGTTAGGCTTAGGGTTAGGGTAAGGATTAGGTTTAGGGTTAGTGTTAGGTAAGGGTTAGGGTTAGGGTTTGCATTAAGTTTAGGGTTAGGTTTAGGGTAAGGGTAAGGGTTAGGGCTAGGTTTAGGGTTAGGTTTAGGGTAAGGGTAAGGGTTAGGGTTAGGGTTACGGTAAGGGTAAGGTTTTCGTTTAGGGTTAGGTTTAGCGGTAAGTGTTAGTGTTAGGTTTAGGGTTAGGGTAAAGGTAAGGGTAAGGTTTAGGGTTAGGGTTAGGGTTGGGGTTAGGTTAAGGGTTAGTGTTAGGTTTAGGGTAAGGATAAGGTTTAGGGTTGGAGTAGGGTTAGGGTTAGTGTAAGGGTAAGGTAAGTGTTAGGGTTAGGGTTAGGATTAGGTTTAGGGTTAGTGTTAGGGTTAAAGTTGGGGTTAGGGTGAGTGCTAGGTTTAGCGTTAGGGTGAGGTTTAGGGTTAGGGTTATTGTTAGGGTTATGGTAAGTGTAAGGATTAGCGTTAAGGTTAGGGTTAGGTTTAGGGTAAGATTTAGGGTAAGGGTAAGGGTTAGGTTTAGCGTTAAGGTTAGTTTTAGGTTTAGGGTTAGGGTTAGGGTAAGGGTAATGGTTAGCGTTAGGGTTAAGGTTAGTTTTAGGTTTAGGGTTAGAGTTAGGGTAAGGGTAAGGGTTAGTTTTAGGTTTAGGGTTGGGGTTAAGGTTAGGGTTAGGTTTAGGGTAATGGTAAGGGTTAGCGTTAGGGTTAGGGTTAGTGTGAGGGTTAGGGTTAGGATTAGGGTTACGGTGAGGGTTAGGGGTAGGGTTAGGGTTAGGTTTAGGGTTAGGGTTAGTGTTAGTGTAAGGGTAAGGGTAAGTGGTAGGGTTAGAGTTAGGGTTAGGGTAAGGGTAAGGGTTAGGGTTAGGGTTAGGGTAAGGGTTAGCGTTAGGGGTTAGGGTTAGGGTTAGGGTAAGGTTTAGGGTTAGGGTTAGGGTTAGTGTGACGGTTAGGTTTAGGATTAGGGTTACGTTGAGGGTTAGGGTTAGGGTTAGGGTTAGATTTAGGTTTAAGGTTAGGGTTAGTGTAAGGGTAAGGGTAAGTGTTAGGGTTAGGGTTAGGGTTAGGTTAAGGGTAAGGGTTAGGGTTAGGGTTAGGGTTAGGGCTAGTTTTAGGGTTAAGGGTTAGGGTTTGGGTTAGCGTTAGGGTTAGGTTTATGGTTAGGGTTAGGTTTAGGGTTAGTTTTAGGGTTAGGGTTAGGTTTAGGTTTAGGGTTAGGGTTATAAAAGGGTTAGGGTTAGGGTTAGGGTAAGGGTTAGGGTTAGGATTAGGGTTAGGGTTAGAGTTAGGGTTAGGGTTAGGGGTAAACAATTCCATATAAGGTAATGCTGTGCTCGACTACGTGTCCTAAGTTATGCGCTTGCGCGAATCACATGATGATCCCTGACCAATCCACCTCGTTGTGGCAGTTGGGGGGCAGGCAATGGTAGAGCGACCCGTGTTCCTTTTCCCTATATAAGCAGCTGCTTTTTGATGCCTCGCCCCTTTCGCTTCCTGCTCCCCCTTCAATCAATGGCTCTCCAATAAAGTATGATTTGAGAAGAATCCTCGAGTGGTGGTCGTTCTTCCTCGCTGGTCGAGGAGCTCGCTGCAACTGGTGCCGAAAACCCGGGACCCTGGGAAGACAGGACGACAAGACGAGGCTCCGAGTAGGATTCAGAACTTGACATACGGAGAGGAGACGTCGGTAAGTATCAGCCTGATCAGCTGAGATCCCCATGTATGCTGTTTTTTGGGGTACAATTCTGGGTGCTTGTTGTTGTCCTTCCTTTGTGGGTGCTGCTCGTGTGTTTTTTTTGCATTTGTCTGCGTTGCCGCAACTCAGAAATTGTTAAGGAAGCCAATAGGACATTGATGAAGCACCAGTATAGTCTCTCCGAGGAAGAATCAAATGGGGAGGAAAAGGGTAGGCCACAAAAAAGGGAAAGAAAATAAAGAAAAGAGACGTTATGTTAAAGAACAGAGGGTGGACCCACCCTACCAAGATACCGTGCAGGAGGGTGATAAGGAGGACCAAGTCATAAGAGCAATGGAGCCGCTCCCCGGGCAGCTTTACCCGGATCTAGACAGGTTTCAACATTTACAAATAAGGGAGTCTAGAGATGAGGAGCTAAACGATTCAAATGAGGAATTAAACAATTTAGATGAGGAACAGGACCCGAAAGAGGGAGAAGGCTTGGAGGAGGCGGTTGCTAGGTATGAGGAGGGTAGGTATGGAGTTTGACGACCTCTTCTGGCCGGAGTGTCTAAAGGAAATAAGCAAGAGAGAACCATGCCCTCTGCTCCCCCGCCCTATCCTGTGGCGGCGGGAAAAAGTCATTTCATAAAAGGAAGCACTTGGTCCCGCCTGGCAGCTGCGTACCCAGTTTTTGAGAACCCAGTTACCCAGGAGAGGACCTTTGCACCAGTCTCCTATAAACAGTTAAAGGATTTGATGGAGGCAGTACGTAATCAGGGAGTTGCGGCCAGTTATACCATAACTGAGATGGTTAAATGGAAGGATGCTATTACAAATACTTGGTGTTACCGGATCCCGTAGTAAGGAGATCCAGGGGAGCTGTTTGTGTTTTTCCACAGGAGCAGGAAACACCGCTTTGGGTCCCATTGCGATTGACGCGAAAGGTGGAAGGAGAACCTGAGAAAGGCACTGACGATGAAGATCATTCTCATGTTGGTGGTAATACTAGCAGATCCAGTGATGGCCCAGGAGAGGATTTTGTGGGCGCTGATGAAGACCTTTCCAATACCGATGCTTGTGAAGCATGACGCTCGTGTTTTCCCGTATCTTTTCATGACCAATTCATCATTGCAGTTACTTTTTCTTCCCATGGACAGACAGTTGGGCAGTTATACGTTGCCGATGTCTTTATACCGCTAATCTGTCAAGGCAGTTGGGTCAGATGTTAACTGGACAATGGTCATATGATTTTGAAAACCTTACAAGCCAATTGAGATATGAAATTATGATTGTTAATCAGCCTTATTGGGATTAATGATGTGTGGGTTGGGGATTTTGTGTTGGATGCTATGTAAAATGAGTTATAAACGAAAAAGAGATAATGCTATTAGAAAACAAGCTTTTGCAGCATTAGAAATGCATGACTCCCCCCAAGTTTGGTTAAGTATGCTTGAAAAGAAAAGGATATGTGGTCTGCCTATGGTTGGTCTGTCGCCTGCAAGCCCAAACACAGAGGGATAAGGTAATGATTTTCACAAGCATTAGCCGACTTGGAAGTTGGATCCTCACCCCAAATATGGCTTTCAGCCTTAAAGGGCAATTGAGCCTTATTTTTCTGCATAGCCTTGCACCCCGGGGGACAAGATCCCATTGCACAGGGACAGGTATGCAGCTTAAGATCTGGAGCAAACAGGATGTGAGGTGTATGCACTGCACTTGGGAAAAGGGAGATGCCTTTTCTCGAGAAGAGCACGTCTGTTTGCATGTGGGTAGATGCCAAAATTTCCCACCTCTGAAAAAAGGGCATCGGACTGCGGGTCACCCTCTGGGAAAGAGCCTGGAGAGGAGGCCTTGCATTGTCCTTATTCTCTTCAGAGAACAGACCTCTACTCTTGCCTGACGCTCAAAACAAGAAGGGGGAGCTGTAGGGAGACGGGACAAACGCCATTATAAGATGGTGCCCGTTTCCTGACTCCTTAGAGGTAAACAACTCCATATAAGTTAAAGCTGTGCTCGACTACGTGTCTTAAGTTATGCGCATGCGCGAATCACATGATGATCCCTGGTCAATACCGCGGCACCTCGTTGTGGCAGTAGGGCGGCAGCCAATGGTGGAGCGACCCGTGTTCCTGATCCCTATATAAGCAGCTGCTTTTTGATGCCTCGCCCCTTTCGCTTCCTGCTCCCCCTTCAATCAAAAGGCTCTCCAATAAAGTATGATTTGAGAAGAATCCTCGAGTGGTGGTCGTTCTTCCTCGCTGGTCGAGGAGCTCGCCGCAGGTTAGCATTAATTTTAAGGTTATGGTGAAGGTAAGGGTAAGGGTTAGGGTTAGGGTTAGGGTTAGGGTAAGGGTAAGGGTAAGGGTTAGGGTTAGGGTTAGGGTTAGGGTTAGGGTAAGGGTAAGGGTTAGGTTTAGGGTAAGGGTATGGGTTAGGGTTAGGGTCAGGGTTAGGGGTTAGGGTTAGGCTTAGGGTTCGCATAAGGGTAAGGTTTAGGATTAGGGTAAGGGTTAGGGGTAACGGTTAGGGATAGGGTTAGGGTTAATGTAAGGGTTAGGGTTAGGATTAGGTTTAGGTTTAGGGTTAGGGTAAGGTTTAGGGTTAGGGTTAGGTTTAGGGTAAGAGTAAGGTTTAGTGTTAGGTTTAGGGTTAGGTTTAGGGTAAGTGAAAGGGTTAGGGTTAGGGTTAGGCTTAGGGTTAGGGTTAGGGTAAGGGTAAGGGTTAGGGTTAGGGTTAGGGTTAGGTTTAAGTTTAGGGTTAGGGTAAGAGTTAGGGTAAGGGTAAGGGTTAGGGTTAAGGTTAGGGTTAGGGTTAGGATAAGGGTAAGGGTTAGGGTTAGGGTAAGGGTTATTGTTAAGGGTTGGGTAGGGGTTAGGGTTAGGGTTAGGGTTAAGGTAAGTTTAAGTGTTAGGTTAAGGGTCAGGGTTAAGGTTAAGGTTAGGGTTAGGGTTATGGTTAGGGTTAGGGTAGGGGTTAGGTTAGGGTTAGGGCAAGTTTAAGTGTTAGGGTTACGATTAGGTTTAGGTTTAGGGTAAGGGTAAGGGTTAGGGATAGGGTTAGGGTAAGGGTTAGGCTTAGGTTTAGGGTTAGGATTAGGGTTAGGGTTAGGTATAGGGTTAGGCGTTTGGGTTAGGGTTACGGTTAGCATTAAGGTTAGAGTTAGGGTTAGGGTAAGGGTAAGGGTTAGGTTTAGGGTTAGGGTTACGGTAAGGGTTAGGGTTAGGGTTAGAGTTAGGGTTAGGTTTAGGGTTAGGGTTAGGGTTAGGGTTAGGGTTACGGAAAGGGTTAGGATTAGGGTAAGGGTTAGGGTTATGGTTAGGGTTAGGGTTAGAGTTAGGGTTAGGGATAGGATAACGGTAAGTGTTAGGGTTAGGGTTAGGGTTGGGGTTAAGGGTTAGGGTTAGGGTTAGGGTTACTGTAGGGTAAGGGTTAGGGTTAGGGTTAAGGTAAGGGTAGGGGTTAGGGTTAGGGTTATGGTTAGGGTAAGGTTTAGGGTTAGGTTTAGGGCAAGGGTAAGGTTTAGGTTTAGGGTTAGGGTTACAGTTAGGGTAAGGGTAAGGGTTAGGGTTAGGGTTAGGGTTAGGTTGAGGGTTAGGGTAAGGATTAGAGTTAGGTTTAGTGGTAGGGTAAGTGTTAGGGTTGGGGTAAGGGTTAGCATTACGGTTAGGGTTAGGGTGAGGGTAAGGGTGAGGGTTAGGGTTAGTGTAAGGGTTAGGCTTACGTTTAGGGTTAGGGTTAGGGGTTAGGGTTAGGGTTAGGGTTACCATTAAGGTTAGGGTTAAGGTAAGGGTAAGGGTAAGGTTAAGGATTAAGGTTAGGATTAGTGTTAGGGTAAGGATAAGGGTTATGGTTAGGGTTAGAGTTAGGATTACGTTTAGGTTTAGGGTTAGGTTTAGGGTTAGGGTTAGGGTAAGGGTAAGTGTTGGGGTTAGGGTTAGGGTAAGGGTAATGGTTAGGGTTAGGGTTAGGGTTAGGGTTAGTGTTAGGTTTATGGTTAGGGGTTAGGATTAGGGTTAGGGTTAGGGTAAGGGTAAGGATTAGGGTTAGGGTTACGGTAGGGGTAAGGGTTAGGGTTAGGGATCGGGTTAGGAAAAGGGTAAGGTTTAGGGTTCGGGTTAGGGTTAGGGTAAGGGTAAGGGTTAGGGTTAGGGTTAGTGTTAGGGTGAGGGTTAAGGTTAGGTTTAGGGTTATGGTTAAGGTAAGGGGAAGGGTTAGGGTTAGAGTTAGGGTTAGGTTTTGGGTTAGGGTTAGGGTAAGGGTAAGGGTAAGGGGTTAGGGTTAGGGTTAGGGTTAGGGTTAGTGTTAGGGTTACGGTAAGGGTTATGGTTAGGGTTAGGTTAGGGTAAGGATAAGGTTTAGGATTAGGGTTAGGGTAAGGGGTAAGGGTTAGGGTTAGGGTTAGGGTTAATGTAAGGGTTTGGGTTAGGATTAGGTTTAGGGTTATGTTTAGGGTAAGGGTTATGGTTAGGTTTAGGGTAAGAGTAAGGTTTAGTGTTAGGTTTAGGGTTATGGTTAGGGTAAGGGTAAGGGTTAGGTTTAGGTTTAGGGTTAGGGTTAGGGTAAGGGTAAGGGTTAGGGTTAGTGTTAGGGCTAGGTTTAGGGTTAGATTTAGGGTTAGGGTAAGGGTAAGGATTAGGGTTAAGGTTAGGGTTAGGGTTAGGGTTAGGGTTAGGATAAGGGTAAGTGTTAGGGTTAGGTAAGGGTTATTGTTAGGGGTTGGGTAGGGGTTAGGGTTCCCTTAGGGTTAGGGTAAGTTTAAGTGTCAGGGTAAGGGTTAGGGTTAGGGTTAGGGTTAAGGTTAGGGTTAGGGTTAGGGTTATGGTTAGGGTTAGGGTAGGGGTTAGGGTTAGGGTTAGTATAAGTTTAAGTGTTAGTGTTAGGGTTAGGTTTAGGGTTAGGGTAAGGGTAATGGTTAGGGTTAGGGTTAGGGTAAGGGTTAGGGTTAGGGTTAGGGTTACGGTAGGGTAAGGGTTGGGGTTAGGGTTAAGGTAAGGGTAGGGGTTAGGGTTAGGGTTAGGGTTAGCATAAGGGTAAGGGTTAGGGTTAGGTAAGGGTTATTGTTAGGGATTGGGAAGGGGTAAGGGTTCCCTTAGGGTTAGGGTAAGTTTAAGTGTAAGGGTAAGGGTTAGGGTTAGGGTTAGGGTTAGGGTTAAGGTTAGGGTTAGGGTTAAGGTTATGGTTAGGGTTAGGGTAGGGGTTTGGATTAGGGTTAGTATAAGTTTAAGTGTTAGGGTTAGGGTTAGGTTTAGGGTTAGGGTAAGGGTAATGGTTAGGGTTAGGTTTAGGGTAAGGGTTAGGCTTAGGTTTAGGGTTAGGGTTAGGGTTAGGTTTAGGGTTAGGCGTTAGGGTTAGGGTTACGGTTAGCATTAAGGTTAGGGTTAGGGTGAGGGTAAGGTTTAGGGTTAGGGTTAGGGTAAGGGTAAGTGTTAGGGTTAGGGTTAGAGTTAGGTTTAGGGTTAGGATTAGGGTTAGGGTTAGGGTTACGGAAGGGTTAGGGTTAGGTTAAGGGTTAGGGTTGTGGTTAGGGTTAGGGTTAGAGTTAGGTTTACAGTTAGGGTAACGGTAAGTGTTAGCATTAGGGTTAGGGTTGGGGTTAGGGGTTGGGGTTAGGGTTATGGTTACAGTAGGGTAAGGGTTGGGGTTAGGGTTAAGCTAAGGGTAGGGGTTAGGGTTTGGGTTAGGGTTAGGGTAAGGGATAGGGTTCGAGTTAGGTTTAGGATAAGGGTAAGAGTTAGGATTAGGGGTAGTTTTATGTTGAGGGTTAGGGTAAGGATTAGGGTTAGGTTTAGTGTTAGCGTAAGTGTTAGGGTTGGGTAACGGTTAGCATTACGGTTAGGGTTAGGGTGAGGGTAAGGGTAAGAGTTAGGTTTTGGGTTAGGGTTAGGGTAAGGATAAGGGTTAGGGTTAGGGTTAGAGTTAGGGTTACGTTTAGGGTTAGGGTTAGGTTTAGGGTTATGCTTAGGGTAAAGGTATGTGTTAGGGTTAGGGTAAGGTAAGGGCAATGGTTAGGGTTAGGGTTAGGGTTAGTGTTAGTTTTATGGTTCAGGGTTAGGATTAGGGTTAGGGTTAGGGTAAGTGTAAGGATTAGGTTTAGGGTTAGGGTAGGGGTAAGGTCTAGAGTTAGGGATCGGGTTAAGGAAAGGGTAAGGGTTAGATTTAGAGTTAGGGTAAGGATTAGGATTAGGGTTAGTGTTAGGGTAAGGGTTGGGTTTAGGGTTAGGGTTAGGTTTAGGTTTAAGTTAAGGGTAAGCGTTAGGGTTAGAGTTAGGGTTAGGTTTAGGGTTTGGGTTAATGTAAGGGTAAGGGTTAGGGTTAGGGATCGGGTTAGGGAAAGGGTAAGGGTTAGGGCTAGGGTTAAGGTTAAGGTAAGGGTAATCGTTAGGGTTAGAGTTATTGTTAGGTTTAGAGTTAGGATAAGGGTAGGGGTAAGTGTTAGGGTTAGGGATCGGATTAGGGAAAGGGTAAGGGTTAGGGTTAGAGTTAGGGTTAGGGTAAGGGTTAAGGTTAGGGTTAGGGTTAAGGTAAGGGTAAGGGTTAGGGTTAGAGTTAGGGTTAGGATTAGGGTTAGGGTTAGGGTAAGGGAAAGGGGTTAGGGTTAGGGTTATTGTTAGTGTTAGGGTTACGGTAAGAGTTATGGTTAGGGTTAGGTTTAGGGTAAGGGTAAGGGTTAGGGTTAGGTTTAGGGTTAGGGTTGGGGATTAGGGTTAGGATTAGGGTTAGGGTTAGGGCAACGTTTAGGGTTAGGTTTAGGGTTAGGCTTAGATTTAGGGTTAGGATTAGGGTTAGGGGTAGGGTTAGGTTAAGGGCTAGGGTTAGGGTTAGGTTTAGGATTAGGGTTAGAGTTAGGGTTAGGGTTAAGGTAAGGGTAAGGGTTAGGTTTATGGTTAGGGTTAAGGGTTAGATTTAGGGTTAGGGTTAGGATTAGGGTAAGGGTTAGAGTTAGGGTTAGGGTAAGGGTAAGTGTTAGGGTTAGGGTTAGGGTTAGGGTAAGAGTAAGGGTAAGGTTTAGGGTTAAGTTAGGGTTAGGGGTTAGGGTTAGGTTTAGGGTAAGGGTTAGGGTTAGGGTTAAGGTTAGGGTTAGGGTAAGGTTAAGTGTTAGGGTTAGGGGTAGGGATAGGGTTACGGTAAGTTTTGGGGTTATGGTTAGGATTAGGGTTAGGTCTGGGGTTAGGGGTTAGGGTTAGGGTTAGGGTTAGGGTAAGGGTAAGCGTAAGGATTAGGGTTAGGGTTAGGGTCGGGGTAAGTGTTACGGTTAGGGTTAGGGTTAGTTTTAGGGAAAGGGTAAGAGTTAGGGTTAGGGTTAGGTTCAGGGTTAGGGTAAGGATTAGTGTTAGGGTTAGTGTTAGGTAAGGGTTAGGGTTAGGGTTACCATTAAGCTTAGGGTTACGGTTAGGGTAAGGGTAACGGTTAGGGCTAGGTTTAGGGTTAGGGTTAGGGTAAGGGTAAGGGTAAGGGTTAGTGTTAGGGTTAGGGTTAGGGTTAGGTTTAGGGTTCGGGTTAGGTTAAGGGTAAGGGTTAGGGTTAGGGTTAGTGTTAAGGTTAGGGTTAAGGTTAATCTTAGGGTTAGGGTAAGGTTAAGGGTTAGGGTTAGGGATAGGGTTAGGGGTTAGGGTTAAGGTTAGGGTTACGGTAAGGGTAAGGTTTACGGTCAAGGTTAGGTTTAGGGGTAAGGGTTAGGGTTAGGTTTAGGGTTAGGGTTAAGGTAAGGGTAAGGGTTAGGGTTAGGTTTAGGGTAAGGATAAGGTTTTGGGTTTGGGTAGGGTTAGGGTTAGTGTAAGGGTAATTGTTAGGGTTAGAGTTAGGATTAGGGTTAGGGTTAGGGTTAGAGTTAGGGTAAGGGTAAGGGTTAGGGTTAGGGTTAGGGTGAGGTTTGGGGTTATGGTTATTGTTAGGGCTAGGGTAAGTGGAAGGGTTAGGGTTAAGTTTAGGGTTAGTGTTAGGGTTAGGGTTAGGGTAAGGGTAAGGGTTAGGGTTAGGTTTAGGTTTGGGGTTAAGGTTAGGGATAGGTTTAGGGTAAGGGTTAGGGTTAGGGTTAGGGTAACGTTAGGGTTAGGGTTAGGGTTAGGTTGAGGGTTATAGTTAGGATTAGGGTTAGGGTGAGGGATAGGGTTACAGTTAGGGTTAGGGTTAGGTTTAGGGTTAGGGTGAGGGTAAGGGTAAAGGTAAGTGTTAGGGTTAGGGTTAGGGTTAGGGTTAGGGTTAGTGTTAGGGTAAGGGTAAGGGTAAGTGTTAGCGTTAGGGTGAGGTTTAGGGTTAGGGTTAATGTTAGGGTTAGGGTAAGGGTAAGGATTAGCGTTAAGGTTAGGGTTAGGTTTAGGGTTAGGGTTAGGGTAAGAGTTAGGGTAAGGGTATGGGTTAGGGTTAGGGATAGGTTTACGTTTAGGGTTAGGGTTAGGTTTAGGGTTAGGGTTAGGGTTAGGGTTGCAGTTAGATTTAGGGTAAGAGTAAGGATTAGGGTTAGCGTTAGGGTGAGGTTTAGGGTTAAGGTTATTGTTAGGGTTAGGGTAAGGGTAAGGATTAGCGTTAAGTTTAGGGTTAGGGTTAGGGTTAGGGTTAGGGTAAGAGTTAGAGTAAGGGTAAGGGTTAGGGTTAGGGTTAAGGTTAGGTTTAGGG
The DNA here is from genome assembly GCA_024803745.1 of Megascapheus bottae. NCBI lineage: Eukaryota > Metazoa > Chordata > Mammalia > Rodentia > Geomyidae > Megascapheus > Megascapheus bottae. The sequence continues at coordinate 580,569 of JANJXV010000047.1, read as the reverse complement.
TTAGGGTTAGGGTTAGTGTAAGGGTAAGGGGTAGGGTTAGGTTTTGGGTTGGGGTTAAGGTTAGGGTTAGGTTTAGGGTAAGGGTTATGGTTAGGTTTAGGGTTAGGGTTAGGGTAAGGGTTAGGGTTAGATTTAGGATTAGTGTGAGGGTTAGGGTTAGGATTAGGGTTACGGTGAGTGTTAGGGTTAGGGTTAGGGTTAGGTTTAGGGTTAGGGTTAAGGTTATTGTAAGGGTAAGTGTAAGTTTCAGGGTTAGGGTTAGGGTTAGGGTAAGGGTTAGGGTTAGGGTTAGGGTTAGGTTTAGGGTTAAGTTTTAGGGTTTGGGTTAGCGTTAGGGTTAGGTTTAGAGTTAGGGATAGGGTAAGGGTAAGGGTTAGGGTTAGGGTTAGGTTTAGGGTTAGGTTTAGGATTAGGTTTAGGTTGAGGTTTATGGTTAGGGTTATGGAAAGGTTAGGGTTAGGGTAAGGGTTACGGTTAGGGTTAGGGTTAGGGTTACAGTTAGGGTTAGAGTTAGGTAACAGTAAGTGTTAGGGTTAGGGTTAGGGTTAGGGTTAGCTTTAGGGTTAGAGTTAGGGTAAGGGTAAGGGTAAGGGTTAGGGTTAGGGTTAGGGGTTAGGGTTAGGGTTAGGGTTAGGCTTAGGGTTACGGTTATGATAGGGGTTAGGGTTAGGTTTAGCGTAAAGTTAAGTGTAAGGGTTAAAGTTAGGGTTAGGTTTAGGGTTAGGGTTAGGGGGTTAGGGTTAGGTTTACCGTTAGGGTTAGGGTAAATGTTAGGGTTAGGTTAGGGTTTGGGTTAGGGTAAGGGTAAGGGTTAGGTTTAGGCTTAGGTTTAGGGTTAGGTTTAGGGTTAGGGTAAGGGATAGGGTTAGGGTTAGGGTTAGGTTTAGGGTTAGGGTTAGGGTTAGTGTAAGGGTAAGGGGTAGGGTTAGGTTTTGGGTTGGGGTTAAGGTTAGGGTTAGGTTTAGGGTAAGGGTTATGGTTAGGTTTAGGGTTAGGGTTAGGGTAAGGGTTAGGGTTAGATTTAGGGTTAGTGTGAGGGTTAGGGTTAGGATTAGGGTTACGGTGAGTGTTAGGGTTAGGGTTAGGGTTAGGTTTAGGGTTAGGGTTAAGGTTATTGTAAGGGTAAGTGTAAGTTTCAGGGTTAGGGTTAGGGTTAGGGTAAGGGTTAGGGTTAGGGTTAGGGTTAGGTTTAGGGTTAAGTTTTAGGGTTTGGGTTAGCGTTAGGGTTAGGTTTAGAGTTAGGGATAGGGTAAGGGTAAGGGTTAGGGTTAGGGTTAGGTTTAGGGTTAGGTTTAGGATTAGGTTTAGGTTGAGGTTTATGGTTAGGGTTATGGAAAGGGTTAGGGTTAGGGTAAGGGTTACGGTTAGGGTTAGGGTTAGGGTTACAGTTAGGGTTAGAGTTAGGTAACAGTAAGTGTTAGGGTTAGGGTTAGGGTTAGGGTTAGCTTTAGGGTTAGAGTTAGGGTAAGGGTAAGGGTAAGGGTAAGGGTTAGGGTTAGGGTTAGGGGTTAGGGTTAGGGTTAGGGTTAGGCTTAGGGTTACGGTTATGATAGGGGTTAGGGTTAGGTTTAGCGTAAAGTTAAGTGTAAGGGTTAATGTTAGGGTTAGGTTTAGGGTTAGGGTTAGGGGGTTAGGGTTAGGTTTACCGTTAGGGTTAGGGTAAATGTTAGGGTTAGGTTAGGGTTTGGGTTAGGGTAAGGGTAAGGGTTAGGTTTAGGCTTAGGTTTAGGGTTAGGTTTAGGGTTAGGGTAAGGGATAGGGTTAGGGTTAGGGTTAGGTTTAGGGTTAGTTTTAGGGGTTAGGGTTAGGTTTAGGGTTAGGGTAAGGGATAGGGTAAGGTTTAGGGTTAGGGTTAGGGTTAGTTTTAGGGGTTAGGGTTAGGTTTAGGGTTAGGGTAAGGGTTAGGTTTAGCGTTAGGGTTAGGTTAGGGTTAGAGTAAGGGTAAGTGTTCGGTTAGGGTTAGGGATAGTTTTAGGGTAAGGGTAAGGGTAAGGGTTAGGGTTAAGGTTAGGTTTAGGGGTTAGTGTTAGGGTTAGGGTTAGGGTAAGGTTTAGGGTTAGGGTTACAGTAAGGATAATAATTAGGGTTCCGGTTAGGGTAAGGGTAATGGTTAGGGTTAGGGTTAGGTTAGTGTTAGGTTTATGGTTAGGGGTTAGTGTTAGGGTTAGGGTTAGGGTAGGTTATGGGTAAGGATTAGGGTTAGGGTATGTGCAAGTGTTAGGGTTAGGGTTAGGGTTAGGGTTAGGGAAAGGGTAAGGTTTAGGGTCAGGGTTAGGGATAGGGTTAGTGTAAGGATTAGGGTTAGGGTTAGTGTTAGGGTAAGGGTTGGGTTAGGGTTAGGGTTAGGGTAAGGGTAAGGGTTAGGGTTAGAGTTAGGGTTAGCTTTAGGGTTAGGGTTAGGGTAAGGGTAATAGTTAGGGTTAGAGTTAGTGTTAGGGTTAGGATTAATTTTAGGGTTAGGGTTAGGGTAAGGGTATGGGTTAGGTTAGTGTTAGGGTTAGGGGTTGGGTTAGGGTTAGGGTTAGGGTTAGGGTGAGGGTTAGGGTTAGGGTTAGATTTAGGGTAAGAGTAAGGGTTAGGGTTAGCGTTAGGGTGAGGTTTAGGGTTAAGGTTATTGTTAGGGTTAGGGTAAGGGTAAGGATTAGCGTTAAGTTTAGGGTTAGGGTTAGGGTTAGGGTTAGGGTAAGAGTTAGAGTAAGGGTAAGGGTTAGGGTTAGGGTTAAGGTTAGGTTTAGGGTTAGGGTTAGGGTTAGGGTAAGGGTAAGGGGTAGGGTTAGGTTTTGGGTTGGGGTTAAGGTTAGGGTTAGGTTTAGGGTAAGGGTTATGGTTAGGTTTAGGGTTAGGGTTAGGGTAAGAGTTAGGGTTAGGGTTAGGGTTAGTGTGAGGGTTAGGGTTAGGATTAGGGTTACGGTGAGGGTTAGGGTTAGGGTTAGTGTTAGGTTTAGGGTTAGGGTTAAGGTTATTGTAAAGGTAAGTGTAAGTTTCAGGGTTATGGTTAGGGTTAGGGTAAGGGTTAGGGTTAGGGTTAGGGTTAGGTTTAGGGTTAAGTTTTAGGGTTTGGGTTAGCGTTAGGGTTAGGTTTAGAGTTAGGGATAGGGTAAGCGTAAGGGTTAGGGTTAGGGTTAGGTTTAGGGTTAGGTTTAGGATTAGGTTTAGGTTGAGGTTTAGGGTTAGGGTTATGGAAAGGGTTAGGGTTAGGGTAAGGGTTACGGTTAGTGTTAGGGTTAGGGTTACAGTTAGGGTTAGAGTTAGGTAACGGTAAGTGTTAGGGTTATGGTTAGGGTTAGGGTTAGCTTTAGGGTTAGAGTTAGGGTTACGGTAAGGGTAAGGGTTAGGGTTAGGGTTAGGGATTAGGGTTAGGGTTAGGGTTAATGTTAGGGTTAGGTTTAGGGTTAGGGTTAGGGGGTTAGGGTTTGGTTTACCGTTAGGGTTAGGGTAAATGTTAGGGTTAGGTTAGGGTTTGGGTTAGGGTAAGGGTAAGGGTTAGGTTTAGGCTTAGGTTTTAGGGGTTAGGGTTAGGTTTAGGGTTAGGGTAAGGGATAGGGTAAGGGTTAGGTTTAGGGTTAGGGTTAGTTTTAGGGGTTAGGGTTAGGTTTAGGGTTAGGGTAAGGGTTAGGTTTAGCGTTAGGATTAGGTTAGGGTTAGAGTAAGGGTAAGTGTTCGGTTAGGGTTAGGGATAGGTTTAGGGTAAGGGTAAGGGTAAGGGTTAGGGTTAAGGTTAGGTTTAGGGGTTAGGGTTAGGGTTAGGGTTAGGGTAAGGTTTAGGGTTAGGGTTACAGTAAGGGTAATAATTAGGGTTCCGGTTAGGGTAAGGGTAATGGTTAGGGTTAGGGTTAGGTTAGTGTTAGGTTTATGGTTAGGGGTTAGTGTTAGGGTTAGGGTTTGGGTAGGTTATGGGTAAGGATTAGGGTTAGGGTATGTGCAAGTGTTAGGGTTAGGGTTAGGGAAAGGGTAAGGTTTAGGGTCAGGGTTAGGGATAGGGTTAGTGTAAGGATTAGGGTTAGGGTTAGTGTTAGGGTAAGGGTTGGGTTAGGGTTAGGGTTAGGGTAAGGGTAAGGGTTAGGGTTAGAGTTAGGGTTAGCTTTAGGGTTAGGGTTAGGGTAAGGGTAATAGTTAGGGTTAGAGTTAGTGTTAGGGTTAGGATTAAGTTTAGGGTTAGGGTTAGGGTAAGGGTATGGGTTAGGTTAGTGTTAGGGTTAGGGGTTGGGTTAGGGTTAGGGTTAGGGTAAGGGTAAGGCTTAGGGTTAGGTGTAAGGTTTAGGTTTAGGGTTAGGGTTAGGGTTAAGGTAAGGGTAAGGGTTAGTGTTAGGTTAAGGTTTAGGGTTGGTTTATGGTAAGGGTAAGGTTTAGGATTAGGATTAGGGTTAGGGTTAGGCTAAGGGTAACTGTTAGGGTTAGGGTTAGGGTTAGGTTTAGGGTTAGGGTAAGGATAAGGGTTAGGGTTAGTGTTAGGTTAAGGGTTAGGTTTAGGGTTAGGGTTAGCATTAAGTTTAAAGTTATGGTGAAGCTAAGGGTAAGGGTTAGGTTTATTGTTAGGGTTAGGGTAAGGGTAAGTGTAAGGGTTAGGGTTAGGTTTAGGGTTAGGGTTAGGGTAAGGGTAAGGGTTAGGGTTATTGTTAGTGTTAGGGTTAGGGTTAAGGTTACGGTTAGGTTTAGGGTATGGGTATGGGTTAGGGTTAGGGTCAGGGTTAGGCGTTAGGTTTAGGGTTAGGGTTAGGGTAAGGGTAAGGTTTAGGATTAGGGTTAGGGTTAGGGGTAAGGGTTAGGGTTAGGGTTAGGGTTAATGTAAGTGTTACGGTTAGGATTAGGTTTAGGGTTATGGTTAGGGTAAGGGTTATGGTTAGGTTTAGGTTAAGTGTAAGGTTTAGTGTTAGGTTTAGGGTTATGGTTAGGGTAAGGGTAAGGTTTAGTGTTAGGTTTTGGGTTAGGGTTAGGGTAAGGGTAATGGTTTTGGTTAGGGTTAGGGTTAGGTTTAGGGTTAGATTTAGGGTTAGGGTAAGGGTAAGGGTTAGGGTTAAGGTTAGGGTTAGGGTTAGGGTTAGGGTTAGGAAAGGGGTAAGGGTTAGGGTTAGGTAAGGGTTATTGTTAGGGGTTGGGTAGGGGTAAGGGTTCCCTTAGGGTTAGGGTAAGTTTAAGTTTTAGGGTAAGGGTTAGGGTTAGGATTAGGGTTAAGGTTAGGGTTAGGGTTAGGGTTATGGTTAGGGTTAGGTTAGGGGTTAGGGTTAGGGTTAGTATAAGTTTAAGTGTTAGGGTTAGCGTTAGGTTTAGGGTTAGGGTAAGGGTAAGGGTTAGGGTTAGGGTTAGGGTAAGGGTTAGGATTAGGTTTAGGGTTAGGGTTAGAGTTAGAGTTAGGTTTAGGGTTAGGCGTTATGGTTGGGGTTAGGGTTAGCTTTTAGGTTAGGGTTAGGGTGAGGGTAAGGGTAAGGGATAGGGTTAGGGTTAGGGTTAGGGTAAGGGTAAGGGTTAGGGTTAGAGTTAGAGTTAGGTTTAGGGTTAGGGTTAGGGTTAGGTTATGGTTAGTGTTACCGTAGGGTAAGGGTTAGGGTTAGGGTTAAGGTAAGGGTAGGGGTTAGGGTTAGGGTTATGGTTTGGGTAAGGGTTAGGGTTATGTTTAAGGCAAGGTAAGGTTTAGGGTTAGGGTTAGGTTTAGGGTTAGGTTTAGGGTAGGGTAAGGGTAAGGGTTAAGGTTAGGTTTGGTGTTAGGGTTAGGGTAAGAGTAAGGGTTAGGGTTAAGGTTAGGGTTAGGGTTAGCATTAGGGTAAGGGTTAGGGTTAGGGGTTAGAGTTAGTGTTAGTGTTTGGTTAAGGGTTAGGTGTAGGTTTAGGCTTAGGGTTAGAATAAGGATTAGCGTTAGGGTTAGGGTTAGGGTTAGGGTAAGTGTTAGTGTTAGGGTTAGGGTAAGTGTTAGTGTTAGGGTTAGGGTTAGGGTTAGGGTAAGGTTTAGGGTTAGGGTTAGGGTAAGGGTAAGCGTTAGGGTTAGTGTTAGGTTTAGGTTTACTGTTAGGGTTAGGGTTAGGATTTGGGTAAGGGTAAGGGTTAGGGTAAGGATTAGGGTTAGGTTTAGGGAAGGGTTAGGGTTAGGTTTAGGTTTAGGGTTAGGGTTAGGGTAAGGGTAAGGGTTAGTGTTATTGTTAGGGTTAGGTTTAGTGTTGGGCTTAAGTTTTGGGTTAGAGTATGGGTTAGGGTTACAGTTAGGGTTAGGTTTAGGGTTACGGTTAGGGGTAGGATTAGGTTTAGTGTAAGGGTATGTGTTAGGGTTTGGGTTAGGGTTAGGTTTAGGTTTAGCTTTAGGATAAGGGTAAGGGTTAGGGTTAGGGTTAGGGTTAAGGTAAGGGTAAGGGTTATTTTTAGGGTTAGTGTTAGTTTTACGGTAAGGGTTAGGGTTAGGTTTAGGGCAAGTGTAAGGTTTAGGGTTAGGGTTATGGTTATGGTTAGGGTTAGGGTTAGGGTAAGGGTAAGGGTTAGGGTCAGGGTTAGTTTTAGGGTTAGGTTTAGGGTTATGTGGTGAGCTTTATCTCCTTATTTGGAGATGAACCGTTCAAAACCGTTATATAACCTCATCGGTTATGTATAACCGTTATATAACAGCCACGGTCTGACCAATCCCGAGCATTAAAGTGGCCTTGGCAACAGGGCAGCCAATGAGAAAGAGCCCAGTGTCCCTTAGGTCTATAAAAACCGCTGCTATCGCTGCCTAGGGCTCCTCTGCTTCAGCTCTCCCCTCAAGCAAGTTGCTCTTCAATAAAGCGTGATACAAGAAGGATCCTCGTGTGGTGGTCATTCTTCCCTGCTGGACAGGGGCGTCGATCCCCGCAACTGGTGCCGAAACCCGGGACCTGCGGAGGGGCCGAAAAGGATCCAGAACTTGACACGTGAAGATGACTCCTTCTTAGGTATGTTGTTCTTCTGGGAAGTTCCTGTTTGGGTGCTTATTATCGTTCTTCCTCTGTGGTTTGTGTTTCTTATTATTTGTTTCGCAGCGCTTGGGTGTGAAGGACCAGAAGACTAGAGAGCTTCTCGGTCCAAGTGAAAGTAAAACCAGGGTAGATAACTCGGTCTTTCGCTTTGTTTTACCCGCTTAGGTAAGCCCTCTTAGAGTAACATCAGTATGGGTAACTCTTCAGGAAGTGCATGTCGTACCAGCGACTTCTGTGCTCCCTTACAGACCCTTCTTAAACAACGTGGTCTTAAGATTTCTCACGGTACAATAAATAAGATCTTAACAGATATAGAGACACATACCCCGTGGTTCGCGGTTTCCGGGGACCTCTCACTCGTTTGTTGGGATAAATTAGGTCGAGATCTGGATAGAGCACAGGATAAAGCAGAGGTTTCCAGTGCTACCTTGCCTATGTGGAGGATGGTGCGCACTTGCTTAGAGGAAAGAAAAAACGCTGATCTTATTAAGGAAGGGAGAAGACTTTGATTAAGCACCAGGATAGTCTTTCAGAGTCTTCATATACGGAAGGAGAGTTAAAAGGGCCCAGAAAAAAGATAAAGGGGATCATAAAAATATAAAAATAAAAAAGGAAATAGCAAAAATGGAGGAACCACAGTCCTCACAAAAGAGAGAAAAGGAAAAAGGAAAAAACAGGAGGAGCCCAAGGGCTCCCTCTATCCATCTTTAAAAGAATTTCAAGATGACAACCAATTTTCAGCCTTAACTTTACAGGAACAGGATGAGGGGGTGAGTAATAATGCGGCAGACGAAAGGGAAGGGTCCCTGTTAGAGATAAGCTCGGAGGAGGAGGAGGAGCTAGAAGAGCAGGCTGCCGCATATGAGACAGATAGATATGGCCCCTGGGGAGGATTGGGCGCAGGGGGTGACCAGGGAACCCTTCGCCCTGTCCCTTCCACCCCGCCTCCCTACGCCCCAGTTAAAACCAACACCCTTATCAGGGCTAGTACTTGGTCCCGCCTAGCCTCTGCTTTCCCTGTTTTTGAATATTCCATCACTAGACAAAGGGTTCTTGAACCCGTTTCTTATAAGACCTTAAAGGATCTTATGGCTTCAACTCAACAGTACGGTCCTTCTGCCAATTACACCACTGCATTGGTCCGTAGACTCAAAACCATCGCTGACTCCAACAGATTGGTACGAGGTTGGGCGGTCTTGTTTGACCCATGGCCAATTTTTAGAATTTAGTGCTTCGGCTACTGATTTAGCCGTTGCACAACATGGTCAAAATGTTGTTAATGGTCATCCAGAGTGGACAGCTGAAATGCTTCTGGGACAAGGCCCTTATGTGGCAGATCAGGCAAGTTACCCCATGGAAGTATACCGCCAAGTCAATGATATATTTTATAGAGCTTGGAAGGCCCTCTCCAATAAAGGAGAACTTAAAGGCAATCTTACAAAAGTTATTCAAGGACCTGCTGAACCTTTTTCCGATTTTGTTGGACGAGTCTTAGGGGTAGCTGATAAATTGTTTGGAGAGATGGAAAATTATATGCCCCTAATTCAACAAATAATTTTTGAACAGAGTACCCAGGACTGCCAAAAGGCTCTTCTTCCTGTAAAAGATAAGCCTTTGCAGGACTGGATTAGAGCCTGTCGGGAGGTGGGAGCCCCTGTAAGTCTGGACAAAATTGTTGCTGCGGTAGCAGCGGCTACAAAAGTTAACTCAGGGTTGTGCTTTAACTGCCAAAAGCCAGGACACTTTAAAAAACAGTGCCCTAACCTAAAATATTCAAGGCAAAAACCCCCTCGGGAGCCAGGACTGTGCCCACGATGCAAAAAAGGAAAACACTGGGCAAATGAGTGCAGGTCAGTTAGAGATATAAATGGACAGCCTATTCAACAACCTCAGGCCTTGGAGCCAAAAAACGGGAGGAAGGGCCCGCTGCCCCAGGGCCCGCAAAATCAGGGGAGCCAGTTCTGGGAAGCTTACCAGAAGCCCCCACCTCATCTTCAGCAGCCATTTGTCCCCGCAGAGCAACCGCAGGATCTGCAGGGCTGGACCTCCGTGCCACCACCGGAGTGGTCTTAACTGAGGACATGGGGGTTCAGCTCATAGTTACTGACCTAATGGGCCCCCTACCTAAGGACATGGTGGGAATAGTGTTGGGACGTGCTTCTAACACTATGAAAGGCCTCGTAGTGTTCCCCGGGGTTATCGACCCTGATTACATGGGAGCCATTCAAGTCCTCTGCTCGGTCTCTCGAGGGGTCATTTCGGTGGCCCCTGGAGATCGAGTTGCCCAATTAATTCTAGAGCCTTCCCACCACCAAATTTTTCCTGCACAAGAAAAGAAGAGAGGCTTAAGTGGCCCAGGCGCCTCAGGGGTAGACCTTGCCTGTCTGTCCATGACCTTAGATAACCGTCCCATGTTAACATTAACAATTGAGGGAAGGACCTTTAGTGGTCTAGTGGACACGGGGGCTGACCGGAGTATCGTCCAGATAGCCCAGTGGCCAAAAACATGGCCCCTACAGCTTTCTTCACAAACCTTGCAGGGCCTAGGTTATGCAGATACTCCTCGGGTCAGCGCCAAACAGCAGACCTGGTCCACAATGGAAGGGCAAAAGAGAAAATTTCAGCCATTTGTCCTTCAGGTCCCAGTTATTTTATGGGGTCGGGATATTCAGCAGCAAATGGGTTTGATCCTGACTACTGATTATTCTTCAACGGCACAGACTATAATGAAAAATCAGGGTTTTCTCCCTACTGGTGGATTAGGAAAACATTTACAAGGCCGACTTGCCCCTGTGGAGCCAGTTGCCAATAAAGACAAAAGGGGTTTGGGTTTTTCTTGGGGGTCACTGAGAGGTTAGCCTCCAATGGTCCGACACCCATACCCTTGTTAACAAATAAAGCGGTGTAGGTATCTCAGTGGCCCCTGTCCCAAGAAAAGTTGGAGGCTATAACCCAATTGGTACAGGAACAACTACAGTTGGGACATGTAGAACCTTCTGTTTCCCCGTAGAATACTCCTATCTTTGTCATCAAAAAGACCCCAGGCAACTGGAGATTACTGCATGATCTTAGAGCCATTAATGCTCAAATGCAGGTATTAGGGTCAGTCCAGCGCGGCCTTCCGCTGCTTTCTGCCTTGCCTCAAGAGTGGCCCGTTATGTCCATTGACATTAAGGACTGTTTCTTTTCTATTCCCTTGCATCCTCGGGATAGAGAACGTTTTGCCTTTACTTTGCCTTCTGTTAATCACGAACAACCTGATTCGCGATTTCAGTGGAGGGTTCTTCCACAAAGGATGGCTAATAGCCCTACAATATGCCAACTATATGTTGACACAGTTCTTTTTCCTGTGAGACAACAATTTCCCATTGTTAGAATTCTTCATTATATGGATGACATTCTGATAGCTGCCCCCGAGCAAAATATCCTCTTCCAGGTATTTGGTAAGTTGTCCAAACTCCTTGTGAGGGCAGGCTTAAATTTGGCACCAGAAAAGGTACAATTTTCAAAAAGAGTTCAGTTTTTGGGCTCCATAATCTCTCCCATAGCTGTTACACCTCAAAAGATTGTATTAAAAACAAAGCATTTGCATACCCTTAATGATTTCCAAAAGTTAATGGGGGACATAAATTGGGTTCGAAACTTTCTTAATGTCCCTCGCTCTGACTTGTTGCCCCTTTTTTCCCTATTGGAAGGAGACCCGGATGTTACTTCACCTAGAAAATTAACTGTACAGGCTAAGAGTTCCATTCAGCGTCTTGAAAAGGCCATAGAAAACGCACAGCTTTTGCGCGTAAATCCATCGGTGCCAATTTTACTATGCATTTTTAAAACAAAAAATTATCCTACAGGAGTGTTATGGCAAGAAGGCCCATTATTATGGCTACATGGAAATTCGTATGGCTCAAAAACTATTCAATATTTCCCGGAGCTAGTCGCCTTATTGGCCCTTTCAGTTTGTAAAGCATGTTTAACTCATTTTGCAAAATTCCCTGATAAATTAATTATCCCTTATACTCAACAACAATACAAATATTGGCCGCCTCTGTTGATTGGTGGGCAGTTTTGGTATGTTCCTTTCCAAATATAATTGATAATCATTATCCCAAACATCCGTTATTAAATTTTGTGCGTGAGGATTGGGTTTATTTCCCCACAGTTACTATGAAAACACCGTTGATTGATGCCCTAACTATATTTACAGATGGGTCTAAAACAGGTCAAGGTGCCTATGTGGTTCAAGGAAAGGAGCCAGTGGTGTTGACCTTTCGGCCAGAAGCTCCACAAGTAGTTGAATGTTTAACAGTCTTGGAAGTGTTTAAGAAATTTCCTGATCCTTTTAATTTGTACTCTGATTCACAGTATGTGTTTAATGCGGTAGTATCCCTAGAGGTTGCTGCTTCCATGAAAGGTAAAAGTACAGTTTCAAATATATTATTTCAGATTCAAGGGTTAATTTTACAAAGAAAAAATCCCTTTTTTATTGGTCATGTTCGAGCACATACTGGCCTACCTGGTCCCATGTCAGAGGCTAATGCCATGGTGGACTTGGCCACCAGAGCCCTAGTGGGCCTTTCACATAGTCCTGTTCAATTAGCACGAGATTTTCACCAGCTTTATCATGTATCTGCAAAAACCCTTCGCTATAAGTTTTCCATTTCACGCCAACAGGCTAGAGATATTGTTAAGGCTTGTCAATCCTGCGTGGTTTATCACCCCTCTCTTATAATCGGAGTTAATCGTAGAGGGCTTTGTTCTAATGCCCTATGGCAAATGGATGTCACTCATGTGCTGGAATTTAGCCGAATAAAATATATACATGTCTCCGTAGATACTTTCTCTGGCGTTATACATGCCACTGCCCTTGCTGGAGAAAGAGTGTCACATGTTAAAGTTCATTGCTTGGAGGCCTGGGCAGCTTGGGGAAAACCATTAAAATTAAAAACAGATAATGGCCCTGCTTGTGCCTCTGCTGGCTTTCGCTCCTTTTGCACTCAAATGCAGGTGGCTCACTCTACTGGCCTCCCCTATAATCCCCAAGGTCAGGGAATTGTGGAACGTGCCAACAAAACTCTTTTTTTTAAATTTTTTATTGTAATTAGAAAAAGGGTTACATGATATTTGCCAGATAGAAGGTCCGTTAATTCACATACATTGATACCCTTTCACATGCCTTGGTACCCGTATCCCTCCCCCCCCACACCCCCACCCTCTTGGTTTTCCCCCCTTCCCTATCAAATTTCAAATATCCAAATACAAAGGAGATGAGAGACAACATAGTACATTAAGGACAACAATCATTCATTATATGGCTTTTGTTTCACTATCCTGGAAGTCCTTTCAATTAGCTTCACATTATATGTCCTTATGTATCAAGATTTTGCTCTATTACAAATCTCTCCTAGTAGAGCCCAAGGTTTCTACTGATTATGACGAATGAGGGAACCATTGAGCCTAAGTTCCTTTGAGTCTGGCTTACTTCACTTAATATGATTTTTTCTAAGTCTTTCCATTTGCTAACAAATGGGGCAATGTCATTCTTTCTGACAGCAGCATAGAATTCCATTGTGTACAAATACCACAACTTGTTGATCCACTCATCAACTGAGGGACATCTAGGTTGGTTCCATATCTTTGCTATGGTGAATAGTGCTGCAATGAACATGGTTGTGCTAGTGGGTTTAGTATGTCCTTGTTTCTGGGTGGTTGGGTAAATGCCAAGTACTGGAATTGCTGGGTCATAGGGGAGTTCTATGTTTAGCCTTTTGAGGCACTGCCACACTGCTTTCCATAGTGGTTGAACAAGTTTGCACTCCCACCAACAGTGTAGTAGTGATCCCTCCTGGCCGCATCCCCTCCAGCACCTGTTGTCATTCGTTTTTCTGATCCTGGCCATTCTAGCTGGAGTGAGGTGGAATCTTAGAGTTGTTTTGATTTGCATTTCTTTTATGACCAGAGATGTTGAGCATTTCTTCATGTGTCTATAGGCCATTTTTGTTTCTTCTTCAGAGAAGCCTCTCTTTAAGTCTTTGGCCCATTTTTAATGGGATGGTTGTTATTTTGGAGGTTAGTTTTGGAGTGATTCAATTTTTTGAGTTGTTGATATATTTTCGATATGAGGCCTTTGTCCGTTGTTTGGATGGTGAAGATCTTCTCCCACTCTGTAGGCTTCCTGATTAGTTTACTAGCTATGTCCTTTGCCCTACAAAAGCTCTGCAGTTTAATGCAGTCCCACTTATCCAGCATTTCTCTGATTTGTTGTGATTCTTGGTCCTTATTAAGAAAGTTTCGACCTGTGCCAAGGAGGCCTAGTGTATCTCCTATTCCTTCCTGTAGAGTTTTCAGTGTGTCAGCTTTTACCTCCAGTTCTTTGATCCATTTGGAGTTAATTCTAATGCAAGGTGACAAAGAAGGATCCAGCTTTAGTTTTCTGCAGGTGCTTAACCAGTTCTGACAGCACAACTTGTTGAAGAGGCTGTCTTTCTTCCATTCTATTTTTTTGGCTCCCTTGTCAAAGATTAGGTGGCCATAGGTCTGTGGTTTAATATCTGGGTCCTCAGTTCTATTCCATTGGTCTTCAGGCCTGTTCCTGTGCCAGTACCAAGCTGTTTTGAGAATTATAGCTCTGTAATAGAGTCTAAAGTTTGGGATTGAAATTCCTCCAGCGCTGTTCTTTCTGCTAAGAAGTGTTTTTGCTCTACGGGGTCTTTTATTATTCCATATGAAATTTTGGATTGCCTCTTCTATTTCTTTAAAGAATGACATTGGGATGTTGATGGGTATTGCATTGAATTTGTAGATAGCTCTTGGCAAGATTGTCATTTTCACAATGTTGATTCTTCCAATCCAGGAGCATGGGAGGTTTTTCCATTTCCTTAGTTCTGCTTTAATTTCCTTTTTTAGGGTTTTAAAGTTTTCATCAAAAAGGTCCTTTACATTCTTGGTTAAGCTAATACCTAGGTACTTTATTTTATTTGAGGCTAATGTGAAAGGAGTTTCTTTCCTGATTATTGCCTCGTTCCTCTCACTGTTGGCATAAAGGAAGGCAGTTGGTTTTTGAGGGTTGATTTTATAGCCTGCTACCCTTCCAAAGCTTTGAATCAGTTCAAGGAGCTTGGGAGTAGAGTCTATAGGATTCTTTAAATACAGAATCATGTCATCTGCAAAGAGGGATAGTTTTATTTCCTCTTTCCCTACTTGGATCCCCTTTATGCTTGCTTCTTGCCTTATTGCACTGGCTAGGAATTCTAGTACTATGTTAAAGAGTAGTGGAGAGAGTGGGCATCCTTGTCTCGCTCCTGATTTTAGAGGGAATGGCTTTAGATTTTCACCATTAAGTGTAATACTAGCAGTAGGTTTCTCATACACAGCCTTTATTACATTAAGGAATGTTCCATGGATTCCTAGTTTCTCCAGAGCTTTTAACATGAAGGGGTGTTGGATCTTGTCAAATGCCTTTTCTGCGTCTATTGAGACAATCATGTGATTTTTGTCTTTGCTCCTGTTGATGTGTTGAATTATATTAATTGATTTGCGTATCTTGAACCAGCTTTGCCTCCCTGTGGTGAATCCAGTTTGATCATAGTGTATAATTTTTTTGATGAGTTGTTGTAGACGGTTGGCCAGTATTTTGTTGAGAAGTTTTGCATCGATGTTCATCAAAGATATAGGTCTATACTTCTCTTTCTTTGATGAATCTCTGTCTGGTTTGGGGATGAGGGTTATACTGGCTTCATAGAATGAGTTTGGTAAGGAACCTTCATTTTCAATTTCGTTGAAGAGCTTGAGGAGTATTGGTGTGAGCTCTGCTCTGAAGACCTTATAGAATTCAGCTGTGAATCCATCTGGCTCTGGGCTTTTCTTAGGTGGAAGTTCTCTAATTGCCATTTCTATTTCAGAGCTTGAAATAGGCCTGTTGAGTTGGCTTAGTTCTTCTTGGTTCAGTGTGGGTATGTTAATATTGGCTAGGAATTCATCCATTTCATCTAGGTTCTCAAATTTGTTGGCATAAAGGTTTGAGAAGTATTCCCTCAAGATATTCTGGATCTTGGTAATTTCTGTCGTGATATTACCATTTTCATCTGTGATTTTGTTTATTTCGATATGCTCTCTTCTTTTTTTGGTAAGATTTGCTAAGGGCTTGTCAATTTTGTTAATTCTTTCAAAGAACCAACTCCTTGTTTTGTTGATTTTTTCTATAGATTTTTTGGATTCCAAATCATTTAATTCTGCTTTGATTTTAATTATTTGCTTTCTTCTACTGGGATTAGGGTTGGTTTGTTGCTTCTTTTCCAGGAGCTTAAGGTGAGACATTAACTTGTTGATTTGCAATTTTTCCAACTTGTTGTTGTAGGCACTCAGCGCTATAAATTTTCCTCTGAGTACTGCCTTTGCTGTGTCCCAAAGGAGTTGGTATTTTGTGTGCTCCTTACTGTTAAATTTCATAAACTGTTGGATTTCTGTTCTGATCTCTTCAATGACCCATTGGTGGTTCAACAATGTGTTGTTCAGTGTCCATGAGTAACAGGGTTTTCGTTGGTGGAGGTGTGTGTTCAGTTCAAGTTTGATGCCTTTGTGTTCTGAGAGTGTGCATGGAATGATTTCAGTGTTTCTGAATCTGTCCAGGTTTGTTTTATGACCTAAGATGTGGTCTATTTTGGAAAATGTTCCATGTGCTGCTGAGAAAAACGTATATTGTGTTGTTGCTGGGTGGATTATTCTGCAGATGTCTGTTACATCTAGTTGGTCTATATAGCTGTTAAGTTCTAAGGTTTTTGTGTTGAGTTTTTGCCTTGTTGATCTGTCCATAGGTGAGAGTGGTGTGTTAAACTCACCGACAATCACTGTATTTCGATCTATGTATGGTTTCAGTGTAAGTAAAGTTTGCTTGATGAAGTTTGGAGCTCCGGGATTGGGTGTGTAAATATTTAGGATCGTTATGTCTTCCTGGAGGAAAGATCCCTTTAGTAGCATGTAGTAACCTTCTTTGTCTTTTCTTACTAATTTTGGTTTGAAGTCTATTTTATCTGATATGAGGATGGCAACTCCAGCCTGTTTATGGGGGCCGTTAGCTTGATAGAGTTCATTCCAACCTCTCACTTTCAAAAGATGCTTGTTTTTTTGGGTAAGATGTGTCTCTTGAAGACAGCAGAACGATGGCTCTTGCTTTTTGATTCAACTAGACAGCCTATGCCGTTTAATTGGAGAGTTGAGTCCATTGATATTGAGAGTTATGATTGTGAGATATTTATTAGTTCCTACCATTTTTAAAAGCTTTTATTTGGGCCTGTGTCTTGACAGTTCTTGTGGTCCTTAGGTGGTATGCTGTTTAGGTGCCATTTCCTTCCCTATATTGCCTTTATTTTGGTTTTCTATGTATAGAACATCTTGCAGAATTCTCTGTAGTGTTGGTTTTGTTGCGACATATTGTTGCAGCTTTTCCCTGGAATGGAATGTTTTTATTGTTCCCTCAGTTATGAATGAGAGCTTAGCTGGCTACAGTATTCTTGGTTGGTAGTTGTTTGACTTAAGGGCATGACATATATGCTTCCAGTCACTTCTTGCTTGCATGGTCTCTGCTGAGTAATCTGGGGTGATTCTGATTGGTTTTCCTTTATAGGTTACTGAACCCTTTTCCCTGGCTGCCTTTAGGATCCTTTTTTTGGTTTCTACTGATCCAGTTCGGATTACGATGTGGCGGTGAGATGTTCTTTTCCGGTCAGGTCTGTTTGGGGTTCTAAAAGCTTCTTGTATCTGGATGGGTCTGCCCTTCTGGATATTTGGGAAATTCTCTGAGATGATTCACTGAAGTATATTTCCAATACCATTGACCTCTTTCTCCAGACCCTCCTCAATACCAATTAGCCTTAAATTAGGCTTCCTAATTGTATCTTGGACCTCCTGAAGTGCTCTCTCATTTTTCCTAGATTTGGATTGACTCATTTTCTGTTCTTTCTCTATAATAACTAAATTATCTTCAGCCCCGGAAATTCTCTCCTCTGCATTGTCTAACCTGCTATCAAAGCTATCTACTTTATTTTTCATCTCCGTTGCTACTAATTGCTCATTTTTCATGCCTTGCATCTCTTCTTTTACATCATGTATGGATTTCCTTAGCTCCTTGATTTCCATTTGAGTGGTTAGCTCAGTAGCTTTATTTTCTTTGTACATTTGCTGGAGTTCGGTCACCGTTTTATTTGTGGATTCTATGAATTCATCCATCTTTCTTTGAACAGCTTTTATTATGGCTTCCTTTATGGATCCTTCTTTTTCACTTATCACCTTGTTTATGGTTTCCTCTTGTTCAGCTATGGCTTTTTATTTGTGGATTCTACGAATTCATCCATCTTTCTTTGAACAGCTTTTATTATGGCTTCCTTTATGGATCCTTCTTTTTCACTTATCACCTTGTTTATGGTTTCCTCTTGTTCAGCTATGGCTTCCTCCCTTATCTCTTTCTTTATATTTTCACATTTTTCATTAATGATCTTTATCAATTGCATTTGTACAGCACTTGGAAGACTCTCCTCTAGGCTTGCCAGTGACTGTTCCATTGGCTGTTTACATTGGGTGGGGGAGGTGGGAGGTGTTGTTTCTTGATTTGACATTTTTCTTGAGTTTCTTGTTCTGCCCATTTGAAAATGGGAGCAAGATTAATACTAAACACGATTATAGTTTTTCAGATATAACCAACCTAGACCTCTGTAGCTGGCAGACTCTAGATGTTCACGAGTTTTGATTGGTGTTATCACTCTTTCTTTTCGTGCAGTTACCGACTAGTCTAATTTTTCACTGATAAGCATTTTATATTCAAAACAATAAGCCTTTCAATCCAATCTCTATTGTCTTTAAGTCCCTCTGAGCCTAGAGGATAATTGAACACCTAGATCTACAATGTTGCTCAACAGCCATCAAGTGTAGATCCATGCAGTATAAGGGTTGAAAGAGGAGCAGAGGTCCAGAGATAGAAAAATAGAATGAGAGAGGTCAGGGGGTAAGTAGGTAGAGTATTTGGAAAGTATTAGAATAAAACTTATGTGTTGCTGCGCGACTAGCTCTTAGCCCAACCAGTGGCCTCACTGTGGACCATGGGATGGATCTGCAAGCTTCTGTCTGAGCGCGGTTGGCGGACGTTTTCCTGTGCTGCTTCCAGGGGCGGCCCCAAGCCAAGGGTCTGGGGATTGAGAGTTTCAGGCCCTCTCAGGAGGACCAGCAGAAGGCCCCTCTGTTCCCAGGGGTGGGGCCCAGCTGGGGGCGTGGGCTCCAAGGGCGGAGCCACGCCTTTTTGGTTCTCAGAAGGGGAGCTTGGCTGCTGGTCGGCCTTCAGATCCCTGCTGTGTTTCCACTTCTTTGTCAGAGTCTGTGACTGTGGGGGCGGCCCTTGTTGGTGTCTTGCTCAGGGTTTCCAGCTGGAGGATGCCCCGCTCGAGAATTGAGGGGGGGGCAGATGCTGGCTCCTATTTACCCGCACCCCCTACCCACTTTTGTAAGGCAGAGTCTCAAAGCCCTCCACTCTCCAGATCCAGTGGCCTGGGTGAGGAGCCTGGTGGGCGGGTGGGAGCTGGGACAGCTCCGCCTCCCCTGGTGTGGTGCTGAGTCTTAGGGTCCGCCCGCCTGTCAGTCTCCAGTCAGAGGGCTGGGGGTTGAGCCTGTTGGGCGGGTGGGAGTTGGGAAAGCCCCGCCTCCCTTGATGGGGTGCTGGGTCTTATGGGTAGTCCACCTGTCAATCTCCAGTCAATGGCCTGAGGTAGTGGGCTGTTGAGGGGAGGGACAGGATTCTAAATTCCTTGCCCCCCTGCTCCCGCCAGTCTTTCTTGCTTGGCACCCGCTCCGCTTTCCCGATGTGTTTGGGGACGCGCTGTATTACTCACGCCTCTGCGGGTGTTCCACGGTGGTGGGGAATCTTTCACTCCCCTCGGGTCTCCGCCGCCACCTGTGTTCTGAGTCTGGGTCCCGCTGCTTGCTGTCTGGTTCCGCATCTGGGTTCCACTGCTTCCGCCGTTCGCTGGCCCGGTTCTGTGCTGGTTTCTGCAGCCTTTGGGCTCCCAGCCTGGCGCCCTCCACTGCCGCCGCTTTTCGTGGATTAGAGCCCGTGCCCGCCCCCGCTTTCCCCCGGTGGAGCCGGTGCCAGCTCAAGCCGCTTTTCGCAGCTTGGTCTGGTGCGGCTTTCTGAAGCTTTGGGCGAGAGGTGGGGGAGGGGTCCTCGTGTTCCGAATTCTTTGAGAAAGTTGTATGTGAGCTTTATCTGGATTTCTTTTCTGGTTTGAGTCCTTCTCCGTTGCTTTTTGAGTTTGTTGTCGTGGATTTCTTTAGAAAGTTGGCTCGTGGGACTCCCTGGTTCTCTCTTTTTGTCAGAGAAAGCTAAGCAGCGTCCCTATTGTCTCGGCGCCATCTTCCTTCCCGCCAACAAAACTCTTAAACAACTTTTATTTAAACAAAAAGAGGGAATAGGCTGAGAGGCACCCACCAGAGAAAGGCTGGCCATAGCATTGTTTACCCTAAATTATATAACAGTGGATGATAAAGGACAAACAGCTGCTGATCGGCATGCTAATAAAATAGCGATGCCATCTATGCAAAAAGCTATGTGGAAAAATGTCCTTGATAATAAATGGTATGGACCGGATCCTGTGATCCAGAGATCCAGGGGAGCTGTTTGTGTTTTTCCACAGCGACAAGAATCCCCCCATTGGGTGCCACAGTGCTTCGTAAGGATGCTAAACGAGGATCAAGTACTGCAAAAGGATAAAAAATGAAGCCAAAAAAGACCCTGATAAACAAAATGATGATACAGCAGATGATCCTGATGAGCCTGGTGATTATGAACATACCGACATTCCTCGCGGAAGAAATGGAGCTGTGGGCGGTGGCCCGATCATGGCCAATTCCAATGCCGGTGCATGTTAATTCTACACAATTGCCGACATTTTTCTCCACTTCCTGTGAGACGGAAGCTCCATGTGTTCGGCAACCCAATAACATACAAGAATCATATAATTTGTCTGTTATTAGTTAGAGGATACCTTTTGTTTTACTACAAAAAAATGTGTCATCCTGTATTTTTCTTCAAGATCAAAAGGTTTCAGCCTGGGAGAACCCCTTACATCAGAGTAGGGTTCCGATAAATATTTTGACAGCGGCTTTGGCACGGGTCGCCAATGGTCAGTTGTCAGGATCAGGCGAGCCATCTAATGATACCACTGTAAACATAACTACCTTAATGATGACAAGTCATTTAAAAATACCAAAAGTAAGATCTAATAATGAGATTAATGCTACCCACTTTAAGGCCTCTGCCTGGTGTGAACCTAATGTAAAATTTCCACCAGTTTTCACACCGTGCGGCTGCAGTTACGGCAGCTATAGCCATGGCAAATTCTATACAAACAGCGTCCGCTGTTAATGATGCCATTGCCCAAACCTCGACAGTTCTTGAAACCCAAAATCAAATTAATAGTCATTTGGTGTCTGGTATTCTTGCAGCCAATCAAAGGATTGATACAATAAAAGTACAAATAGAAGAGTTGTATACGTTAATTTCCATGGGCTGTATTGCTCAGTATAAACATTTATGTGTGTCTCCTATAAAGTTTGTTAATGCAAAACAGGAAAGTGAATTGATTTCCCAGTATTTAAGTGGTAATTGGTCAGTTAAAGTGGACTTTTTGATGCAAAAACAATTACAACAGATGATTCAGTTAAATAATACCCGAGTTGAGCCTATTACCTTGGATAATGTTACTGGTTGGATTTCTGATTGGATTTATTCAGCATTTTTGTTTTTTGAGGAATGGGTTGGAATGGGAGTGTTTGCTGTGCTGTGTTGCTTTGGAATAATGTTTTGCTTATGGCTGGTATGCAGATTTAAAAGATAACAAAAGAGGGAAAAGGCTATAATGGTACAAGCCTTATTGGCCCTGGGCCAGAGGGAATCCCCTCAAGCTTGGGTGAGCATGTTAAAATAGTAAGATTGTAATAGGGACGCTGGTTTTCTAAATCATTACCTGCCCTGTATGTAGATGTTCTTTGTTCGCCTGCCAAAGGTTTGTTCCCCCCATCATAGTTTCAAAAACATTCTTTTTGATTGCCAAAGGCTTCTGTGCTGCCTTTGCACCCTCTAGACTTTAGTCTAGTGCACGAGGAGTTAGGAACACAAATAGTCTAAGTTGTGAAAAGTGGAACAAATTATCGCTACTGACCCTACAAGTCAGGGAGAGCATCTGCGTCAGCATATGGGTCTGCGCCCCTAGCCCATCTCCACAAAGGGGATAGAGGACCTAGAGCGGAGGGACCCAGGGTTGGCCTTCTGGGTCACTCCTCTAGAGTGGGACCTCGAGTTCTAATTTGGAGGACAGCACCTCTACTCTCTTCACAACATTTAATTTGGCCTTTGGTGTTCGAACAAAAAAGGGGGAGATGTGGGGAGCTTTATCTCCTTATTTGGAGATAAACCGTTCAAAACCGTTATATAACCTCATCAGTTGTATATAACCGTTATATAACAGCCACGATCTGACCAATCCCGAGCATTAAAATGGCCTTGGAAACAGGGCAGCCAATGAGAAAGAGCCCAGTGTCCCTTAGGGCTATAAAAACTGCTGCTTTCGCTGCCCAGGGCCCCTCCACTTCAGCTCTCCCCTCAAGCAAGTTGCTCTTCAATAAAGCGTGATACAAGAAGGATCCTCGTGTGGTGGACGTTCTTCCCTGCTGGACAGGGGCGTCGATCGCCGCAGGGTTAGGGTAAGGGTAAGGGTTAGGGTTAGGGTTAGGATTAGGGTAAGAGTTAGGGTTAGGGTTAGGGTTAGGCTTGGGGTTAGGGTAAGGGTAAGTGTTAGGGTTAGGGTTAGGGTTAGGAAAAGGGTAAGGGTTAGGGTTAGGGTTAGGGTTAGGGGTTAGGGTTAGGGTTAGTGTTAGGGTTAGGGTTAGGGGTTAGGGTTAGGGGTAGGGTTAGGAGTTAGGGTTAGGGTTAGGGTTAGGTTAAGGGTTAGGGTTAGGGTTAGGGTTAGGGTAAGGGTAAGTGTTAGTGTTAGAGTTAGGGTTAGGGTTAGGGTAAGGGTTATGGTTAGGGTAAGGGTTAGGTTTAGGGTTGGGGTTAAGTTTAGGGTTAGGGTTAGGGTAAGGGTAAGGGTTAGGGTTAGGGTTAGGCTTAGGGTTAAGGTTAGGGTTAGGGTTAGGGTAGGGGTAAGGGTTAGGGTTAGGGTTAGGGTTAGGGTAAGGGTAAGGTTTAAGGTTAGGGTTAGGGTTAGGGTTAGGGTTAGGGATAGGATAAGGGTTAGGGTTAGGGTTAGGGTTAGGATAAGGGTAAGGGTTAGGGTTAGGGTTAGGGTTAGGGTTAGGGGTTAGTGTTACGGTAAGGGTTAGGGATTAAGGTTAGGGTTAGGGTTAGGGTAAGGGTTATGGTTAGAGGTTAGAGTTAGTTTTAGGGTTAGGTTAAGGATTAGGGTAAGGGTTAGTGTTAGGGTTAGGATAAGGGTTAGCGTTAGGGTTAGGGTTAGGGTTAGGGTAAGGGTTAGGGTTAGGGTTAGGGTTAGGGTAAGTGTTAGGATTAGGGTTAGGGTTAGGGTTAGGGTAAGGTTTAGGGTTAGGGTTAGTGTTAGGGTTAGGGTTAGGGTTAGGTTGAGGGTTAGGGTTAGGGTTAGGGGTAGGGTAACGGTAAGGGAGAGGGTAAGGATTAGGCTTAGGGTTAGGGTAAGGGTTAGGGTTAGGGTTAGGGATAGGGTTAGGTTTAGGGTTAGGTTTAGGGTTAGGGTTAGGGTAAGGGTAAGGTTTAGGGTTAGGGTTAGGGTTTGGTTTAGTGTTGGGGTTAAGGTTAGGGTTAGAGTAAGTGTTAGGGTTAGGGTTAGGGTTAGGTTTAGTGTTAGGTTTAGGGTTACGGTTAGGGTTTGGGTTAGGGTTAGGGTAAGCGTACGTGTTAGGGTTAGGGTTAGATTTAGCATAAGGGTAAGGGTAAGGGTTAGGGTTAGGGTTAGGCTTAAGGTAAGGGTAAGGGTTAGGGTTAGGTTTACGGTAAGGGTCAGGGTTAGGCTTAGGGTTAAGTTTAGGGTTAGGGTAAGGGTAAGAGTTAGGGTTAGAGTTAGGGTTAGGGTAAGGGTTAGGGTTAGGGTTAGGCTTAGGGTTGGGGTTAGGGTAAGGGTAAGTGTTAGGGTTAGGTTATGGTTAGGATAAGGGTAAGGGTTGGGGGTAGGGTTAGTGTTAGGGTTAGGGGTTAGGGTTAGGGTTAGTGTTAGGGGTTAGGGTTAGGGTTAAGGTTAGGGTAAGGGTTAGGGTTAGGAGTTAGGGTTAGTGTTAGGGTTAGGTTAAGGTTTAGGGTTAGGGTTAGTGTTAGGATAAGGGATAGGGTTAGGGCTAGTGTTAGGGTTAGGGTAAGGGTAAGTGTTAGTGTTAGGGTTAGGATTAGGGTTAGGGTAAGGGTTAGGGTTAGGGTTAGGGTTAGGTTTAGGGTTGAGGTTAAGGTTAGGCTTAGGGTTAGGGTTAGGGTAAGGGTAAGGGTTAGGGTTAGGGTTAGAGTTAGGGTAAGGTGAAGGGTTAGGGTTAGGGTTAGGATTAAGGTTAGGGTAAGGTTTAGGGTTAGGGTGAGTGTAAGGGTAAGGGTTAGGGTTAGATTTAGGGTTAGAATTAGGGTAAAGGTAAGGGTTAGGTTTAGGGTTAGGGTTAGGTTTAGGTTTAGGGTTAAGGTTAGGAAAACGTTAAGGTTTAAGGTTAAGGTTAGGTTTAGGGTCAGGGTTAGGGTAAGGGTAAGCTTTAGGGTTAAGGTTAGGGTTAGGGTTAGGGTAAGGGAAAGGGTTAGGTTTAGAATTAGGGTTAGGGTTGGGGTAAGGGTTAGGTTTAGGGTTAGGGATAGGGTTAGGGTTAGGGTTAGGGTTAGGGTAAGGGTTAGGGTTAGGGGTTAGGGTTAGGTTAGGGTAAGGGTTAGTGTTAGAGTTAGGGTTAGGGTTAGGGTAAGGGTTAGGGTTAGGGTTAGGGTAAGGTTTAGAGTTAGGGTTAGGGTTAAGTTAAGGTTAAGTGTTAGGGTTAGGGTTAGGGTTAGGGTAAGGGCAAGGGTTAGGGTTAGCGTTAGGTTTAGGGGTAGGGTTAGGGTTACGTTAAGAGTAAGGGTTAGGGTTAAGCTTAGGGTTAGGGTTAGTTTTAGGGTTAGGGTTAGGGTTAGGGTACGGGTAAAGGTTAGATTTAGGATTAGGGTTAGGGTTAGGGTAAGGGTTAGTGTTAGGGTTAGGTTTAGGGTTAGTGTTAGGGTAAGGGTAAGGTTTAGGGTTAGTGTTAGGGTTAGGTTTAGTTTTGGGGTCATGCTTAGGGTTAGGGTATGGTTAGGGTTAGGGTTATGGTTAGGTTTAGTGTTAGGTTTAGGGTTACGGTTAGGGTTAGGGTTAGGGTAAGGGTAAGGGTTAGGTTAGGGTTAGAGTTAGGGTTAGGGTAGGGGTTAGGGTTAGGGTTAGGGTTAGGTTTAGGGTTAGGGTTAGGCTTAGGGTAAGGGTAAGGTTTAGGGTTAAGTTTAGGGTTAGGGTTAGAGTAAGGATAAGGGCAAGCTTTAGGGTTAGGTTTAGGGTTAGGTTTATGGTAGGGGAAGGGTTAGGTTTAGGGTTAGGTTTCGGTTAGGGTTAGGGTTGGGGAAAGGATAACGGTTAGGGTTAAGGTTAGGGTTAGGGTTAGGATTAGGGTAAGGGTTAGGGTTAGGGGTTAGAGTTAGTGTTACGGTCAGGTTAAGGGTTAGGTTTAGGGTTAGGTTTAGGTTAGGGTTAGGTAAGGCTTAGCGTTAGGGTTAGGGTTAGGGTTAGGGTAAGGGTTAGGGTTAGGGTTAGGGTTAGGGTAAGTGTTAGGGTTAGGGTAAGGGTTAGGGTTAGGGTAAGGGTTAGGTTTAGGGTGAGGATAAGGGTAAGGTAAAGCGTTAGAGTTCGGGTTAGGTTTAGGATAAGAGTAAGGGTTAGGGTTAGGGTTAGGCTTAGAGGTTAGGGTTAGGGTTAGTGTTAGGGTTAGGTTTAGGGTTAGGGATGGGTAATGGTTAGTGTTAGGTTAGGGTTAATGTAAGTGTTGGTTAGGTTTAGGGTTAAGGTAAGGGTATAGGTTAGGGTTAGGGTTAGGGTTAATGTTAGGGTAAGAGTTAGGGTTAGGGTAAGCATTAGGATTAGGGTTAGGGTTAGGGTTAAGTTTAGGGTAAGGGTTAGGGTTAGGGTAAGGGTTATGGTTAGGGTTGGGTAAGGGTTAGTGTTAGAGTTAGGTTTAGGGTTAGGGTAAGGGTTAGGGTTAGGGTTACGGTAAGGGTAAGTTTAAGGGTTAGGGTTAGGGTTAGGGTTAGGGTTAGGGTTAGGGTAAGTGTTAGGGTAACGGTTAGGGTTAGAGTTAGGGTATGGGTAAGGGTTAGGGTTCTGGTTAGGGTTAGAGTTAGGGTTATGGGTTAGAGTTAGGATTAGCGTTATGGTTAGGTTTAGGGTTAGGGTTCGCCTAAGGGTTAGGGTTAGTGTTAGGTTTAGATTTAGGTTTATGGTTAGGGAAAGGGTAAGGATTAGGGTTAGGGTTAGGGTTAGGTTAAGGGTTAGGGTTAAGGGTTAGGGTTAGGGTTAGGGTTAGTGTAAGGGTTAGGATTAGGGTTAGGGTTAGGGAAAGTGTTAGGGTTAGGGTTAGGGTTAGGGTTAGGGTTAGGATTAGGGTTAGGTATAGGGTTAGGTTTAGGGTAATGGTAAGGGTTAGGTTTAGTTTTAGGGTTAGGTTTAGGGTTAGGGTAAGGGTTAGGGTTAGGTTTAGGGTTAGGGTTAGGTTGAGGGTTAGGGTTAGGGTAAGTGTTAGGGTTAGGGTTAGGGTTAGGGTTAGGGTTAGGTTTAGGGTTAGGGTTAGGTTAAGGGTTAGGGTAAGGGTAAGGGTCAGGATTAGGGTTAGGGTTAGGGTAAGGGTAAGGGTTAGGGTTAGGGTTAGGGTTAGGGTAAGGGTGAGGGTAAGGGTAAGTGTTAGGGTTAGGGTTAGGGTAAGTGTAAGGATAAGGGTTGGGGTAAGGGTTAGGGTTAGGGTTAGGGATAGGCTTAAGGTAAGGGTAAGGGTTAGGGTTAGGTTTACGGTAAGGGTTAGGGTTAGGTTTAGGTTTAGGTTTACTGTTAGGGTACTGGTAAGAGTTAGGGTTAGGCTTAGGGTTAGGGTTAGGGTTAGGTTTAGGGTTAGGGTTAGGCTTAGGTTTGGGGTTAGGGGAAGAGTGAGTGTTAGGGTTAGGGTTAGGGATAGGGTTAGGATAAGGGTTAGGGTTAGGGCTAGTGTTAGGGTTAGGGTTAGTGTTAGGGTTAGGGTTAGGGTAAGGGTTAGGGTTAGGGTTAGGGTTAGGTTTAGGGTTGGGGTTAAGGTTAGGGTTAGGGTTAAGGTAAGGGTAAGGGTTAGGGTTAGGGTTAGGGTTAGGGTGAGGGTTAGGGTTAGGGTAAGGGTAAGGTTTAGGGTTAGGGATCGGGTTAGTGGTTACAGTTAGGGTTAGGTTAAGGGTTAGGGTTAGGGTAAGGTTTAGGGTTAGGGTTAGGGTTAGGGTAAGGGTAAGGGTTAGGTTTAGGGTTAGGGTTAGTTTTAGGGTTAGGATTAGGGTTAGGGTTAAGGAAAGGATAAGGTTTAGGGTTAAATTTAGGTTTAGGGACAGGGTTAGGGTTTAGGTTAGGGTTAGGGTTAGGGTAAGGTAAAGGGTTAGGGTTAGGTTTAGGGTTATTGTTAGGGTAAGGGTAAGGTTTAGGGTTAGGGATAGGGTTAGGTTTAGGGTAAGGGTTATGGATAGGGTAAGGGTTAGGGTTACGGTTAGGGTTAGGGTAAGTGTAAGGGTTAGGGTTAGGTTTAGGGTTAAGGTTGAGGTTAGCATTAGGGTTAGGGTAAGGATAAGAGTTAGGGTTAGGTTTAGGGTTAGGGTAAGTGTTAGGGTTAGGGTTTAGGGTTAGTGTTAGGGTTAGGTTAAGGGTTAGGGTTGGGGTTAGGGTAAGGGTATGGGTTAGTGTTAGGGTTAGGGTTAGGTTTAGGGTAACTCTTAGGGTTAGGGGTTAGGGTTAGTGTTAGGGTTATGTTAAGGGTTAGGGTTAGGGTTAGGGTTAGGATAAGGGTTAGGGTTCATGTTAGGTTTAGGTTAGGTTTGGGGTAAGGGTAAGTGTTAGGGTTAGGATTAGGGTAAGGGTTAGGGTTAGTTTTAGGGTTAGGATAAGGGTTAGGGTTAAGGTAAAGGTTAGGGTTAGGGTTAGGGTAAGGGTTTGGGTTTGGGTTAGGGTTAGGTTAAGGGTAAGAGTTAGGGTTAGGGTTAGGATAAGGGTTAGGGTTAGGGTAAGGGTTAGGGTAAGGGTTAGGGTTAGCTTTAGGGTTAGGGTAAGGGTAAAGGTTAGGGTTAGGTTTAGGGTTAAGGTTGAGGATAGGGTTAGTGTTAGGGTAAGGGTAAGTGTTAGGGTTAGGTTTAGGGTTAGGGTAAGTGTTAGGGTTAGGGTTCGGGTTAGTGTTAGGGTTATGTTAAGGGTCTTGTTAGGGTTAGGGTTAGAATAAGGGTTAGGGTTCAGGTTAGGGTTAGGTTTAGGGTTAGGGTAAGGGTTAGGGTTAGGTTTAGGGTAGGGGTAAGCGTTAGGGTTAGGGTTAGGGAAAGTGTAAGGGTTAGGGTTAGGGTTAGGGTAAGGGTTAGGATTAGAGTTAGGGTTAATGTTGAGGTTAGTGTTAGGGTTAGGGTTAGGGTAAGAGATAGGGTTAGGGTAAGGGTAAGTGTTAGGTTTAGGGTTAGGATTAGGGTTAGGGTAAGGGTTAAGTTAAGGGTTAGTGTTAGGTTTATGGTTAGTGTTAGGGTAAGGGTAAGGGTTAGGGTTAGGGTTAGTAAGGGTAGGGTTAAGGGTTAGGGTTAATGTTAGGGTTAGGGTTAGGTTTAGGGTTAGGGTTAGGGTTACGTTTAGGTTTAGGGTAAGGGAAAGGGTAAGGTTTAGGTTTAAGGTAAGTGTTCAGTTAGGTTTAGGGTTTGCGTTAGGGTATGTGTAAGGGTTAGGTTTAGGGTTAGCGTTAAGGTTAGGTTTAGGATTAGGGTTAGGCTTACGGTTAGGGTAGGGGTAAGGGTTAGTGTGAGGGTTAGGGTTAGGTTTAGGGTTAGGTAAGGGTAAGGGTAAGGGTTAGGGTTAGGGTTAGGGTTAAGTATAGGTTTAGGGTTAGGGTTAGGGTTAGGGAAAGGGTAAGGGTTAGAG
>JANJXV010000047.1:537500-545000 GCA_024803745.1 Megascapheus bottae | reverse complement strand
AGGGTTAGGGTTAGGACTAGTGTTAGGGTTAGGGCTAGTGTTAGGTTTAGGGTTAGTGTTAGGGTTAGGGTTAGGGTAAGGGTTAGGGTTAGGTTTATGGTTAGGTTTAGGGTTGGGGTTAAGGTTAGGGTTAGGGTTAAGGTAAGGGTAAGGGTTAGGGTTAGGGTTAGGGTTAGGGTTAGGGTTAGGGTGAGGGAAAGGGTTAGGGTAAGGATAAGGTTTAGGGTTACGGTTCGGGTAGTGGTTACGGTTAGGGTTAGGTTAAGTGTTAGGGTTAGGGTAAGGTTTAGGGTTAGCGTTAAGTTTAGGGTTAGGGTTAGGGTAAGGGTAAGGGTTAGGTTAGGGTTAGGGGTAGGGTTAGGGTTAGGGTTAGGGTAAGGTTTAGGGTTAGGGTTAGGGTAAGGGTAAGGGTTAGGGTTATGTTTTGGGTTAGGGTTAGGGTAAGGGTAAGGGTTAGGTTTAGGGTTAGCGTTAGGTTTAGGGTTAGGGTTAGGGTTTGGGTTAGGAAAAGGATAAGGTTGAGGGTTAAATTTAGGTTTAGCTCAGGGTTAGGGTTTAGGTTAGGGTTAGGGTTAGGGTAAGGTAAAGGGTTAGGGTTAGGTTTAGGGTTATTGTTAGGGTAAGGGTAAGGTTTAGGGTTAGGGTTAGGTTTAGGGTAAGGGTTAGGGATAGGGTAAGGGTTAGGGTTACGGTTAGGGTTAGAGTAAGGGTAAGGGTTAGGGTTAGTTTTAGGGTTAAGGTTGAGGTTAGGGTTAGGGGTAGGGTAAGGATAAGAGTTAGGGTTAGGTTTAGGGTTAGGGTAAGTGTTAGGGTTAGGGTTTAGGGTTAGTGTTAGGGTTAGGTTAAGGGTTAGGGTTAGGGTTAGGGTTACCATAAGGTTTAGGGTTAGGTTAAGGTTAGGGTTACGGTTTGGGTAAGGGTAAGGGTTAGGTTAGGGTTAGTTTTAGGGTTAGGGTAAGGTTAGGGTTAGGGTTAGGGTTAGGTTTAAGGTTAGGTTTAGGGTTAGAGTTAGGGTAAGGGTATTGGTTAGGGTTAGGGTTAGGGTAAGTGTTAGGGTTAGGGGTTAGGGTTAGTGTTAGGGTTATGTTAAGGGTTAGGTTTAGGGTTAGGGTTAGGGTTAGGGTAAGGGTTAGGGTTAGGGTTAGGGTTAGGTTTAGTGTTAGGGTTAGGGTTAGGGTTAGGGTAAGGGTAAGGGTTAGATTTAGGTTTTCGGCTAAGGTTGAGGTTAGGGTTAGCGGCAGGGTAAGGATAAGAGTTAGGGCTAGGGTTAGGGTTAGGGAAAGGATAAAGTTTAGTAGTAAGGTTAGGGTTAGGGTTAGGATTAGGGTAAGGGTTAGGGTTAGGGGTTAGAGTTAGTGTTAGGGTCAGGTTAAGGGTTAGGTTTAGGGTTAGGTTTAGGTTAGTGTTAGGTAAGGCTTAGCGTTAGGGTTAAGGTTAGGGTTAGGGTAAGCGTTAGGGTTAGGGATAGGGTTAGGGTAAGTGTTAGGGTTAGGGTAAGGGTTAGGGTTAGGGTAAGGGTTAGGTTTAGGGTGAGGATAAGGGTAAGGTAAAGCGTTAGGGTTCGGGTTAGGTTTAGGATAAGAGTAAGGGTTAGGGTTAGGGTTAGGCTTAGAGGTTAGGGTTAGGGTTAGTGTTAGGTGTAGGTTTAGGGTTAGGGATGGGTAATGGTTAGTGTTAGGTTAAGGTTAATGTAAGTGTTGGTTAGGTTTAGGGTTAAGGTAAGGGTATAGGTTAGGGTTAGGGTTAGGGTTAATGTTAGGGTTAGAGTTAGGGTTAGGGTAAGCGTTAGGATTAGGGTTAGGGTTAGGGTTAAGTTTAGGGTTAGGGTTAGGGTTAGGGTTAGGGTAAGGGTTATGCTTAGGGTTGGGGTAAGGGTTAGGGTTAGAGTTAGGGTAAGTGTTAGGGTAACGGTTAGAGTTAGAGTTAGTGTAAGGGTTATGCTTAGGGTTGGGGTAAGGGTTAGGGTTAGAGTTAGGGTAAGTGTTAGGGTAACGGTTAGAGTTAGAGTTAGGGTATGGGTAAGGGTTAGGGTTCTGGTTAGGGTCAGAGTTAGGGATATGGGTTAGACTTAGGGTTAGCGTTATGGTTAGGTTTAGGGTTAGTGTTAGTGTAAGGGTTAGGGTTAGGGTTAGATTTAGATTTAGGGTTAGGGTAAGGGTAAGGATTGGGATTAGGGTTAGGTTTAGGTTAAGGGTTAGGGTTAGGGGTTAGGGTTAGGGTTAGGGTTAGGGTAAGGTTTAGGTTTAGGGTTAGGGTTAGGGTGTAAGGGTTAGTGTTAGGGTTAGGGTTAGGGTTGGGGTTAAGGTTAGGGTTAGGTTTAGGGTAAGGGTAAGGGTTAGGGTTAGGGTTAGGGTAAGTGTTAGTGTTAGGGTTAGGGTTAGAGTTAGGGTCAGGGTAAGGGTTAGGGTTAAGTTTATAGTTAGAGTTAGGGTTAGGGGTTAGGGTTAGGTTAGGTTTAAGGTTAGGTATAGGGTTAGGTTTAGGGTAATGGTAAGGGTTAGTTTTTGTTTTAGGGTTAGGTTTAGGGTTAGAGTAAGGGTTAGGGTTAGGTTTAGGGTTAGGGTTAGGTTTAGGTTTAGAGTTAGGGTTAGGGTTAGGGTAAGTGTTAGGGTTAGGTTTAGGGCTAGGGTTAGGGTAAGGGTTAGGGTAAGGGTAAGGGTTAGGATTAGGATTAGGGTTAGGGTAAGGGTAAGGGTTAGGGTTAGGGTTAGGGTTAGGGTTAGGGTTTAGGGTAAGGGTTAGGGTTAGGGTTTGGGTTCGGGTTAGGGTAAGGTTTACGGTAAGGGTAAGTGTTGAGGTTAGGGTTAGGGTAAGTATAAGGGTTAGGGTTAGGGTAAGGGTTAGGGTTAGGGTAAGTGTTAGGGTTAGGGTAGGGGTTAGGGTAAGGGTAAGGGTTAGGGTTAGGGTTATTGTTAAGGTTGAGGTTTGGGTTAGTGTTAGGGTTGGGGATAGGCTTAAGGTAAGGGTAAGTGTTAGGGTTAGGTTTACGGTAAGGGTTAGGGTTAGGTTTAGGGTTAGGGTTACGGTTAGGTTTAGTGTTAGGGTTAGGTTTAGGGTTATGGTTAGGGTAAGGGTTAGGGTTAGGGTTAGGGTTAGGGTTAGGGTTAGGGTAAGTGTTAGGGTTAGGGTTAGGGTAAGGGTTAGGGTTAGGGTTAGGTTTAGGGTTAGGGTTAGGTTTAGGGTTAGGGTTAGGGTTAGGGTTAGGGTAAGTGTTAGGGTTAGGGTTAGGGTAAGGGTTAGGTTTAGGGTTAGGGTTAGGGTAAGGGTTAGGATAAGGGTAAGGGTTAAGATTAGGGTTAGGGTTAGGGTAAGGGTAAGGGTTAGGGTTAGGATTAGGGTTAGGGTAAGGGTTAGGGTAAGGGTAAGTGTTAGGGTTAGGGTTAGGGTTAGGGTAAGTGGAAGGGTAAGGGTTAGGGTAAGGGTTAGAGTTAGGGTAGGGGTTAGGGTTAGGTTTACGGTTAGGGTTAGGGTTATTGTTAAGGTTGAGGTTAGGGTTAGTGTTAGGTTAGGGATAGGCTTAAGGTAAGGGTAAGGGTTAGGGTTAGGTTTACGGTAAGGGTTAGGGTTAGGTTTAGGTTTACGGTAGGGTAATGGTAAGAGTTAGGTTTAGGCTTAGGGTTAGGGTTAGGGTAAGGTTTAGGGTTAGGGTTAGGCTTAGGTTTGGTGTTAGGGGAAGGGTGAGTGTTAGGGTTAGGGTTATGGATAGGGTTAGGATAAGGGTTAAGGTTAGGGCTAGTGTTAGGGTTAGGGTTAGTTTTAGGGTTAGGGTTAGGGTAAGGCTTAGGGTTAGGGTTAGGTTTAGTGTTGGGGTTAAGGTTAGGGTTAGGGTTAAGGTAAGGGTAAGGGTTAGGGTTAGGGTTAGGGTTAAGGTGAGGGAAAGGGTTAGGGTAAGGATAAGGTTTAGGGTTAGGGTTAGGGTTAGGGTAAGGGTTAGGGTTAGGGTTAGGGTAAGTGTTAGGGTTAGGGTTAGGATAAGGGTTAGGGTTAAGGTAAAGGTTAGGATTAGGGTCAGGGTTTGGGTTAGGGTTAGGGTTAGGGTTAGGTTAAGGGTAAGGGTTAGGGTTAGGGTTAGGATAAGGGTTAGGGTTAGGGTAAGGGTTAGGCTAAGGCTTAGGGTTAGGTTTAGGGTTAGGGTAAGGGTAAGGGTTAGGGTTGGGGTTAGGGTTAAGGTTGAGGATAGGGTTAGGGTTAGGGTAAGTGTTAGGGTTAGGGGTTAGGGTTAGTGTTAGGGTTATGTTAAGGGTTAGGGTTAGGGTTAGGGTTAGGATAAGGTTTAGGGTTCATGTTAAGTTTAGGGTTAGGTTTAGGGTTAGGGTAAGGGTAAGGGTTTGGGTTAGGGTTAGGGTAAGTGTTAGGGTTAGGGTTAGGATAAGGGTTAGGGTTAAGGTAAAGGTAAGGATTAGGGTCAGGGTTTCGGTTAGGGTTAGGTTTAGGGTTAGGTTAAGGGTAAGGGTTAGTGTTAGGGTTAGGATAAGGGTTAGGGTTAGGGTAAGGGTTAGGGTAAGGGTTCGGGTTAGGTTTAGGGTTAGGGTAAGTGTAAGGGTTAGGGTTGGGGTTAGGGTTAAGGTTGAGGATAGGGTTAGGGTTAGGGTAAGGGTAAGTGTTAGGGTTAGGGTTAGGGTTAGGGTAAGGGTAAGTGTTAGGGTTAGGGTTAAGGTTGAGGATAGGGTTAGGGTTAGGGTTAGGGTTAGTGTTAGGTTTAGGGTTAGTGTTAGGGTAAGGGTAAGGGTTAGGGTTAGGGTTAGGGTAAGGGTAAGGGTAAGGTTTAGAATTAATGTTACTGTTAGGGTTAGGGTTAGGGTTAGGGTTAGGTTTAGGTTTAGGGTTAGGGTAAGGGTAAGGTTTAGGTTTAAGATAAGGGTTCATTTAGGTTTACGGTTAGCGTTAGGGTATGGGTAAGGGTTAGGTTTATGGTTAGCGTTAAGGTTAGGTTTAGGGTTAGGGTTAGTCTTACGGTTAGGGTAGGGGTAAGGGTTAGGGTGAGGGTTAAGGTTAGATTTAGGGTTAGGTAAGGGTAAGGGTTAGGGTTAGGGTTAGGGTTAGGGTTAAGTATAGGTTTAGAGTTAGGGTTAGGGTTAGGGAAAAGGTAAGGGTTAGGGTAAGTGTTAGGGATAGGGGTAGGGCTAAGGTAAGGATTAGGGTTAGGGTTAGGGTAAGGGTAATCATTAGGGTTAGGGTTAGGGTTAGGGTTAGGGATAGGTTTAAGTTTAGGGTTAGGGTTAGAGTAAGGGTAAGTGTTAGGGTTAGGGTTAGGGTTAGGGTAAGGGTTAGGGTTAGAGTTAGCGGTAGGTTTAGGGTAAGTGTTAGTGTGAGGGTAAGGGTTAGGGTTAGGGTAAGGGTTAGGTTTAGGGTGAGGATAATGGTAAGGTAAAGCGATAGGGTTCGGGTTAGGTTTAGGATAAGAGTAAGGGTTAGGGTTAGGGTTAGTCTTAGAGGTTAGGGTTAGGGTTAGTGTTAGGGTTAGGTTTAGGGTTAGGGATCGGTAATGGTTAGTGTTAGGTTAGGGTTAGGTTTAGGGTAAGTGTTAGGGTTAGGGTTAGGGTTAGGGTTAAGTTTAGGGTTAGGGTTAGGGTAAGGGTTAGGGTAAGGGTAAGGGTTAGGGTTAGGGTAAGGGTAAGGGTTAGGGTTAGGGTTAGGGTTAGGGTTAGGGTAAGGGTTAGGGTAAGGGTAAGTGTTAGGGTTAGGGTTAGGGTTAGGGTAAGTGTAAGGTTAAGGGTTCGGTAAGTTTTAGGGTTAGGGTAGGGCTTAGGGTTAGGTTTAGTGTTAGGGATAGGGTTATTGTTAAGGTTGAGGTTAGGGTTAGGGTTAGGGTTAGGGATAGGCTTAAGGTAAGGGTAAGGGATAGGCTTAGGTTTACGGTAAGGATTAGGGTTAGGTTTAGGTTTAGGTTTACGGTTAGGGTAATGGTAAGAGTTAGGATTAGGCTTAGGGTTAGGGTTAGGGTTAGGGTAAGGTATAGGGTTAGGGTTAGGCTTAGGTTTGGGGTTAGGGGAAGGGTGAGTGTTAGGGTTAGGGTTAGGGATAGGTTTAGGATAAGGGTTAGGGTTAGGGCTAGTGTTAGGGTTAGGGTTAGTGTTAGGGTTAGGGTTAGTGTTTGGGTTAGGGTTAGGGTTAGGGTTAGGTTTAGGGTTGGGGTTAAGGTTAGGGTTAGGGTTAAGGTAAAGGTAAGGGTTAGGGTTAGGGTTAGGGTTAGAGTGAGGGTTAGGGTTAGGGTAAGGGTAAGGTTTAGGGTTAGGGTTCGGGTTAGTGGTTACAGTTAGGGTTAGGTTAAGGGTTAGGGTTAGGGTAAAGTTTAGGGTTAGGGTTAAGGTTAGGGTTAGGGTTAGGGTAAGGGTAAGGGTTAGGTTAGGTTTAGGGTTAGGGTTAGGGTTAGGGTAAGGTTTAGGGTTAGGTTTAGGGTAAGGGTAAGGGTTAGGGTTAGGTTTTGGGTTAGGGTTAGGGTAAGGGTAAGGGTTAGGTTTAGGGTTAGGGTTAGGTTTAGGGTTAGGGTTAGGGTTAGGGAAAGGATAAGGTTTAGGGTTAAATTTAGGTTTAGGGTCTGGGTTAGGGTTTAGGTTGCGGTTAGGGTTAGGGTAAGGTAAAGGGTTAGGGTTAGGTTTAGGGTAAGGGTAAGGGTTAGGATTAGGGTTAGGGTTAGGGTAAGGGTAAGGGTTAGGGTTAGGGTTAGGGTTAGGGTAAGGGTTAGGGTAAGGGTAAGTGTTAGGGTTAGTGTTAGGGTTAGGGTAAGTGTAAGGGTAAGGGTTAGGGTAAGTGTTAGGGTTAGGGTAGGGGTTAGGCTTAGGTTTAGGTTTAGGGTTAGGGTTATTGTTAAGGTTGAGGTTAGGGTTAGGGTTAGGGTTAGGGATAGGCTTAAGGTAAGGGTAAGGGTTAGGGTTAGGTTTACGGTAAGGGTTAGGGTTAGGTTTAGGTTTAGGTTTACGGTTAGGGTAATGGTAAGAGTTAGGGTTAGGCTTAGGGTTAGGGTTAGGGTAAGGTTTAGGGTTAGGGTTAGGCTTAGGTTTGGGGTTAGGGGAAGGGTGAGTGTTAGGGTTAGGGTTAGGGATAGGCTTAGGATAAGGGTTAGGGTTAGGGCTATTGTTCGGGTTAATGTTAGTGTTAGGGTTAGGGTTAGGGTAAGGGTTAGCGTTAGGGTAAGGGTTAGGGTTAGGGTTAGGGTGAGGGTTAGGGTTAGGGTAAGGGTAAGGTTTAGGGTTAGGGTTCGGGTTAGTGGTTATGGTTAGGGTTAGGTTAAGGGTTAGGGTTAGGGTAAGGTTTAGGGTTAGGGTTAAGGTTAGGGTTAGGGTTAGGGTAAGGGTAAGGGTTAGGTTAGGGTTAGGGTTAGGGTTAGGGTATGGTTTAGGGTTAGGGTTAGGGTAAGGGTAAGGGTTAGGGTTAGGTCTTGGGTTAGGGTTAGGATAAGGGTAAGGTTTAGGTTTAGGGTTAGGGTTAGGTTTAGGGTTAGGGTAAGGGTTAGGGTTAGGGAAAGGATAAGGTTTAGGGTTAAATTTAGGTTTAGGGTCA
>JANJXV010000047.1:495000-532500 GCA_024803745.1 Megascapheus bottae | reverse complement strand
GGGTTTAGGGTTAGTGTTAGGGTTAGGTTAAGGTTTAGGTTTAGGGTTAGGGTTAGGTTTAGGGTTAGGGTTAGGGTTAGGGTTAGGGTAATGGTATTGGTTAGAGTTAGGGTTAGGTTTAGGGTAACTGTTAGGGTTAGGGGTTAGGGTTAGTGTTAGGGTTATATTAAGGGTTAGGGTTAGGGTTAGGGTTAGGATAAGGGTTAGGGTTCAGCTTAGGTTTAGTTTAGGTTTGGGGTAAGGGTAAGGGTTAGGGTTAGAATTAGGGTAAGGGTTAGGCTTAGGGTTAGGGTTAGGATAAGGTTTAGGGTTAAGGTAAAGGTTAGGGTTAGGGTAAGGGTTTGGGTTAGGGTTAGGGTTAGGTTAAGGGTAAGGGTTAGGGTTAGGGTTAGGATAAGGGTTAGGGTTAGGGTAAGGGTTAGGGTAAGGTTTAGGGTTAGCTTATGGGTTAGTGTAAGGGTAAAGGTTAGGGTTAGGTTTAGGGTTAGTGTAAGTGTTAGGGTTAGGGATTGGGGTTAGTGTTAGGGTTATGTTAATGGTCTTGTTCGGGTTAGGGTTAGGATAAGGGTTAGGGTTTAGTTTAGGATTAGGTTTAGGGTTAGGGTAAGGGTTAGGGTTAGGTTTAGGTAAGGGTAAAGGTTAGGGTTAGGGTTAGGGTAAGTGTAAGGGTTAGGGTTAGGGTTAGGGTAAGGGTTAGGGTTAGGTTTAATGTTAACGTTGAGGTTAGGGTTAGGGTTAGGGTTAGGGTAAGGGATAGGGTTAGGGTAAGTGTAAGTGTTAGGTTTAGGGTTAGGATTAGGTTTAGGGTAAGGGTTAAGTTAAGGGTAAGTGTTAGGGTTAGGGTTAGGGTAAGGGTAAGGTTAAGGGTTAGGTTTAAGGTTAGGGTTAGGGTTAGGGTAAGGGTTATGGTAAGGGTAAGGGTAAGGGTGAGGGTGAGGTTTAGGGTTAGTGTTAGGTTTAGGGTTAATGTTAGGGTAAGGGTAAGGGTTAGGGTTAGGGTTAGGGTAAGGGTAAGGGTTAGGGTTAATGTTAGGGTTAGGGTTAGGT
Organism: Megascapheus bottae; assembly: GCA_024803745.1. Taxonomy (NCBI): domain Eukaryota; kingdom Metazoa; phylum Chordata; class Mammalia; order Rodentia; family Geomyidae; genus Megascapheus; species Megascapheus bottae. The sequence continues at coordinate 531,453 of JANJXV010000047.1, read as the reverse complement.
TTAGGGGTAGGGTTAGGTTTACGTTTAAGTTTAGGGTTAGGGTAAGGGTAAGGTTTAGGTTTAAGGTAAGGGTTCAGTTAGGTTTAGGGTTAGCGTTAGGGTATGGGTAAGGATTAGGTTTAGGTTTAGCGTTAAGGTTAGGTTTAGGGTTAGGGTTAGGCTTACGGTTAGGGTAGGGGTAAGGTTTAGGTTGAGGGTTAGGGTTAGGGTTAGGGTTAGGTAAGGGTAAGGGTTAGGGTTAGGGTTAGGGTTAGGGTTAAGTATACGTTTAGGGTTAGGGTTATTGTTAGGGAAAGGGTAAGGGTTAGGGTAAGGGTTAGGGTTAGGGGTTGGGTTAGGGTTAGGGTTAGGCTAAGGGTAAGGGTTAGGGTTAGTGTTAGGGTAAGTGTCAGTGTTAGGGTTAGGGTTAGAGTTAGGGTAAGGGTTAGGGTTAAGGTTATGGTTAGAGTTAGGGTTAGGGGTTAGGGTTAGGTTAGGGTTAAGGTTAGGTATAGGGTTAGGGTAAGGGTAATGGTAATGGTTAGGGTTAGGGTTAGGTTTAGGGTTAGGGTTACGGTAAGGGGTAGGGTTAGGGTTAGGGTTAGGGTTAGGATTAGGGTTAGCGTGAGGGTTAGGGTAAGTGTTATGGTTAGGGTTAGGGAAAGTGTTAGCGTAAGGGTAAGGGTTAGGATTAGGGTTAGGGTTAGGGTAAGGGTAAGGGTTAGGGTTAGGGTTAGGATTAGGGTAAGTTTTAGGGTAAGGGTAAGTGTTAGGGTTAGGGTTAGGGTTAGGGTTAGGTTTAGGGTTATTGTTAGGGTAAAGGTAAGGGTTAGGTTTAGGGTTAGGGTTAGGATTAGGGTTAGGGTTAGGGTTAGGGTTAGGGAAAGGATAAGGTTTAGGGTTAAATTTAGGTTTAGGGTCAGGGTTAGGGTTTAGGTTAGGGTTAGGGTTAGGGTAAGTTTTAGAGTTAGGGTTAGGGTTAGGTTTAGGGTTATTGTTAGGGTAAGGGTAAGGTTTAGGGTTAGGGTTAGGGTTAGGTTTAGGGTAAGGGTTAGGATTAGGGTAAGGGTTAGGGTTACGGTTAGGGTTAGGGTAAGGGTAAGGGTTACGGTTAGGTTTAGGGTTAAGGTTGAGGTTAGCGTTAGTGATAGGGTAAGGATATGAGTTAGGGTTAGGGTTAGGGTTAGTGTTAGGGTTAGGTTAAGGGTTAGGGTTAGGTTTATCATAAGGTTTAGGGTTAGGGTTAAGGTTAGGGTTAGAGTTAGGGTAAGGGTAAGGGTTAGGTAAGGGTTAGTTTTAGGGTTAGGGTAAGGGTTAGGGTTAGGGTTAGGGTTAGGTTAGGGTTAGGGTTAGGATTAGGGTTAGGGTTAGGGTAAGGGTATGGTTAGGGTTAGGGTTAGGGTTAGGGTAAGGGTAATGGTTAGGGTTAGGGTAAGGGTTAGGGTTAGGGTAAGGGTTAGGGTTAGGGTAAGTGTTAGGGTTAGGTTTAGGGTTAGGCTAAGGGTAAGGGTTAGGGTTATTGTTAAGGTTGAGGTTAGGGTTAGGGTTAGGGTTAGGAATAGGCTTAAGGTAAGGGTAAGGGTTAGGGTTAGGTTTAGGGTTAGGTTTACGGTTAGGGTAATGGTAAGAGTTAGGGTTAGGCTTAGGGTTAGGGTTAGGGTAAGGTTTAGGGTTACGGTTAGGCTTAGTTTTGGGGTTAGGGGAAGGGTGAGTGTTAGGGTTAGGGTTAGGGATAGGGATAGGATAAGGTTTAGGGTTAGGACTACTGTTAGGGTTAGGGCTAGTGTTAGGGTTAGGGTTAGTGTGAGGGTTAGGGTTAGTGTAAGGGTTAGGGTTAGGGTTAGGGTTAGGGTTAGGTTTAGGGTTGGGGTTAAGGTTAGGGTTAGGGTTAAGGTAAGGGTAAGGGTTAGGGTTAGGGTTAGTGTTAGGGTTCGGGAAAGGGTTACGGTAAGGATAAGGTTTAGGGTTAGGGTTCGGGTAGTTTTTACGGTTAAGGTTAGGTTAAGGGTTAGGGTTAGGGTAACGTTTAGGGTTAGCGTTAAGTTTAGGGTTAGGGTTAGGGTTAGGGTAAGGGTAAGGGTTAGGTTAGGGTTAGGGTTAGGGTTAGGGTTAGGGTAAGGTTTACGGTTATGGTTAGGGTAAGGGTAAGGTTTAGGGTTATGTTTTGGGTTAGGGTTAGGGTAAGGGTAAGGGTTAGGTTTAGGGTTAGGGTTAGGTTTAGGGTTAGGAAAAGGATAAGGTTTAGGGTTAAATTTAGGTTTAGGGTCAGGGTTAGGGTTTAGGTTAGGGTTAGGGTTAGGGTAAGGTAAAGGGTTAGGGTTAGGTGTAGGGTTATTGTTAGGGTAAGGGTAAGGTTTAGGGTTAGGGTTAGGGTTAGGTTTAGGGTAAGGGTTAGGGATAGGGTAAGGGTTAGGGTTATGGTTAGGGTTAGCGTAAGGGTTAGGGTTAGGTTTAGGGTTAAGTTTGAGGTTAGGGTTAGGGGTAGGGTAAGGATAAGAGTTTGGGTTAGGGTTAGGGTTAGGGTAAGTGTTAGGGTTAGGGTTTAGGGTTAGTGTTAGGGTTAGGTTAAGGGTTAGTGTTAGGGTTAGGGTTAGCATAAGGTTTAGGGTTAGGTTAATGTTAGGGTTAGGGTTAGGGTAAGGTTAAGGAATAGGTTATGGTTAGTTTTAGGGTTAGGGTAAGGTTAGGGTTAGGGTTAGGGTTAGGTTTAAGGTTAGGGTTAGGCTTAAGGTTAGGGTTAGGGTTAGGGTAAGGGTATTGGTTAGGGTTAGGGTTAGGGTTAGGGTAAGTGTTAGGTTTAGGGGTTAGGGTTAGTGTTAGGATTATGTTAAGGGTTAGGGTTAGGGTTAGGAAAAGGGTTAGGGTTCATGTTAGGTTTAGGGTTAGGGTTAGGGTTAGGGTAAGGGTAAGCGTTAGGGTTAGGGTTACGGTAAGGGTTAGGGTTAGGGTTAGGATAAGGGATAGGGTTAAGGTAAAGGTTAGGATTAGGGTAAGGGTTTGGATTAGGGTTAGGGTTAGGATTAGGTTAAGGGTAAGGGTTAGGGTTAGGGTTAGGATAAGGGTTAGGGTTAGGGTAAGGGTTAGGGTTAGGTTTAGGGTTAGGGTAAGGGTAAGGGTTAGGGTTGGGGTTAGGGTTAAGGTTGAGGATAGGGTTAGGGTTAGGGTAAGGGTTAGGGTAGGTCTTAGTGTTAGGGGTTATGGTTAGTGATATGGTTATGTTAAGGGTCTTGTTAGGGTTAGGGTTACGATAAGGGTTAGGGTTCAGGTTTGGTTTAGGGTTCGGTTAGGGTAAGGGTTAGGGTTAGGTTTAGGGAAAGGGTAAGGGTTAGGATTAGGGTTAGGGTAAGTGTAAGTGTTAGGGTTAGTGTTAGGGTAAGGGTTAGGGTTAGGGTTAGGGTTAACGTTGAGGTTAAGGTTAGGGTTAAGGTTAGGGTAAGGGATAGGTTTAGGGTAAGGGTAAGTGTTAGGTTTAGTTTTAGGATTAGGGTTAGGGTAAGGGTTAGGTTAAGGGTAAGTGTTAGGGTTAGGGTTAGGGTAAGGGTAAGGGTTAGGTTTAAGGTTAGGGTTAGGTTTAGGGTAAGGGTTAAGGTTAGGGTTAGGGTTAGGGTTAGGTTTAGGGTTAGGGTAAGGGTACGGGTGAGGGTGAGGGTTAGGGTTAGTGTTAGGTTTAGGGTTAGTGTTAGGGTAAGGGTAAGGGTTAGGGTTAGGGTTAGGGTAAGGGTAAGGGTAAGGTTTAGTATTAATGTTAGTGTTAGGGTTAGGGTTAGGGTTAGGTTTAGGTTTAGGGTTAGGCTTAGGGTAAGGTTTAGGTTTAAGGCAAGTGTTCAGATAGGTTTAGGGTTAGCGTTAGGGTATGGGTAAGGGTTAGGTTTATGGTTAGCGTTAAGGTTAGGTTTAGGGTTAGGGTTAGTCTTATGGTTAGGGTAGGGGTAAGGGTTAGGGTGAGGATTAGTATTAGGGTTAGGGTTAGGTAAGGGTAAGGGTTAGGGTTAGGGTTAGGGTTAAGTATAGGTTTAGTTTTAGGGTTAGGGTTAGGGAAAAGGTAAGGGTTAGGGTAAGGTTTAGGGTTAGGGGTAGGCCTAAGGTAAGGATTAGGGTTAGGGTTAGGGTAAGGGTAATCGTTAGGGTTAGGGTTAGGGTTAGGGTTAGGTTTAAGTTTAGGGTTAGGGTTAGAGTAAGGGTAAGTGTTAGGGTTAGGGTTAGGGTTAGGGTAAGGGTTATGGTTAGAGTTAGCTTTAGGGTTAGGGTAAGTGTTAGTGTTAGGGTTAGGGTTAGAGTTAGGGTAAGGGTAAGGGTTAGCGTTAAGGTTATGGTTAGAGTTAGGGTTAGGTGTTAGGGTTAGGTTAGGGTTAAGGTTCGGTATAGGGTTAAGTTTAGGGTAATGGTAAGGGTTAGGTTTAGGCTTAGGGTTAGGTTTAGGGTTATGGTTAGGGTAAGGGTTAGGGTTAGGTTTAGGGTTAGGGTTAGGTCTAGGATTAGGGTTAGGGTAAGTGTTAGGGTTAGGGTTAGGGTTAGGGTTAGGGTAAGGGTTAGGGTAAGGGTAAAGGTTAGGATTAGGGTTAGGGTTTAGGGTAAGGGTTAGGGTTAGGGTTTGGGTTCGGGTTAGGGTAAGGTTTACGGTAAGGGTAAGTGTTGAGGTTAGGGTTAGGGTAAGTATAAGGGTTAGGGTTAGGGTAAGGGTTAGGGTTAGGGTAAGTGTTAGGGTTAGGGTAGGGGTTAGGGTAAGGGTAAGGGTTAGGGTTAGGGTTATTGTTAAGGTTGAGGTTTGGGTTAGTGTTAGGGTTGGGGATAGGCTTAAGGTAAGGGTAAGTGTTAGGGTTAGGTTTACGGTAAGGGTTAGGGTTAGGTTTAGGGTTAGGGTTACGGTTAGGATAATGGTAAGAATTAGGGTTGGGCTTAGGGTTAGGGTTAGGGTAAGGGTAAGGTTTAGGTTTAGGGTTAGGGTTAGGTTTAGGGTTAGGGTTAGGGTTAGGGAAAGGATAAGGTTTAGGGTTAAATTTAGGTTTAGGGTCAGGGTTAAGTTTTAGGTTAGGGTTAGGGTTAGGGTAAGGTAAAGGGTTAGGGTTAGCTTTAGGATTAGTATTAGGGTAAGGGTAAGGTTTAGGGTTAGGGTTAGCGTTAGGTTTAGGGTAAGGGTTGGGTTAGGGTAAAGGTTAGGGTTACGGTTAGGGTTAGGCTTATGGTTAGGGTTAGGGAAAGGATAAGGTTTAGGGTTAAATTTAGGTTTAGGGTCAGGGTTAGGGTTTAAGTTAGGGTTAGACTTAGGGTAAGGTAAAGGGTTAGAGTTAGGTTTAGGGTTATTGTTAGGGTAAGGGTAAGGTTTAGGTTAGGGTTAGGGTTAGGTTTAGGGTAAGGGGTAGGGTTATGGTGAGGGTTAGGGTTACGGTTAGGGTTAGGGTAAGGGTAATGTTTAGGGTTAGCTTTAGTGTTAAGGTTGAGGTTAGGGTTAGGGGTAAGGTAAGGATAAGAGTTAGGGTTAGGGTTAGGGTTAGGGTAAGTGTTAGGGTTAGGGTAAGGGTAAGGTTTAGGGTTAGGGTTCGGGTTAGTGGTTACGGTTAGGGTTAGGTTAAGGGTTAGGGTTAGGGTAAGGTTTAGGGTTAGGGTTAAAGTTAGGGTTAAGGTTAGGGTAATGGTAATGGTTAGGTTAGGGTTAGGGTTAGGGTTAGGGTAAGGTTTAGGGTTAGGTTTAGGGTAAGGGTAAGGGTTAGGGTTAGGTTTTGGGTTAGGGTTAGGTTAAGGGTAAGGGTTAGGTTTAGGGTTAGGGTTAGGTTTAGGGTTAGGGTTAAGGTAAGGGTAAGGGTATGGTTTAGGGTTAGGGTTAGGGTTAGGGTAAGTGTTAGGGTTAGGGGTTAGGGTTAGGGTAAGTGTTAGCGTTAGGGTTTAGGGTTAGTGTTAGGGTTAGGTTGAGGTTTAGGGTTAGGGATAGGGTTAGCATAATTTTTAGGATTAGGGTTAAGGTTAGGGTTAGGGTTAGGGTTAGGGTTAGGATAAGGGTAAGGGTTAGGTTAGGGTTAGTTTTAGGGTTAGGGTACGGTTAGGGTTAGGGTTAGGGTTAGGTTTAGGGTTAGGGTTAGGGTTAGGGTAAGTGTTAGGGTTAGGGGTTAGTGTTAGGGTTATGTTAAGGGTTGGTGTTAGGGTTAGGGTTAGGATAAGGGTTAGGGTTCAGGTTAGGTTTAGGGTTAGGGTTAGGGTAAGGGTAAGGGTTAGGGTTAGAATTAGGGTAAGGGTTAAGTTTAGGGTTAGGGTTAGGATAAGGGTTAGGGTTAAGGTAAAGGTTAGGGTTAGGGTAAGGGTTTGGGTTAGGGTTAGGGTTAGGTTAAGGGTAAGGGTTAGGGTTAGGGTTAGGATAAGGGTTAGGGTTAGGGTAAGGGTTAGGGTAAGGGTTAGGGTTAGGTTTAGGGTTAGGGTAAGGGTAAGGGTTAGGGTTAGGGTTAGGGTTAGGGTAAGTGTTAGGATTAGGTTTAGGGTTAGTGTTAGGGTTAAGTAAGGGTCTTGTTAGGGTTAGGGTTACGATAAGGGTTAGGGTTCATTTTTGTGTTAGGTTTCGGTTTAGGGTAAGGGTTAGGGTTAGGTTTAGGGTAAGGGTAAGGGTTGATGTTAGGGTTAGGGTAAGGGTAAGGGTTAGGGTTAGGGTTAGGGTAAGGGTAAGGGTAAGGTTTAGTATTAATGTTAGTGTTAGGGTTAGGGTTAGGGTTAGGTTTAGGTTTAGGGTTAGGTTTTGGGTAAGGTTTAGGTTTAAGGTAAGTGTTCAGATAGGTTTAGGGTTAGCGTTAGGGTATGGGTAAGGGTTAGGTTTATGGTTAGCGTTAAGGTTAGGTTTAGGGTTAGGGTTAGTCTTATGGTTAGGGTAGGGGTAAGGGTTAGGGTGAGGATTAGTATTAGGGTTAGGGTTAGGTAAGGGTAAGGGTTAGGGTTAGGGTTAGGGTTAGGGTTAAGTATAGGTTTAGTTTTAGGGTTAAGGTTAGGGAAAAGGTAAGGGTTAGGGTAAGGTTTAGGGTTAGGGTTAGGGTTAGGGTTAGGGTTAGGGTTAGGTTTAAGTTTAGGGTTAGGGTTAGAGTAAGGGTAAGTGTTAGGGTTAGGGTTAGGGTTAGGGTAAGGGTTATGGTTAGAGTTAGCTTTAGGGTTAGGGTAAGTGTTAGTGTTAGGGTTAGGGTTAGAGTTAGGGTAAGGGTAAGGGTTAGCGTTAAGGTTATGGTTAGAGTTAGGGTTAGGTGTTAGGGTTAGGTTAGGGTTAAGGTTCGGTATAGGGTTAAGTTTAGGGTAATGGTAAGGGTTAGGTTTAGGCTTAGGGTTAGGTTTAGGGTTATGGTTAGTGTAAGGGTTAGGGTTAGGTTTAGGGTTAGGGTTAGGTCTAGGATTAGGGTTAGGGTAAGTGTTAGGGTTAGGGTTAGGGTTAGGGTTAGGGTTAGGGTAAGGGTTAGGGTAAGGGTAAAGGTTAGGATTAGGGTTAGGGTTTAGGGTAAGGGTTAGGGTTAGGGTTTGGGTTCGGGTTAGGGTAAGGTTTACGGTAAGGGTAAGTGTTGGGGTTAGGGTTAGGGTAAGTATAAGGGTTAGGGTTAGGGTAAGGGTTAGGGTTAGGGTAAGTGTTAGGTTTAGGGTAGGGGTTAGGGTAAGGGTAAGGGTTAGGGTTAGGGTTATTGTTAAGGTTGAGGTTTGGGTTAGTGTTAGGGTTGGGGATAGGCTTAAGGTAAGGGTAAGTGTTAGGGTTAGGTTTACGGTAAGGGTTAGGGTTAGGTTTAGGGTTAGGGTTACGGTTAGGATAATGGTAAGAATTAGGGTTGGGCTTAGGGTTAGGGTTAGGGTAAGGGTAAGGTTTAGGTTTAGGGTTAGGGTTAGGTTTAGGGTTAGGGTTAGGGTTAGGGAAAGGATAAGGTTTAGGGTTAAATTTAGGTTTAGGGTCAGGGTTAAGTTTTAGGTTAGGCTTAGGGTTAGGGTAAGGTAAAGGGTTAGGGTTAGCTTTAGGATTAGTATTAGGGTAAGGGTAAGGTTTAGGGTTAGGGTTAGCGTTAGGTTTAGGGTAAGGGTTGGGTTAGGGTAAGGGTTAGGGTTACGGTTAGGGTTAGGCTTATGGTTAGGGTTAGGGAAAGGATAAGGTTTAGGGTTAAATTTAGGTTTAGGGTCAGGTTAGGGTTTAAGTTAGGGTTAGAGTTAGGGTAAGGTAAAGGGTTAGAGTTAGGTTTAGGGTTATTGTTAGGGTAAGGGTAAGGTTTAGGTTAGGGTTAGGGTTAGGTTTAGGGTAAGGGGTAGGGTTATGGTGAGGGTTAGGGTTACGGTTAGGGTTAGGGTAAGGGTAATGTTTAGGGTTAGCTTTAGTGTTAAGGTTGAGGTTAGGGTTAGGGGTAAGGTAAGGATAAGAGTTAGGGTTAGGGTTAGGGTTAGGGTAAGTGTTAGGGTTAGGGTAAGGGTAAGGTTTAGGGTTAGGGTTCGGGTTAGTGGTTACGGTTAGGGTTAGGTTAAGGGTTAGGGTTAGGGTAAGGTTTAGGGTTAGGGTTAAAGTTAGGGTTAAGGTTAGGGTAATGGTAACGGTTAGGTTAGGGTTAGGGTTAGGGTTAGGGTAAGGTTTAGTGTTTGGTTTAGGGTAAGGGTAAGGGTTAGGGTTAGGTTTTGGGTTAGGGTTAGGTTAAGGGTAAGGGTTAGGTTTAGGGTTAGGGTTAGGTTTAGGGTTAGGGTTAAGGTAAGGGTAAGGGTATGGTTTAGGTTTAGGGTTAGGGTTAGGGTTAGGGTAAGTGTTAGGGTTAGAGGTTAGGGTTAGGGTAAGTGTTAGCGTTAGGGTTTAGGGTTAGTGTTAGGGTTAGGTTGAGGTTTAGGGTTAGGGATAGGGTTAGCATAATTTTTAGGATTAGGGTTAAGGTTAGGGTTAGGGTTAGGGTTAGGGTTAGGGTAAGGGTAAGGGTTAGGTTAGGGTTAGTTTTAGGGTTAGGGTAAGGTTAGGGTTAGGGTTAGGGTTAGGTTTAGGGTTAGGGTTAGGGTTAGGGTAAGGGTATGGGTTAGGGTTAGGGTTAGGGTAAGTGTTAGGGTTAGGGGTTAGGGTTAGTGTTAGGGTTATGTTAAGGGTTGGTGTTAGGGTTAGGGTTAGGATAAGGGTTAGGGTTCAGGTTAGGTTTAGGGTTAGGGTTAGGGTAAGGGTAAGGGTTAGGGTTAGAATTAGGGTAAGGGTTAGGTTTAGGGTTAGGGTTAAGGTAAAGGTTAGGGTTAGGGTAAGGGTTTGGGTTAGGGTTAGGGTTAGGTTAAGGGTAAGGGTTAGGGTTAGGGTTAGGATAAGGGTTAGGGTGAGGGTAAGGGTTAGGGTAAGGGTTAGGGTTAGGTTTAGGGTTAGGGTAAGGGTAAGGGTTAGGGTTAGGATTAGGGTTAAGGTAAGTGTTAGGATTAGGTTTAGGGTTAGTGTTAGGGTTAAGTAAGGGTCTTGTTCGGGTTAGGGTTACGATAAGGGTTAGGGTTCAGGTTTGTGTTAGGTTTCGGTTTAGGGTAAGGGATAGGGTTAGGTTTAGGGTAAGGGTAAGGGTTAATGTTAGGGTTAGGGAAAGGGTAAGGGTTAGGGTTAGGGTTAGGGTAAGGGATAGGGTTAAGTTAAGGGTAAGTGTTAGGTTTAGGGTTAGGATTAGGGTTAGGATAAGGGTTAGGTTAAGGGTAAGTGTTAGGGTTAGGGTTAGGGTTAGGGTAAGGGTAAGGGTTAGGTTTAAGGTTAGGGTTAGGGTTAGGGTAAGGGTTAAGTTTAGGGTTAGGGTTAGAGTTAGGGTAAGGCTAAGGGTGAGGGTGAGGGTTAAGGTTAGGGTTAGGGTTAGGTTTAGGTTTAGGGTTAGGGTAAGCGTAAGGTTTAGGTTTAAGGTAAGGGTTCAGTTATGTTTAGGGTTAGCGTTAGAGTATGGGTAAGGGTTAGGTTTATGGTTAACGTTAAGGTTAGGTTTAGGGTTAGGGTTAGGCTTACGGTTAGGGTAGGGGTAAGGGTTAGGGTGAGGGTTAGGGTTAGGGTTAGGGTTATAAGGGTAAGGGTTAGGGTTAGGGTTAGGGTTAGGGTTAAGTATAGGCTTAGGGTTAGGGTTAGGTTAAGTGTAATCGTTAGGGTTAGGGTTAGGGTTAGGGTTAGGGTTAGGTTTAAGTTTAGGATTAGGGTTAGGGTTAGGGTAAGGGTAAGTGTTAGGGTTAGGGTTAGGGTTAGGGTAAGGGTAAGGGTTAGGGTTAGGGTTAGGGTTAGGGTAAGTGTTAGTGTTAGGGTTAGGGTTATGGATAGAGTTAGGGTTAGGGGTTAATGTTAGGTTAGGGTTAAGGTTACGTATAGGGTTAGGTTTAGGCTAATGATAAGGGTTAGGGTTAGGGTTAGGTTTGGGGTTAGGTTTAGGGTTAGGGTTAGGGTAAGGGTTAGGGTTAGGTTTAGGTTTAGGGTTAGGTTTAGGGTTAGGGTTAGGGTTAGGGTAAGTGTTAGGGTTAGGGTTAGGGTTAGGGTAAGGGTAAGGGTTAGGGTAAGGGTAAGGTTTAGGATTAGGGTTAGGGTTAGGGTTTAGGGTAAGGGTTAGGGTTAGGGTTAGGGTTAGGGTAAGTTTTAGGGTAAGGGTAAGTGTTAGGGTGAGGGTTTGGGTTAGGGTAAGTGTAAGGGTTAGGGTTAGGGTAAGTTTTAGGGTTAGGGTAAGGGTTAGGGTTAGGTTTAGGGTTAGGGTAAGGGTAAGGGTTAGGGTTATTTTTAAGGTTGAGGTTAGGGTTACGGTTATGGTTAGGGATAGGCTTAAAGTAAGGTTAAGGGTTAGGGTTAGGTTTACGGTAAGAGTTAGTTTTAGGTTTACGGTTAGGGTAAAGGTAAGAGTTAGGGTTAGGCTTAGGGTTAGGGTTAGGGTAAGCTTTAGGGTTAGGGTTAGGCTTAGGTTAGGGGTTAGGAGAAGGATGAGTGTTAGGGTTACGTTTAGGGATAGGCTTAGGATAAGGGTTAGGGTTAGGGCTAGTGTTAGTGTTAGGGTTAGTGTTAGGGTTAGGGTTAGGGTAAGGGTTAGGGTTAGGGTTAGGGTTAGGTTTAGGGTTAGGGATAAGGTTAGGGTTAGGGTTAAGGTAAGGGTAAGGGTTAGGTTTAGGGTTAGGGTTAGGGTGAGGGTGAGGGTTAGGGTTAGGGTAAGGGTAAGGTTAGGGTTAGGGTTCGGGTTAGTGGTTACGGTTAGGGTTAAGTTAAGCGTTAGGATTAGGGTAAGGTTTAGGGTTAGGGTTAAGGTTAGGGTTAGGGTTAGGGTAAGGGTAACGGTTAGGTTAGGGTTTGGGTCAGGGTTAGGGTAAGGTTTAGGGTTAGGGTTAGGGTAAGGGTAAGGGTTAGGGTTAGGTTTTGGGTTAGGGTTAGGGTAAGGGTAAGGGTTAGGTTTAGGGTCAGGGTTAGGTTTAGGGTTAGGGTTAGGGTTGGGGTTAGGTTAAGGATAAGGTTTAGGGTTAAATTTAGGTTTAGGGTCATGGTTAGGGTTTAGGTTAGGGTTAGGGTTAGTGTAAGGTAAAGGGTTAGGGTTAGCTTTAGGGTTATTATTAGGGTAAGGGTAAGGTTTAGGGTTAGGGTTAGGGTTAGGTTTAGGGTAAGTTTTAATGTCAGGGTAAGGGTTAGGGTTACGGTTAGGGTTAGGTAAGGGTAAGGGTTAGGGTTAGGTTTAGGGTTAAGGTTGAGTTTAGGGTTAGTGGTAGGGTAAGGATAAGAGTTAGGGTTAGGGTTAGGGTTAGGGTAAGTGTTAGGGTTAGGGTTTAGGGTTAGTGTTAGGGTTAGGTTAAGGGTTAGGGTTAGGGTTAGGGTTAGCATAAGGGTTAGGGTTAGGGTTAAGGTTAGGGTTAGGGTAAGGGTAAGGGTTAGGTTAGGGTTAGTTTTAGGGTTAGGGTATGATTAGGGTTAGGGTTAGGGTGAGGTTTAGGGTTAGGGTTAGGGTAAGGGTATGGGTTAGGGTTAGGGTTAGGGTTAGGGTTAGGGTAAGTGTTAGGGTTCTGTTAAGTGTCTTGTTAGGGTTAGGGTTAGGATAAGGGTCAGGGTTAAGGTTAGGGTTAGGGTTAGGGTTAGGGTAAGGGTTAGGGTTAGGTTTAGGGTAAGGGTAAGGGTTAGGTTTAGGGTTAGGGTAAGTGTAAGGGTTAGGGTTAGGGTTAGGGTTAGGGTAAGGTTTAGGGTTAGGGTTAGGGTTAACGTTGAGGTTAGGGTTAGGGTTAGGGTTAGGGTAAGGGTAAGTGTTAGGTTTAGGGTCAGGATTAGGGTTAGGGTAAGGGTTAGGGTTAGGGTTAGGTTAAGGGTAAGTGTTAGGGTTAGCGTTAGGGTTAGGGTAAGGGTAAGGGTTAGGTTTAAGGTTAGGGTTAGGGTTAGGGTAAGGGTTAAGGTTAGAGTTAGGGTTAGGGTTAGGGTAAGGGTAAGGGTGAGGGTGAGGGTTAGGGTTAGTGTCAGTTTTAGGGTTAGTGTTAGGGTAAGGGTAACCGTTAAGTTTAGGGTTAGGGTAAGGGTAAGGGTAAGGGTTAGGGTTAATGTTAGGGTTAAGGTTAGGGTTAGGTTTAGTTTTAGAGTTAGGTTAAGGGACAGGTTTAGGTTTAAGGTAAGGGTTCAGTTAGGTTTAGGGTTAGCGTTAGGGTATGGGTATGGGTTAGGTTTAGGGTTAGCGTTAAGGTTAGGTTTAGGGTTAGGGTTAGGCTTAAGGTTAGGGTAGGGCTAAGGGTTAGGGTGAGGTTTAGGGTTAGGGTTAGGGTTAGGTAAGGGTAAGGGTTAGGGTTAGGGTTAGGTTTAGGGTTAAGTGTAGGTTTAGGGTTAGGGTTTGGGTTAGGGAAATGGTAAGGGTTAGGGTAAGGGTTAAGTTTAGTGGTAGGGCTAAGGTAAGGATTAGGGTTAGGGTTAGGGTAAGGGTAATCGTTAGGGTTAGGGTGAGCGTTAGGGTTAGGTTTAAGTTTAGGGTTAGGGTTAGGGTAAGGGTAAGTGTTAGGGTTAGGGTTAGGGTTAGGGTAAGGGTAAGGGTTAGGGTTAGATTTAGGGTTTAGGGTAAGGGTTAGGTTTAGGTTTAGGGTTAGGGTAAGGTTTAGGGTAAGGGTAAGTGTTAGGGTGAGGGTTAGGGTTAGGGTAAGTGTAAGGGTTAGGATTAGGGTAAGGGTTAGGGTTAGGGTAAGGGTTAGGGTTAGGTTTAGGGTTAGGGTAAGGGTAAGGGTTAGTGTTAGTGTTATTGTTAAGGTTGAGGTTAGGGTTAGTGTTAGGGTTAGGGATAGGCTTAAGGTAAGGGTCAGGGTTAGGGTTAGGTTTACGGTAAGGGTTAGGGTTAGGGTTAGGGTTAGGTTTACGGTTAGGGTAATGGTAAGAGTTAGGGTGAGGCTTAGGGTTAGGGTTAGGTAAGGTTTAGGGTTAGGGTTAGGCTTAGATTTGGGGTTAGGGGAAGGGTGAGTGTTAGGGTTAGGTTTAGGGATAGGGTTAGGATAAGAGTTAGGGTTAGGGTTAGGGTTAGGGTTAGGGTTAGGGTTTGGTTTAGGGTAAGGGTTAGGGTTAGGATAAGGGTTAGGGGTAAGGTAAAGGTTAGGGTTAGGGTAAGGGTTTGGGTTAGGGTTAGGGTTAGGTTAAAGTTAAGGGTGAGGGTTAGGTTTAGGATAAGGGTTAGGGTTAGGGTAAGTGTTAGGGTAAGGGTTAGGTTTGGGTTTAGGGTTAGGGTAAGGGTAAGGGTTAGGGTTAGGGTTAGGGTTAAGGTTGAGGATAGGGTTAGGGTTAGGGTAAGTGTTAGGGTTAGGGTTAGGGTTAGGGTAAGTGTTCGGGTTAGCGGTTAGGGTTAGTGTTAGCGTTATGTTAAGGGTCTTGTTAGGGTTAGGGTTAGGGTTAATGTTGAGGTTAGGGTTAGGGTTAGGGTTAGGGTAAGGGATAGGGTTAGGGTAAGGGTAAGTTTTAGGTTTAGGGTCAGGATTAGGGTTAGGGTAAGGGTTAGGTTAAGGGTAAGTGTTAGGGTTAGCGTTAGGGTTAGTGTAACGGTAAGGGTTAGGTTTAAGGTTAGGGTTAGGGTTAGGGTAAGGGTTAAGGTTAGAGTTATGGTTAGGGTTAGGGTTAGGGTAAGGGTAAGGGTGAGGGTGAGGGTTAGGGTTAGTGTTAGGTTTAGGGTTAGATTTAGGGTAAGGGTAAGGGTTAAGGTTAGGGTTAGGGTAAGGGTAAGGGTAAGGGTTAGGGTTAATGTTAGGGTTAGGGTTAGGTTTAGGGTTAGGGTTAGGTTTAGGGCTAGGGTTAGGGTTAGGGTAAGTTTTGGGTTAGGATTAGGGTTAGGGTTAGGATAAGGGTTAGTGTTAGGGTTAGGGTTAGGGTAAGGATTAGGGTTAGGGTTAGGGTTAGGATAAGGTTTAGGGTTAGGGTTAGGGTTAGGGATAGGGTTAGGGTTAGGCTTAGGGTAAGGATAGGGGTAAGGGTTAGGGTGATGTTTAGGGTTAGGGTTAGAGTTAGGGTAAGTGTAAGGGATAGGCTTAGGGTTAGAGTTAGGGTTAGGGTAAGGGTTAGGGTTAGGGTTATTGTTAGGGTAAGGGTAAGTGTTAGGGTTAGGGATAGGGTTAGGCTTAGGGTTAGGTTTAAGTTTAGGGTTAGGGTTAGGGTAAAGGTAAGTGTTAGGTTTAGGGTTAGGGTTAGGGTAAGGGTAAGGGTTAGGGTTAGGGTTAGGGTTAGGGTAAGTGTTAGTGTTAGGTTTAGGGTTAGAGTTAGGGTAAGGGTAAGGGTTAGGGTTAAGGTTATGGTTAGAGTTAGTGTTAGGGGTAAGGGTTAGGTTAGGGTTAATGTTAGGTAGAGGGTTAGGTTTAGGGTAATGGTAAGGGTTAGGGTTAGGGTTAGGGTTAGGGTTAGGGTAAGGGTTAGGGTTAGGGTTAGGTTTAGGGTTAGGGTTAGGTTTAGGGTTGGGGTTAGGGTTAGGGTAAGTGTTAGGGTTAGGTTTAGGGTTAGGGTTAGAATAAGGGTTAGGGTAAGGGTAAGGGTTAGGGTTAGGGTTAGGGTTTAGGGTAAGGTTTAGGGTTAGGGTTAGGGTTCGGGTAAGGTTTAGGGTAAGGTTAAGTGTTAGGGTGAGGGTTAGGGTAAGTGTAAGGGTTAGGGTTAGGGTAAGGGTTAGGGTTAGGGTAAGGGTGAGGGTTAGGTTTAGGGTTAGGGTAAGGGTAAGGGTTAGTGTTAGGGTTATTGTTAAGGTTGAGGTTAGGGTTAGTGTTAGGGTTAGGGATAGGCTTAAGGTAAGGGTTAGGGTTAGGTTTAGGTTTATGGTAAGGGTTAGGGTTAGGTTTAGGGTTAGGTTTACGGTTAGGGTAATGGTAAGAGTTAGGGTTAGGCTTAGGGTTAGGGTTAGGGTAAGGTTTAGGTTAGGGTTAGGCTTAGGTTTGGGGTTAGGGGAAGGGTGAGTGTTAGGGTTAGGTTTAGGGATAGGGTTAGGATAAGAGTTAGGTTTAGGGCTAGTGTTAGGGTTAGGGTTAGTGTTAGGGTTAGGGTTAGGGTAAGGTTTAGGGTTAGGGTTAGGGTTAGGTTTAGGGTTGGGGTTAAGATTAGGGTAGGGTTAAGGTAAGGGTAAGGGTTAGGGTTAGGTTTAGGGTTAGGGTGAGGTTTAGGGTTAGGGCAAGGTAAGGTTTAGGGTTAGGGTTCCGGTTAGTGGTTACAGTTAGGGTTAGGTTAAGGGTTAGGGTTAGGGTAAGGTTTAGGGTTAGGGTTAAGTTTAGGGTTAAATTTAGGTTTAAGGTCAGGGTTAGGGTTTAGGTTAGGGTTAGGGTTAGGGTAAGGTAAAGGGTTAGGTTTAGCTTTAGGGTTATTATTAGGGTAAGGGTAAGGTTTAGGGATAGGGTTAGGGTTAGGTTTAGGGTAAGGTTTAGGGTTAGGGTAAGGGTTAGGGTTACGGTTAGGGTTAGGTAAGGGTAAGGCTTAGGGTTAGGTTTAGGGTTAAGGTTGAGGTTAGGGTTAGGGGTAGGGTAAGGATTAGAGTTAGGGTTAGGGTTAGGGTTAGGGTAAGTGTTATGGTTAGGGATTAGGGTTAGTGTTAGGGTTAGGTTAAGGGTTAGGTTTAGGATTAGGGTTAGCATAAGGGTTAGGGTTAGGTTTAAGGTTAGGGTTAGGGTTAGGGTAAGGGTAAGGGTTAGGTTAGGGTTAGTTTTAGGGTTAGGGTAAGGTTAGGGTTAGGGTTAGGGTTAGGTTTAAGGTTAGAGTTAGGGTAAGGGTATGGGATAGGGTTAGGGTTAGTGTTAGGGTAAGTGTTAGGGTTAGTGGTTAGGGATAGTGTTAGGGTTATGTTAAGGGTTAGGGTTAGGGTTAGGATAAGGGTTAGGGTTCAGGTGAGGTTTAGGGTTAGGGTTAGGGTAAGGGTAAGGGTTAGGGTTAGGTTTAGGGTAAGGGTTAGGGTTAGGGTTAGGATAAGGGTTAGGGGTAAGGTAAAGGTTAGGGTTAGGGTCAGGGTTTGGGTTAGGGTTAGGGTTAGGTTAAAGGTAAGGGTGAGGGTTAGGTTTAGGATAAGGGTTAGGGTTAGGGTAAGTGTTAGGGTAAGGGTTAGGTTTAGGTTTAGGGTTAGGGTAAGGGTAAGGGTTAGGGTTAGGGTTAGGGTTAAGGTTGAGGATAGGGTTAGGGTTAGGGTAAGTTTTAGGGTTAGGGTTAGGGTTAGGGTAAGTGTTAGGGTTAGCGGTTAGGGTTAGGGTTAGGGTTAGGGTAAGGGATAGGGTTAGGGTAAGGGTAAGTGTTAGGTTTAGGGTCAGGATTAGGGTTAGGGTAAGGGTTAGGTTAAGGGTAAGTGTTAGGGTTAGGGTTAGGGTAAGGGTAACGGTGAGGGTGAGGGTTAGGGTTAGTGTTAGGTTTAGGGTTAGATTTAGGGTAAGGGTAAGGGTTAAGGTTAGGGTTAGGGTAAGGCTAAGGGTAAGGTTAGGGTTAATGTTAGGGTTAGGGTTAGGTTTAGGGTTAGGTTTAGGTTTAGGGTTAGGTTAAGGGTAAGGTTTAGGTTTAAGGTAAGGGTTCAGTTAGGTTTAGGGTTAGCGTTAGGGTATGGGTAAGGGTTAGGTTTAGGTTTAGCGTTAAGGTTAGGTTTAGGGTTACGGTTAGGCTTAAGGTTAGGGTAGGGGTAAGGGTTAGGGTGAGGGTTAGGGTTAGGGTTAGGGTTAGGTGAGGGTAAGGGTTAGGGTTAGGGTTAGGGTTAGGGTTAAGTATAGGTTTAGGGTTAGGGTTTTGGGTTAGGGAAATGGTAAGGGTTAGGGTAAGGTTTAAGGTTAGGTGTAGGGCTAAGGTAAGGATTAGGGTTAGGGTTAGGGTAAGGGTAATCGTTAGGGTTAGGGTTAGGGTTAGGGTTAGGGTTAGGTTTAAATTTAGGGTTAGGGTTAGGGTAAGGGTAAGTGTTAGGGTTAGGGTTAGGGTTAGGGTAAGGGTAAGGGTTAGGGTTAGGGTAAGTGTTAGGGTTAGGATTAGGGTTAGGGTTAGGATAAGGGTTAGTGTTACGGTTAGGGTTAGGGTAAGGATTAGGGTTAGGTTTAGGGTTAGGAGAAGGTTTAGGGTTAGGGTTAGGGTTAGAGATAGGGTTAGCGTTAGGCTTAGGGTTAGGATAGGGGTTAGGGTTAGGGTGATGTTTAGGGTTAGGGTCAGAGTTAGGGTAAGTGTAAGGGATAGGGTTAGGGTTAGAATTAGGGTAAGGTTTAGGGTTAGGGTTATTGTTAGGGTAAGGGTAAGTGTTAGGGTTAGGGATAGGGTTAGGGTTAGGGTAAGGGTAAGGTTTAGGGTTAGGGTTGGGGTTTGGTTTAGGGGTTAGGTTTGAGGTTAGAATAAGGGTTAGTGTTAGGGGTAGGGTTAGTATTTGGGTTAGGGTTAGCATTAAGGTTAGGATTAAGGTGGGAGTAAAGGTAAGAATTAGGGTCAGGGTTAGGGTTAGGGTTAGGGTAATGGTAAGGGTTAGGGTTAGGGTTTGGGTTAGGTTTAGGGTTAGGGTTAGAGTTAGGGTAAAGGTAAAGGTTAGGGTTAGGGTTAGGGTTAGGGTTAGGGTTAAGGTTAGGGTTAGGGTTAGGGTAAGGGTATGGGTTACGGTTAGGGTTAGGGTTATGGGTTAGAGTTAGGGTAAGGGTAAAGTTTGGGGCTAGGGTTAGGGTTAGTGGTAAGTGTAGGGTTAGCATTATTGTTAGTGTTAAGGTAAGTGAAACGATTAGGGTTAGGATTAGGGTTAACTTTAGGGTTAGGGTAAGGGTAAGTGTTAGGTTTAGAGTTAGGGTTAAGTTTAGGGTTAGGGTTAGGGTAAGGGTAAGGGTTAGGGTTAGGATTACGCTTAGGTTTAGGGTGAGGGTTAGGGTTAGGTTTAGGGTTAGGGTAAGAGATAGGGTTAGGGTTAGGGTTAGGGTTGGGGTTAAGGTTAGGGTTAGGGTTAGGGTTAGGATTAGGATTAGGGTTTGGTTTAGGGTTAGAGTTAGTTTAGGGTTAGGATATGGCTATGTGTTAGGGTTGGGGTTAGAGTTAGGGGTTAGGGTTAGGGTTAGGGTTAGGATTAGGGTAAGGGTTAGTGTTAGGGTTAGGGTTAGGGTAAGGTAAGTGTTAGGGTTAGGGTTAGCGTTATGTTTAGGGTAAGGGTAAGGGTTAGGGTTAGGGTTAGGGTTAGGGTTCGGATTAGGGTTTAGGGTTAGGCATAGGGTTAGGGTTAGGTTTAGGTTTATGGTTAGGGTAAGGGTAATTATTAGGGTTAGAGTTAGGGTTAGGTTTAGGTTTAGGTTTAGGGTTATGTTTAGTGTTAGGGTTAGGGTTAGGGAAAGGGTTAGATTTACAGTAAGGGTTAAGGTTAGGCTTAGGCTTAGGGTTAGGTTTAGGTTTAGGGTTAGGGTTAGGGTAAGGGTTAGGGTTAGGGTAAGTGTTAGGTTTAGGGTAAGGGAAAGGGTAACGGTTAGGTTTAGGGTTAGGGTTAGAGGTTAGGGTTAGGGTAAGGGTTAGGGTTAGCTTTAGGGTTAGGGTAAGGGAAAGTGTTAGGTTTGGAGTTTGGGTTAGGGTTAGGGTTAGGATTAGGGTAAGGGTTAGCGTTAGGGTTAGGATTACGCTTAGGTTTAGAGTGAGTGTTAGGGTTAGGTTTAGGGTTAGGTTAAGAGATAGGGTTAGGGTTAGGATTAGGGTTGGGGTTAAGGTTAGGGTTAGGGTTAGGGTAAGGGTTAGGGTTAGGATTAGGATTAGGGTTAGGTTTAGTGTTAGGGGAAGTTTAGGGTTAGGGTAAGGCTATGTGTTAGGGTTAGGGTTAGTGGTTAGGGTTAGAGTTAGGGTAAGGGTAAGGTTTGGGGCTAGGTTTAGGGTTAGTGGTAAGGGTAGGGTTAGGGTTAGGTTTAGTTTTAAGGTAAGTGTAAGGATTAGGTTTAGTATTACATAAGGGTTAGGGTTAGGTTTAGGGTAAGGGTAAGGTTTAGGGTTAGGGTTAGAGTTAGGGTTAGAGTTAGGGTAAGGGTTAGGTTTAGGTTTAGGGTAAGGGTAAGGTTTAGGGTTAGGGTCAGGGTTTGTGTTAGGGTAAGGGTAAGGGTTAGAGTTAGGGTTAGGGTTAGGGTAATGGTTAGGGTTAGGGTTAAGGTTAGGGTGAGGGTTAGGGTTAGCGTTAGGGTTAGGGTGAGGATTAGGGTAAGGGTTAGGGTTAGGGTAAGGGTTAGCGTTAGGGTTAGAGTTAGGGTTTGGTTTAGGGTGAGTGTTAGGGTAAGTTTAAGGGTTAGGGTTAGGTTTAGGGTTGGGTTAAGGTTAGGGTTAGGGTTAGGGTAAGGGTAAGAGTAAGGGGTAGGTTTAGGGTTAAGGTTAGGCTCAAGGATAGGGTTAGGGTAAGTGTTCGGTTAGGGTTAGGTTTAGGGTAAGGGTAAGGGTAAGTGTTAGGGTTAGGGTTAGGGTTAGGGTTAGGATAAGGGTAAGGGTTAGGGTTAGGGTTAGGTTTAGGTTTAGGGTTATGTTTAGTGTTAGGGTTAGGTTTAGGGAAATGGTTAGGTTTACAGTAAGGTTTAGGGTTAGGGTTAGGTTTAGGTTTAGGGTTAGGATTAGGGTAAGGGTTAGGGTTCGGATTACTCTTCGGTTTAGGCTGAGGTTTAGGGTTAGGTTTAGGGTTACTGTAAGAGAGATGGTTAGGGTTAGGGTTAGGGTTGGCGTTAAGGTTAGGGTTAGGGTTAGGGTAAGGTTTAGGGTTAGGATTAGGATTAGGGTTTGGTTTAGGGTTAGGTTAGGGTTAGGGTAAGGCTATGTGTTAGGGTTGGGGTTAGGGTTAGGGGTTAGGGTTAGGGTTAGGGTTAGGATTAGGATAAGGTTTAGGGTTAAGGTTAGGGTAAGGTAAGTGTTAGGGTTAGCGTTAGCGTTAGGTTTAGGGTAAGGGTAAGGGGTAGGGTTAGGGTTAGGTTTATGGTTAGGGGTTAGGGTTAGAGTTAGGCTTAGAGTAAGGGTAAGGTTTAGGGTTAGAGTTAGGGTTAGAAGTTAGGGTTAGGATTAGGGTTAGAGTAAGGGTTAGGGTTTGGGTTAGGGTTAAGGTTAGGATTAGGGTAAGGGTTTGGGTTAGGGTTAGGGTTAGGGTTAGGTTAAGGGTAAGTGTTAGGGTTAGGGTTAGGGTTGGGTTAAGGGTTAGGTTTAGGGTTAGGGTTAGGGTAAGGTTTAGGGTTAGGGTTAGGGTTAGGGTTAGGGTAAGGGTTAGGTTTAGGGTTGGGTTTAGGGTAAGGGTAAGGTTTAAGGTTAGGGTTAGGGTTAGGTGTTAGGGTTAAGGTTAGGGTAAGGGTTAGGGTTAGGGTTAGGGGTTAGGTTTAGGGTTGGGGTAAGGATAAGGGATAGTGTACGGTTAAGGGTTAGGATTAGGGTAAGGGTAAGTGTTAGGGTTAGTGTTAGGGTTAGGGTTAGGGTAAGGGTAAGGGTAGGATTAGGGCTAGGGTAAGGGTAAATGTTATGGTTAGGGTTAGGGTTAGGGTGAAGTTTAGGTTTAGGGGTTAGGGTTAGGGTTAATGTTAGGGTAAGGTTTAGGGTTAGGGTTAGGGTAATGGTAAGTGTTAGGGTTAGGGTTACGTTTAGGTTAAGGGTAAGGTTTAGGGTTAGGTTTAGGGTTAGGGTGAGTGTTAGAGTAAGTGTTAGGGTTAGGGTTAGAGTTAGGGTTAGGGTTAGGATTAGGGTAAGGGTTAGGGTTAGGGTTAGGTTAACGTTAAGTTTAGGGTTAGGGTTAGGGTTAGGATAAGGGTTATGTTTGGGTTAGGTTTAAGATTAGGGTTAGGGTTAGGGAAAGGGTAAGGATTAGGGTAAGGGTTAGGGTTAGGGTTAGGGTTAGGGTTAGGGTTAGGGTTAGGTTTAGGGTGAGTGTTAGGGTAAGTTTAAGGGCTAGGGTTATTTTTAGGGTTGGGGTTAAGGTTAGGGTTATGGTTAGGGTAAGGGTAAGGTTTAGAGTTAGGGTTAGGGTTAGGGTAAGGGTTAGGGTTAGGGTTAGGGTTAGGGTGAGGGTTAGGGTTAGGGTTATGGTTAGGGTGAGTGTTAGGATTAGGGTTAGGGTTAGGTTCAGGGTTAGGGTTAGGGTTAGGGTTAGGGTAAGGGTAAGTGTTAGGGTTAGGGTTAGGGTTAGGGTTAGGATAAAGGTAAGGGTTAGGGTTAGGTTTCAGGTTAGGTTTAGGGTTAGGGGTTAGGGTTAGTCTTAGCGTTAGGGTTAGTTTTAGGTTTAGGTTTAGGGTAAGGTTAAGGGTTTGGGTTAGGTTTAGGTTTAGGGTTCGGGTTATGTTTAGTGTTAGGGTTAGCGTTAGGGAAAGGGTTAGGTTTACAGTAAGGGTTAGGGTTAGGCTTAGGTTAGGGTTAGGGTTAGGTTAAGGGTTAGGGTTAGGGTTAGGGTAAGGGTTAGGGTTAGGGTTAGGGTTAGAGGTTAGGGTTAGGGTTAGGGTTAGCTTTAAGGTTAGGGTAAGGGTAAGTGTTAGGTTTAGGATTACGCTTAGGTTTAGGGTGAGGTTTAGGGTTAGGTTTAGGGTTAGGGTAAGAGATAGTGTTAGGGTTAGGGTTAGGGTTGGTGTTAAGTTTAGGGTTAGGGTTAGGGTAAGGGTTAGGTTTAGGATTAGGATTAGGGTTTGGTTTAGGTTTAGGTTAGGGTTAGTGTAAGGCTATGTGTTAGGGTTTGGGTTAGGGTTAGGGGTTAGGGTTAGGGTTATGGTTAGAGTAAGGGTTAGGGTTTGGGTTAGGGTTAAGGTTCAGATTAGGGTAAGGTTTAGAGTTCGGGTTAGGGTTAGGGTTAGGTTAAGGGTAAGTAGTAGGGTCAGGGTAAGGGTTAGGGTAAGGGTAAGGGCTAGGTTTAGGGTTAGGGTAAGGGTTAGTTTTAGGGTTAGGGTTAGGGTAAGGTTTAGGGTTAGGGTTAGGTTTAGGGTAAGGGTAAGGGTTAGGGTTAGGGTTGGGTTTAGGGTAAGGGTGAGGGTTAAGGTTAGGGTTAGGTGTTAGGGTTAAGGTTAGGGTAAGGGTTTGTGTTAGGGTTAGGGGTTAGGATTAGGGTTAGGGTTAGGATAAGGGTTAGGGTACGGTTAAGGGTTAGGATTAGGGTAAGTGTAAGTGTTAGGGTTAGTGTTAGGGTTAGGGTTAGGGTAAGGGTAAGGGTTAGGATTAGGGCTAGGGTAAGGGTAAGTGTTAGGGTTAGGGTTAGGGTTAAGGTTAAGTTTAGGTTTAGGGTTAGGGTTAATGTTAGGGTAAGGGTTAGGGTTAGGGTTAGGGTTAGGGTAATGGTAAGGGTTAGGATTAGGGAGAGGGTTAGGTTAAGGGTAAGGTTTAGGGTTAGGTTTAGGGTTAGGTTTAGGGTTAGGGTGAGGGTTAGGGTAAGTGTTAGGGTTAGAGTTAGGGTTAGGATTAGGGTCAGGGTTAGGGTTAGGATGAGGGTTATCGTTAAGGTTAGGGTTAGGGTTAGGGTTAGGATAAGGGTTAGGTTTGGGTTAGGTTTAGGGTTAGGGTTAGGGTTAGGGAAAGGGTAAGGATTAGGGTAATGGTTAGTGTTAGGGTTAGGGTTAGGGTAAGGATTAGGGTTAGGGTTAGGGTAAGGATAAGGGTGAGGGTTAGGGTTAGGGTTAGGGTTAGGTTTAAGGTTAGGGTTAAGGTAAGGGTAAGGGTTAGGTTTAGGTTTAGGGTTAGGTTTAGGGTTAGGCTTAGGGTAAGGTTAAGGATTAGGGTTAAGGTTAGGGTTAGGGTTAGGGTGAGGATTACGGTAAGGGTTAGGGTTAGGGTAAGGATTAGGGTTAGGGTTAGAGTTAGGGTTAGGTTTAGGGTGAGTGTTAGGGTAAGTTTAAGGGTTAGGGTTAGGTTTAGGGTTGGGGTTAAGGTTAGGGTTAGGGTTAGGTTAAGGGTAAGGATTAGACTTAGGGTTAGGGTTAGGGTAAGGGTTAGGGTTATGGTTAAGGTTAGGGTTATGTTTAGGGTGAGTGTTAGGGTTAGGGTTAGGGTTAGGTTCAGGGTTAGGGTTAGGGTTATTTTAAGGATAAGTGTTAGGGTTAGGGTTAGGTTTAGGATAAGGGTAAGGGTTAGTGTTAGGTTTCGGGTTAGGTTTAGGGTTAGGGGTTAGGGTTAGTCTTAGCGTTAGGGTTAGGTTTAGGTTTAGGTTTAGGGTAAGGTTAAGGGTTAGGGTTAGGTTTAGGTTTAGGTTTAGTTTTAGGGTTAGGGTCAGGTTTAGTGTTAGGGTTAGGGTTAGGGAAAGGGTTAGGGTTAGGGAAAGGGTTAGGGTTAGGGTTAGAGTTAGGGTTAGGGTTATTGTAAGGGGAAGGGTTAGGGTTAGGGTTAGGATTAGGGTTAGGGTAAGGGTTACGGTTAGGGTTACGGTAAGGGTAAGGGTTAGGGGATAGGGTTAGGTTTAGGGGTAGGGTAAGGGTTAGGGTTAGGGTTAGGGTTAGGTTTAGGGTTAGGGTAAGGGTTAGGGTTAGGGTTAGGGTTAGGGTAGGGTAAGGTTAATGATTAGGGATAGGGTTACGGTAAGGGTTAGGGTTAAGTTTAGGGTTAAGGTAAGGGTTAGGGTTAGGGTTAGGTTTAGGGTTAGGGTAAGTGTTAGGGTTAGGAGTAGGTTTAGGTTTAGGGTTAGGCTAAGGGTTAGGGTTGGGGTTAGGGTTAGTGTAGGGTAAGGTTAAGGGTTGAGGTTAGGGTTAGGGTTAGGAGTTAGAGTTAGGTTTAGGGTTAGGGTAAGGGTTAGGTTAGGGTTAGGGATAGGGTAACGGGAAGTGTTACGGTTAGGTTTAGGTTAGGGTTAGGGTTAGGAGTTAGGTTTAGTGTTAGGGTAAGGGTTAGGTTTAGGGTTAGGTTTAGGGTAAGGGTAAGGGTGATGGTTAGGATTAGGGTTAGGGTTAGGGTAAGGGTAAGGTTTAGGTATAGGGTAAGGGTAAGTGTAAGGGTTAGCGTTAGTGTTAGGTTTATGGTTAGTGTTAGCGGTTAGAGTTAGGGTTAGGGGTAGGTATAGGGTAAGGGTAAGAGTAAGGGTTAGATTTAGGGTTAAGTTTAGGATCCATGTTAGGGTTAGGGTTAGGGTAAGTGTTAGGGTTAGGGTTAGGGTTAGGGAAAGGGTAAGGGAAAGTGTTAGGGATAGGGTTAGGGTTAGGGTTAGGGTTAGGATAAGGGTAAGGGTTAGGGTTAGGTTTAGAGTTAGGTTTAGGGTTAGGGGTTAGGGTTAGGGTTACGTTAGGTTTAGCTTTAGGGTTTGGGGTAGGGTAATGTAATTATTAGGGTTAGAGTTAGGGTTAGGGTTAGGTTTAGGGTTAAGGTTATGTTTAGTGTTAGGGTTAGGGATAGGGAAAGGGTTTGGTTTGCAGTAAGGGTTAAGGTTAGGCTTAGGTTTAGGGTTAGGGTCAGGTTTAGGGTTAGGGTTAGGGTCAGGGTAAGGGTTAGGGTTGGGGTTAGGGTTAGAGTTAGAGTTAGTGTAAGGTAAAGGGTAAGGGTTAGGGTTAGGGTTAGGTCTAGGGTTTAGGGTTAGGGTTAGGGTTACGGTAAGGTTAAGTGTAAGTGTTAGGGTTAGGGTTAGAGGTTAGGGTTAGGGTAAAGGTTAGGGTTAGCTTTAGGGTTAAGGTAAGGGTAAGTGTTAGTTTTAATGTTAGGGTTAGGGTTAGGGTTAGGGTAAGGGTTAGAGTAAGGGTTAGGGTAAGGGTAAGTGTTAGGGTTTGGGTTAGGGGTTAGGGTTAGGGTTAGGATTAGGATTAGGGTTAGGGTTAGGGTAAGGGTGAGGTTAGGGTTAGGGTTAGGGTTAGCATTAAGGTTAGGGTTAGGGTAAGGGTTAAGGTTAGGGTTAATGTTAGGGTTAGGGTAAGGGTAAGGGTTAGGGTTAGCGTTAGTGTTCGGTTTAGGGTTGTTGTTAGGGGAAGGGTAAGGGTTAGGGTGAGGGTTAGGGTTAGGGTTAGGGTTAGTGTTAGGGGTTAAGTTTAGTGTTAGGGTTAGGATTAGGGTAAGGGTTAGGGTTAGGTTTATGGTTAGGGTAAGGGTAAGTGTTAGGTTTGGGTTTAGGGTTAGGTTTAGGGTAAGGGTAAGGGTTAGGGTTAGGATTACGCTTAGGTTTAGGGTGAGGGTTAGGGTTAGGTTTAGGGCTATGGTAAGAGATAGGGTTAGGGTTAGGGTTAGGGTTGGGGTTAAGTTAGGTTTAGGGTTAGGGCAAGGGTTAGGTTTAGGATTAGGATTAGGGTTTGGTTTAGGTTTAGGTTAGGGTTAGGGTACGGCTATGTGTTAGGGTTGAGGTTAGGGTTTCGGGTTAGGGTTAGGATTAGGGTAAGGTTTAGGGTTAAGGTTAGGGTAAGATAAGTGTTAGTGTTAGCGTTAGCGTTAGGTTTAGGGTAAGGGTAAGGGGTAGGGTTAGTGTTAGGTTTAGGGTAGGGGTTATGGTTAGAGTTAGGGTTAGGATAAGGGTAAGGGTTAGGGTTAGGGTTAGGGTTAGGTTTAGAAGTTAGGGTTAGGGTTAGGGTTAGAGTAAGTGTTAGGGTTTGGGTTAGGGTTAGGGTTTGGGTTAGGGTAAGGGTTAGTGTTAGGGTTAGTGTTAGGTTAAGTGTAAGTAATAGGGTTAGGTTTAGGGTTAGGATTAGGGTTACGGTTAGGGTTAGGTTTAGGGTTAGGTTTAGGGTTAGCGTTAGGGTAAGAGTAAGGGTTAGGGTTAGGGTTAGGGTAAGGGTTAGGGTTAAGGTTTAGGGTTAGGGTTAGGTTAAGGGTCAGTGTTAGATTCAGGATAAGGGTTAGGGTAAGGGTAAGGGTTAGGCTTAGGGTTAGAGTTAGGGTAAGGTTTAGGTTTAGCTTTAGGGTTAGGGTAAGGGTTAGGGTTAGAGGAAGGTTTAGGTTTAAGATTAGGTTTAGGGTAAGGGTAAGGGTTAGGGTTAGGGTTAGGGTAAGGGTTAGGGTTTGGGTTAGGGTTTGGGATAGGGTTAAGGTTAGGGTTAGGTTAAGGGTTAGGGTTAGGGAAATGGTAAGGATTAGGGTTAGTGTTAGTGTTAGCATTAAGGTTAGGGTTAGCGTAAGGGAAAGGGTTAGGTTTAGGTTTAGGGTTAGGTTTAGAGTAAGAATTAGGGTTAGGGTTAGGATAAGGGTTACCGTTAGGGTTAGGGTTAGGGTAAGGGTAAGGGTTAGGGTTAGGGTTAGGGAAAGTTTAAGGGTTAGGGTAAGGGTTAGGGATAGGGTTAAGGGTCGGTAAGGATTAGGGTTAGGTTTAGGGTAACGGTAATCGTTAGGGTTAGGGTTAGAGTTAGGGTTAGGGTTAGGGTTAGGTTTAAGGTTAAGGTTAGGGTAAGGGTAAGGGTAAGTGTTAGGGATAGGCTTAGGGTTAGGGTTAATGTAAGTGTAAGGGTTAGGGTTAGGTTTAGGGTTAGGGTTAGGGTTAGGGTTAGGGTAAGTGTTAGTGTTAGGATTAGGGTTAGGGTTAGGGTAAGGGTTTGGTTTAGGGTTAGGGTTAGGGTTAGGGTAAGGTTTAGGGTTAGGGTTAGGGTTAGGGTTAGGGTAAGGGTTAGGTTTAGGGTTGGGTTTAGGGTAAGGGTAAGGTTTAAGGTTAGGGTTAGGGTTAGGTGTTAGGGTTAAGGTTAGGGTAAGTGTTAGGGTTAAGCTTAGGGTTAGGGTTAATGTAAGTGTAAGGGTTAGGGTTAGGTTTAGGGTAGGGTTAGGGTTAGGGTTAGGGTTAGGGTAAGTGTTAGTGTTAGGATTAGGGTTAGGGTTAGGGTTAGGTTTAAGGTTAAGGTTAGTGTGAGGGTAAGGGTAAGTGTTAGGGTTAGCCTTAGGGTTAGGGTTAATGTAAGTGTAAGGGTTAGGGTTAGGGTTAGGGTTAGGGTTAGGGTGAGGGTTAAGATTAGGGTTAGGGTTAGGGTAAGGGTAAGGGTGATGGTTAGGGTTAGGGTTAGGGTAAGGTTTATTTTTAGGGTTAGGGTTAGGGTAAGGGTTAGCGTTAGGGTTAGGTTTATGGTTAGTGTTAGTGGTTACGGTTAGTCTTAGGGGTTAGTGTTAGGGTAAGAGTTAGGGTACGGGTAAGAGTTAGGGTTAGGGTTAGGGTTAAGGTTAGGGTTAATGTTAGGGTTAGGGTTAGGGTAAGTGTTAGGGTTAGGGTTAGTGTTAGGGTTAGGGTTAGGTTTAGGGTTAGGGTAAGGGTAAGTGTTAGGGTTAGGGTTAGGATAAGGGTAAGGGTTAGGGTTAGGGTTAGGGTTAGGTATAGGGTTAGGGGTTAGGGTTAGGGTTACGTTAGGGTTAGTTTTAGGGTTAGGGTTTGGGTAAGGGTAATTATTAGGGTTAGAGTTAGGTTTAGGTTTAGTGTTAGGGTTAGGGTTAGGGAAAGTGTTAGGGTTAGGGTTAGGGAAAGTGTTAGGTTTATAGTAAGGGTTAGGGATAGGCTTGGGGTTAGGGTTAGGGTTAGGGTTAGGTTTAAGGTTAGGGTTAGGGTTAGGGTAAGGGTTAGAGTTAGGGTTAGGGTAAGGGAAAGGGTAAGGGTTAGGGTTAGGGTTAGGTTTAGGGTTTAGGGTTAGGGTTAGAGTTTCGGTAAGTTTAAGGGTTAGGGTTAGGGTTAGGGTTATAGGTTAGGGTTAGGGAAAGGGTTAGGGTTAGCTTTAGGGTTAGGGTAAGGGTAAGTGTTAGATTTAGAGTTAGGGTTACGGTTAGGGTTAGGGTAAGGGTAAGGGTTATTGTTCGGATTACGCGTAGGTTTAGGGGGAGGGTTAGGGTTAGGTTTAGGGTTAGGGTAAGAGATAGGGTTAGGATAAGGGTTAGGGTTGGGGTTAAGGTTAGGGTTAGGGTTAGGGTAAATGTTAGGTTTAGGATTAAGATTAGGGTTAGGTTTAGGGTTAGGGTTAGGTTAGGGTTAGGGTAAGGCTATGTGTTAGAGTGAGGGTTAGGGTTAGGGGTTAGGGTTAGGGTTAGGGTTAGGATTAGGGTAAGGGTTAGGGTTAGGGTTAGGGTTAGGGTTAGGGTAGGGTAAGGTTAAGGGTTAGGGATAGGGTTACGGTAAGGGTTAGGGTTAGGTTTAGGGTTAAGGTAAGGGTTCGGATTAGGGTTTAGGGTTAGGCATAGGGTTAGGGTTAGGTTTAGGTTTATGGTTAGGGTAAGGGTAATTATTAGGGTTAGAGTTAGGGTTATTTTTAGGTTTAGGTTTAGGGTTATGTTTAGGGTTAGGGTTAGGTTTAGGGAAAGGGTTAGATTTACAGTAAGGGTTAAGGTTAGGCTTAGGCTTAGGGTTAGGTTTAGGTTTAGGGTTAGGGTTAGGGTAAGGGTTAGGGTTAGGGTAAGTGTTAGGTTTAGGGTAAGGGAAAGGGTAACGGTTAGGGTTAGGGATAGGGTTAGACGTTAGGGTTAGGGTAAGGGTTAGGGTTAGCTTTAGGGTTAGGGTAATGGAAAGTGTTAGGTTTAGCGTTTGGGTTAGGGTTAGGGTTAGGATTAGGGTAAGGGTTAGCATTAGGGTTAGGATTACGCTTAGGTTTAGGGTGAGTGTTAGGGTTAGGTTTAGGGTTAGGTTAAGAGATAGGGTTAGGGTTAGGATTAGGGTTGGGGTTAAGGTTAGGGTTAGGGTTAGGGTAAGGGTTAGGGTTAGGATTAGGATTAGGGTTAGGTTTAGTGTTAGGGTAAGTTTAGGGTTAGTGTAAGGCTATGTGTTAGGGTTAGGGTTAGGGGTTAGGGTTAGAGTTAGGGTAAGGGTAAGGTTTGGGGCTAGGTTTAGGGTTAGTGGTAAGGGTAGGGTTAGGGTTAGGGTTAGTGTTAAGGTAAGTGTAGGGATTAGGGTTAGTATTACGTAAGGGTTAGGGTTAGGTTTAGGGTAAGGGTAAGGTTTAGGGTTAGGGTTAGAGTTAGGGTTAGAGTTAGGGTAAGGGTTAGGTTTAGGTTTAGGGTAAGGGTAAGGTTTAGGGTTAGGGTCAGGGTTTGTGTTAGAGTAAGGGTAAGGGTTAGAGTTAGGGTTAGGGTTAGGGTAATGGTTAGGGTTAGGGTTAAGGTTAGGGAGAGGGTTAGGGTTAGGGTTAGGGTGAGGAGTAGGGTAAGGGTTAGGGTTAGGGTAAGGGTTAGGGTTAGGGTTAGAGTTAGGGTTTGGTTTAGGGTGAGTGTTAGGGTAAGTTTAAGGGTTAGGGTTAGGTTTAGGGTTGGGGTTAAGGTTAGGGTTAGGGTTAGGGTAAGGGTAAGAGTAAGGGGTAGGTTTAGGGTTAAGGTTAGGCTCAAGGTTAGGATTAGGGTAAGTGTTCGGTTAGGGTTAGGTTTAGGGTAAGGGTAAGGGTAAGTGTTAGGGTTAGGGTTAGGTTTAGGGTTAGGATAAGGGTAAGGGTTAGGGTTAGGGTTAGGTTTAGGTTTAGGGTTATGTTTAGTGTTAGGGTTTGGTTTAGAGAAATGGTTAGGTTTTCAGTAAGGGTTAGGGTTAGGCTTAGGTTTAGGGTTAGGGTTAGGTTTAGATTTAGGGTTAGGATAAGGGTTAGGGTTAGGATTACTCTTAGGTTTAGGGTGAGGTTTATGGTTATTTTTAGGTTTACGGTAAGAGAGAGGGTTAGGGTGAGTGTTAGGGTTGGGGTTAAGGTTAGGGTTAGGGTTAGGGTAAGGTTTAGGGTTAGGATTAGGATTAGGGTTTGGTTTAGGGTTAGGTTAGGGTTAGGGTAAGGCTATGTGTTAGGGTTGGGGTTAGGGTTAGGGGTTAGGGTTAGGGTTAGGATTAGGGTAAGGTTTAGGTTTAAGGTTAGGGTAAGGTAAGTGTTAGGGTTAGCGTTAGCGTTAGGTTTAGGGTAAGGGTAAGGGGTAGGGTTAGGGTTAGGTTTAGGGTTAGGGGTTAGGGTTAGAGTTAGGCTTAGAGTAAGGGTAAGGTTTAGGGTTAGAGTTAGGGTTAGAAGTTAGGGTTAGGGTTAGGGTTAGAGTAAGGGTTAGGGTTTGGGTTAGGGTTAAGTTTAGGATTAGGGTAAGGGTTAGGGTTAGGGTTAGGGTTAGGGTTAGGTTAAGGGTAAGTGTTAGGGTTAGGGTTACGGTTAGGGTAAGGGTTAGGTTTAGGGTTAGGGTTAGGGTAAGGTTTAGGGTTAGGGTTAGGGTTAGGGTTAGGGTAAGGGTTAGGTTTAGGGTTGGGTTTAGGGTAAGGGTAAGGTTTAAGGTTAGGGTTAGGGTTAGGTGTTAGGGTTAAGGTTAGGGTAAGGGTTAGGGTTAGGGTTAGGGGTTAGGTTTAGGGTTGGGTTTAGGATACGGGATAGTGTACGGTTAAGGGTTAGGATTAGGGTAAGGGTAAGTGTTAGGGTTAGTGTTAGGGTTAGGGTTAGATTAAGGGTAAGGGTAGGATTAATTCTAGGGTAAGGGTAAATGTTATGGTTAGGGTTAGGGTTAGGGTGAAGTTTAGGTTTAGGGGTTAGGGTTAGGGTTAATGTTAGGGTAAGGGTTAGGGTTAGGGTTAGGGTAATGGTAAGTGTTAGGGTTAGGGTTACGTTTAGGTTAAGGGTAAGGTTTAGGGTTAGGTTTAGGGTTAGGGTGAGGGTTAGAGTAAGTGTTAGGGTTAGGGTTAGAGTTAGGGTTAGGGTTAGGATTAGGGTAAGGGTTAGGGTTAGGGTTAGGTTAACGTTAAGTTTAGGGTTAGGGTTAGGGTTAGGATAAGGGTTAGGTTTGGGTTAGGTTTAGGATTAGGGTTAGGGTTAGGGAAAGGGTAAGGATTAGGGTAAGGGTTAGGGTTAGGCTTAGGGTTAGGGTAAGGATTAGGGTTAGGGTTAGGGTAAGGGTAAGGGTGAGGGTTAGGGTTAGGGTTAGGGTTAGGGGTAGGTTTTAGGTTAGCGTTAGGGTAAGGGTATGGGTTAGCTTTAGCTTTAGGGTTAGGTTTAGGGTTAGGCTTAGGGTTAGGGTTAAGGTTAGGGTTAGGGTTAGGGTGAGCATTAGGGTAAGGGTTAAGGTTAGGGTAAGGGTTATGGTTAGGGTTAGAGTTAGGGTTAGGTTTAGGGTGAGTGTTAGGGTAAGTTTAAGGGCTAGGGTTATTTTTAGGGTTGGGGTTAAGGTTAGGGTTATGGTTAGGGTAAGGGTAAGGGTTAGAGTTAGGGTTAGGGTTAGGGTTATGGTTAGGGTGAGTGTTAGGGTTAGGGTTAGGGTTAGGTTCAGGGTTAGGTTTAGGGTTAGGGTAAGGGTAAGTGTTATTGTTAGGGTTAGGGTTAGGGTTAGGATAAGGGTAAGGGTTAGGGTTAGGTTTCAGGTTAGGTTTAGGGTTAGGGGTTAGGGTTAGTCTTAGCGTTAGGGTTAGTTTTAGGTTTAGGTTTAGGGTAAGGTTAAGGGTTAGGGTTAGGTTTAGGTTTAGGGTTCGGGTTATGTTTAGTGTTAGGGTTAGCGTTAGGGAAAGCGTTAGGTTTACAGTAAGGGTTAGGGTTAGGTTTAGGGTTAGGGTTAGGGTTAGGTTAAGGGTTAGGGTTAGGGTTAGGGTAAGGGTAAGTGTTCGGTTTAGGGTTAGGGTTAGTGTTAGGGTTAGGGTAAGGGTAAGTGTTAGGGTTAGGATTACGCTTAGGTTTAGGGTGAGGTTTAGGGTTAGGTTTAGGGTTAGGGTAAGAGATAGTGTTAGTATTAGGGTTAGGGTTGGTGTTAAGTTTAGGTTTAGGGTTAGGGTAAGGGTTAGGTTTAGGATTAGGATTAGGGTTTGGTTTAGGTTTAGGTTAGGGTTAGGGTAAGGGTATGTGTTAGGGTTTGGTTTAGGGTTAGGGGTTAGGGTTAGGGTTAGGGTTAGAGTAAGGGTTAGGGTTTGGTTTAGGGTTAAGGTTCGGATTCGGGTAAGGTTTAGGGTTCGGGTTAGGGTTAGGGTTAGGTTAAGGGTAAGTTTTAGTGTCAGGGTAAGTGTTAGGGTAAGGGTAAGGGTTAGGGTTAGGGTTAGGGTATGGGTTAGTTTTAGGGTTAGGGTTAGGTTAAGGTTTAGGGTTAGGGTTAGGTTTAGGGTAAGGGTAAGGGTTAGGGTTAGGGTTGGGTTTAGGGTAAGGTGAGGGTTAAGGTTAGGGTTAGGGTTTAGGGTTAGGTGTTAGGGTTAAGGTTAGGGTAAGGGTTAGTGTTAGGGTTAGGGGTTAGGATTAGGTTTAGGGTTAGGATAAGGGTTAGGGTACGGTTAAGGGTTAGGATTAGGGTAAGTGTAAGTGTTAGGGTTAGAGTTAGGGTTAGGGTTAGGGTAAGGGTAAGGGTTAGGATTAGGGCTAGGGTAAGGGTAAGTGTTAGGGTTAGGGTTAGGGTTAGGGTCAAGTTTAGGTTTAGGGGTTAGGGTTAGGGTTAATGTTAGGGTAAGGGTTAGGGTTAGGGTTAGGGTAATGGTAAGTGTTAGGGTTAGGGTTAGGGTTAGGTTAAGGGTAAGGTTTAGGGTTAGGTTTAGGGTTAGGTTTAGGGTTAGGGTGAGGGTTAGGGTAAGTGTTAGGGTTAGAGTTAGGGTTAGGATTAGGGTCAGGGTTAGGGTGAGGGTGAGGGTTAGCGTTAAGGTTAGGGTTAGGGTTAGTGTTAGGATAAGGGTTAGGTTTGGGTTAGGTTTAGGGTTAGGGTTAGGGTTAGGGAAAGGGTAAGGATTAGGGTAATGGTTAGTGTTAGGGTTAGGTTTAGGGTAAGGATTAGGGTTAGGGTAATGGTAAGGATAAGGGTGAGGGTTAGGGTTAGGGTTAGGGTTAGGTTTAAGGTTAGTGTTAAGGTAAGGGTAAGGGTTAGGTTTAGGTTTAGGGTTAGGTTTAGGGTTAGGCTTAGGGTAAGGTTAAGGATTAGGGTTAAGGTTAGGGTTAGGGTTAGGGTGAGGATTACGGTAAGGGTTAGGGTTAGGGTAAGGGTTAGGGTTAGGATTAGAGTTAGGGTTAGGTTTAGGGTGAGAGTTAGCGTAAGTTTAAGGGTTAGGGATAGGTTTAGGGTTGGGGTTAAGGTTAAGGTTAGGGTTAGGGTAAGGGTAAGGATTAGAGTTAGGGTTAGGGTTAGGGTAAGGGTTAGGGTTATGGTTATGGTTAGGGTTATGTTTAGTGTGAGTGTTAGGGTTAGGGTTAGGGTTAGGTTCAGGGTTAGGGTTAGGGTTATTGTAAGGATAAGTGTTAGCGTTAGGGTTAAGTTTAGGATAAGGGTAAGGGTTAGTGTTAGGTTTCGGGTTAGGTTTAGGGTTAGGGGTTAGGGTTAGTCTTAGCGTTAGGGCTAGGTTTAGGTTTAGGTTTAGGGTAAGGTTAAGGGTTAGGGTTAGGTTTAGGTTTAGGTTTAGTTTTAGGGTTAGGGTCAGGTTTAGTGTTAGGGGTAGGGTTAGGGAAAGGGTTAGGGTTAGGGAAAGGGTTAGGGTTAGGATTAGAGTTAAGGTTAGGTTTATTGTAAGGGGAAGGGTTAGCGTTAGGGTTAGGCTTAGGGTTAGGGTAATGGTTACTGTTAGGGTTACGGTAAGGGTAAGGGTTAGGGGATAGGGTTAGGTTTAGGGGTAGGGTAAGGGTTAGGGTTAGGGTTAGGGTTAGGTTTAGGGTTAGGGTAAGGGTTAGGGTTAGGGTTAGGGTTAGTGTAGGGTAAGGTTAAGGGTTAGGGATAGGGTTACGGTAAGGGTTAGGGTTAGGTTTAGGGTTAGGGTTAGGGTTAGGGTTAGGGGGTAGGGTTAGGTTTAGGGTTAGGGTAAGTATAGGGTTAGGATTAGGGTTAGGTTTACAGTTAGGCTAAGGGTTAGGGTTGGGGTTAGGGTTAGTGTAGGGTAAGGTTAAGGGTTAAGGTTAGGGTTAGGGTTAGGAGTTAGAGTTAGGTTTAGAGTTAGGGTAAGGGTTAAGTTAGGGTTAGGGATAGGGTTAGGGTTAGGTTTAGGTTAGGGTTAGGGTTAGGAGTTAGGTTTAGGGTTAGGGTAAGGGTTAGGTTTAGGGTTAGGGTTAGGGTAAGGGTAATGGTGATGGTTAGGATTAGGGTTAGGGTTAGGGTAAGGGTAAGGTTTAGGTATAGGGTTAGGGTAAGTGTAAGGGTTAGCGTTAGTGTTAGGTTTATGGTTAGTGTTAGCGGTTAGAGTTAGGGTTAGGGGTAGGTATAGGGTAAGGGTAAGAGTAAGGGTTAGGTTTAGGGTTAAGTTTAGGATCCATGTTAGGGTTAGGGTTAGGGTAAGTGTTAGGGTTAGGGTTAGGGTTAGGGAAAGGGTAAGGATAAGTGTTAGGGATAGGGTTAGGGTTAGGGTTAGGGTTAGGATAAGGGTAAGGGTTAGGGTTAGGTTTAGAGTTAGGTTTAGGGTTAGGGGTTAGGGTTAGGGTTACGTTAGATTTAGCTTTAGGGTTTGGGTTAGGGTAATGTAATTATTAGGGTTAGAGTTAGGGTTAGGGTTAGGTTTAGGGTTAGGGTTATGTTTAGTGTTAGGGTTAGGGATAGGGAAAGGGTTAGGTTTGCAGTAAGGGTTAAGGTTAGGCTTAGGTTTAGGGTTAGGGTCAGGTTTAGGGTTAGGGTTAGGGTCAGGGTAAGGGTTAGGGTTAGGGTTAGGGTTAGATTTAGGGTTAGGGTAAGGTAAAGGGTAAGGTTTAGGGTTAGGGTTAGGTTTAGGGTTTAGGGTTAGGGTTAGGGTTACGGTAAGGTTAAGTGTAAGTGTTAGGGTTAGGGTTAGAGGTTAGGGTTAGGGTAAGGGTTAGGGTTAGCTTTAGGGTTACGGTAAGGGTAAGTGTAAGGTTTAATGTTAGGGTTAGGGTTAGGGTTAGGGTAAGAGTTAGAGTAAGGGTTAGGGTAAGGGTAAGTGTTAGGGTTTGGGTTAGGGGTTAGGGTTAGGATTAGGGTTAGGGTTAGGGTTAGGGTAAGGGTGAAGTTAGGGTTAGGGTTAGGGTTAGCATTAAGGTTAGGGTTAGGGTAAGGGTTAAGGTTAGGGTTAATGTTAGGGTTAGGGTAAGGGTAAGGGTTAGGGTTAGCGTTAGTGTTCGGTTTAGGGTTGTTGTTAGGGGAGGGGTAAGGGTTAGGGTTAGGGTTAGGGTTAGGGTTAAGGTTAGTGTTAGGGGTTAAGTTTAGTGTTAGGGTTAGGATTAGGGTAAGGGTTAGGGTTAGGTTTATGGTTAGGGTAAGGGTAAGTGTTAGGTTTGGGTTTAAGGTTAGGTTTAGGGTAAGGGTAAGGGTTAGGGTTAGGATTACGCTTAGGTTTAGGGTGAGGGTTAGGGTTAGGTTTAGGGCTATGGTAAGAGATAGGTTTAGGGTTAGGGTTAGGGGTGGGGTTAAGTTAGGTTTAGGTTTAGGGCAAGGGTTAGGTTTAGGATTAGGATTAGGGTTTGGTTTAGGTTTAGGTTAGGGTTAGGGTACGGCTATGTGTTAGGGTTGGGGTTAGGGTTTCGTGTTAGGGTTAGGGTTAGGGTTAGGATTAGGGTAAGGGTTAGGGTTAAGGTTAGGGTAAGATAAGTGTTAGTGTTAGCGTTAGCGTTAGGTTTAGGGTAAGGGTAAGGGGTAGGGTTAGTGTTAGGTTTAGGGTAGGGGTTATGGTTAGAGTTAGGGTTAGGATAAGGGTAAGGGTTAGGGTTAGGGTTAGGGTTAGGTTTAGAAGTTAGGGTTAGGGTTAGGGTTAGAGTAAGTGTTAGGGTTTGGGTTAGGGTTATTGTTTGGGTTAGGGTAAGGGTTAGTGTCAGGGTTAGTGTTAGGTTAAGTGTAAGTAATAGAGTTAGGTTTGGGTTAGGATTAGGTTTACGGTTAGGGTTAGGGTTAGGGTTAGGTTTAGGGTTAGCGTTAGGGTAAGAGTAAGGGTTAGGGTTAGGGTTAGGGTAAGGGTTAGGGTTAAGGTTTAGGGTTAGGGTTAGGTTAAGGGTCAGTGTTAGGGTCAGGATAAGGGTTAGGGTAAGGGTAAGGGTTAGGCTTAGGGTTAGGGTTAGGGTAAGGTTTAGGCTTAGGTTTATGGTTAGGGTAAGAGTTAGGGTTAGGGTTAGGGTTAGAGTAAGGTTTAGGTTTAAGATTAGGTTTAGGGTAAGGGTAAGGGTTAGGGTTAGGGTTAGGGTAAGGGTTAGGGTTAGGGTTCGGGTTTGGGTTAGGGTTAAGTTTAGGGTTAGGTTAAGGTTTAGGGTTAGGGAAATGGTAAGGGTTAGGGTAAGGGTTAGGGTTAGGGTTAGGGTAAGGATTAGGGTTAGTATTAGTGTTAGCATTAACGTTAGGGTTCGCATAAGGGAAAGGGTTAGGTTTAGGTTTAGGGTTAGGGTTAGAGTAAGAATTAGGGTTAGGGTTAGGATAAGGGTTACCGTTAGGGTTAGGGTTAGGGTAAGGGTAAGGGTTAGGGTTAGGGTTAGGGAAAGTTT
>JANJXV010000047.1:485000-492500 GCA_024803745.1 Megascapheus bottae | reverse complement strand
GGTTAGGATAAGGGTAAGGGTTAGGGTTAGGGTTAGGGTTAGGTTTAGGTTTAGGGGTTAGGGTTAGGGTTACGTTAGTGATAGGTTTAGGGTTAGGGCTTGGGTAAGGGTAATTATTAGGGTTAGAGTTAGGGTTAGGGTTAGGTTTAGGGTTAGGGTTATGTTTAGTGTTAGGGTTAGGGTTAGGGAAAGGGTTAGGTTTACAGTAAGGGTTAGGGTTAGGCTTAGGGTTAGGGTTAGGGTTAGGTTTAGGGTTAGGGGTTAGCGTAAGGGTTAGGGTTAGGGTAAGGGTAAGGGTTAGGGTTAGGGTTAGGGTTAGAAGTTAGGGTTAGGGTTAGGGTTAGAGTAAGGGTTAGGGTTATGGTTAGGGTAATGATAAGTGTTAGGGTTAGGGTTAGGGTTAGGGTTAGGGTTAGGGTAAGGATTAGGGTTAGGATTAGGGTAAGGGTAAGGTGAGGGTTAGGGTTAGGGTTAGGGTTGGGGTTAGGTTTTAGGTTAGGCTTAGGGTTAGGGTAAGGGTTAGGTTTGGGGTCAGTGTTTGGGTTAGGGTTAAGGTTAGGGTTAGGGTAAGGGTTAGGGTTAGGGAAAGGGTAATGGTTAGGTTTCGGGTTAGGGTTAGGGTTAAGGTAAGGATTAGGGTTAGTGTTAGGGTTAGCATTTAGGTTAGGTTTAGGGTTAGCGTAAGGGCAAGGGTTAGGTTTAGGTTTAGGGTTAGGTTTAGGGTAAGGATTAGGGTTAGGGTTAGGGTTAGGATAAGGGTTAGGGTTAGGGTTAGGCTTAGGCTTAGGGTTAGGGGAGGGGTAAGGGTTAGGGTGAAGGTTAGGGTTAGGGTAAGGGTAAGGATTAGGGTTAGGGTTAGGGTTAGGGAAAGATTAAGGGTTAGGCTGGGTTAGGGTTAGGGTTAAGGGTCGGTAAGGATTAGGGTTAGGTTTAGGGTAACTGTAATCGTTAGGGTTAGGGTTAGAGTTAAGGTTAGGTTTAGGGTTAGGTTTAAGGTTAGGTTTAGGGTTAGGGTTAGGGTAAGGGTAAGTGTTAGGGTTAGGCTTAGGGTTAGGGTTAGGGTAAGTGTAAGGGTTAGGATTAGGTTTAGGGTTAGGGTTAGTTGTAGGGTTAGGGTTAGGGTTAGGGTAAGTGTTAGTGTTAGGATTAGGGTTAGGGTTAGGGTTAGGATAAGGGTTAGGGTTAGGGTTAGCGTTAGGCTTAGGGTTAGGGTAGGGGTAAGGGATAGGGTGAGGTTTAGGGTTAGGGTTAGGGTTAGGGGTTAGGTTTAGGGTTAGGGTAAGGTTAGGTTTAGGGTTAGGATTAGGGTAAGGGTAAGGGTGATGGTTAGGGTTAGGGTTAGGGTTAGGGTAAGGTTTATTTTTAGGGTTAGGGTAAGGGTAAGGGTTAGCGTTAGGGTTAGGTTTATGGTTAGTGTTAGGGGTTACGGTTAGAGTTAGGGGTTAGTTTTAGGGTTAGGGTAAGATTGAGGGTAAGGGTAAGAGTTAGGGTCAGGGTCAGGGTTAGGGTTAAGGTTAGGGTTAAGGTTAGGGTTAGGGTTAGAGTAAGTGTTAGGTTTAGGTTAAGGGTTAGGGTAAGGGTAAGGGTAAGTGTTATGGTTAGGGTTAGGATAAGGGTAAGGGTTAGGGTTAGGGTTAGGGTTAGGTTTAGGGTTAGGGGTTAGGGTTAGGGTTACGTTAGTGTTAGGTTTAGGGTTAGGGTTTGGGTAAGGGTAATTATTAGGGTTAGAGTTAGGGTTAGGGTTAGGGTTAGGTTTAGGGTTAGGGTTATGTTTAGTGTTAGGGTTAGGGTTAGGTAAAGGGTTAGGTTTACAGTAAGGGTTAGGGTTAGGCTTAGGGTTAGGGTTAGGGTTAGGGTTAGGATTAGGGTAAGGGTTAGGGTTAGGTTTGGGTTAGGTTTAGGGTTAGGGTTAGGGTTAGGGAAAGGGTAAGGATTAGAGTAAGGGTTAGGGTTAGGGTTAGGGTTAGGGTAAGGATTAGGGTTAAGGTTAGGGTAAGGGTAAGGGTGAGGGTTACGGTTAGGTTTAGGGTGGGGTTAGGTTTAAGGTTAGGGTTAGGGTTAGCGTAAGGTCAAGGGTTAGTGTTAGGTTTAGGTTTAGGTTTAGGGTAAAGATTAGGGTTAGGGTTAGGGTTAGGATAAGGGTTAGGGTTAGGGTTAGGGTTAGGGTTAGGGTTAGGCTTAGGGTTAGGGTAGGGGTAAGGGTTAGTGTGAGGGTTAGAGTTAGGATTAAGGTAACTGTTAGGGTTAGGGTAAGTGTAAGGGTCAGGGTTAGGGTTAGGGAAAAGTTAAGGGTTAGGGTAAAGGTTAGGGTTAGGTTTAAGCGTCGGTAAGGATTAGGGTTAGGGTAAGGGTAAGGTTTAAGGTTAGAGTTAGGGTTAGGGTAAGGGTTAGTGTTAGGGTTAGGGTTAGGGTTAAGGTTAGGATAAGTGTATGGTTAGGGTTAGGTTTAGGGTTAGGGTTAAGTTTAGGGTTAGGGTTAGGTTTAGGGTAAGTGTTAGTGTTAGGATTAGGGTTAGGGTTAGGGTTAAAATAAGGGTTAGTGTTAGGGTTAGGGTTAGGGTTAGGGTTAGGTTTAAGGTTAGGGTTAGGGTTAGGGTAAGGGTAAGTGTTAGGGTTAGGGTTAGAGTTAGGGTTAGGGATAGGGTTAGGGTTAGGGTAAGGGTAAGTGTTCAGGTTAGGCTTAGGGTTAGGGTTAGGGTAAGTGTAAGGGTTAGGGTTAGGTTTAGGGTTAGGGTTAGGTTTACAGTTAGGGTTAGGGTTAGGGTAAGTGTTAGGGTTAGGATTAGGGTTAGGGTTAGGGTTAGGATAAGGGTTAGTGTTAGAGTTAGGGTTAGGGTAAGGATGAGGGTTAGCGTTAGGGTTAGGATAAGGGTTAGGGTTAGGGTTAGGGTAGGGGTAAGGGTTAGGGTGAGGGTTAGGGTTAGGGTTAGGGTTAGGGGTTAGGTTTAGGGTTAGGGTAAGGATTAGGTTTAGGGTTAGGGTTAGGATAAGTGGAAGGGTGATGGTTAGGGTTAGGGTTAGGGTTAGGGTAAGGTTTATTTTTAGGGTTAGTGTAAGGGTAAGGGTTAGGGTTAGGGTTAGTGTTAGGTTAAAAGTAAGGGTTAGGGTTAGGGTTAGGGTTAGGTTTAGGGTTAGGGTTAGGGTAAGTGTAGGTGTTAGGTTTAGGGTTAGTGTTAGGGTTAGGGTTAAGTTTAGAGTTAGGGTTAGGGTAAGGGTATGGGTTATGGTTAGGGTTAGGTTTAGGGGTAGGGTAAGGTTAAGGTTTAGGGCTAGGTTAGGGTTAGAGGTAAGGGTAGGGTTAGGGTTTGGTTTAGGGTTAAGGTAAGGGTAAGTGTTAGGGTTAGAGTTAGGGTTAAGGTTACGGTTAGGGTAAGGGTAAGGGTTTGGGTTAGGGTTAGGAAATGGTTAGGCTTAGGGTTATGGTTAGGGTTAGGCTAAGGGTAAGGGTTAGGGTTTAGGTTAGGGTTAGGGTTATGGTTAGGATTAGGGTAAGGGTTAGGGTTAGGGTAAGTGTTAGGTTTAGGATTATAGTTAGGGTTAGGTTTAGGGTGAGGGTTAGGGTAACGGTAAGGGATAGGGTTAGGTTTAGGTTTGGGGTTAAGGTTAGGGTTAGGGTTAGGGCAAGAGTAAGGGTTACAGTTATGGTTAGGGTTAGGGTAAGGTTTAGGGTTATGGTTAGGGTTAGGGTTCGGGTTAGGTTTAGGTTTAGGGGTTAGGATTAGGGTTAGGGTAAGTTTAAGTGTTAGGGTTAGGGTTAGGGTTACTGTTAAGGTAAGGATAAGGGTTAGGGTTAGGGTAATTTTAGGCTTTGGTTTAGGATTAGGGTTAGAGTTAGGGTTAGGTTTAGGGTTAGGGGTTAGGGTTAGGGTTAGGGTTAGCATCAAGGTTAGGGTTGGGTAAGGGTAAGGGTAAGGGTTAGGGTTAGGATTAGGGTTAGGATTAGGGTAAGGTTAAGGGTTAGGGTTAGG
Source organism: Megascapheus bottae (assembly GCA_024803745.1). NCBI lineage: Eukaryota > Metazoa > Chordata > Mammalia > Rodentia > Geomyidae > Megascapheus > Megascapheus bottae. The sequence goes on along the minus strand of JANJXV010000047.1, from coordinate 488,532 downwards.
GTTAGAGTTACGGTTAGGTTTAGGGTTAGTGTTAGGTTTGCGGTTAGGGTTAGTGTTAGGGAAAGGGTTACGGTTAGGTTTAGGGTTAGGGTTAGAGTTAGGGTTAGGGTTAGGGTAACGGTAAGAATTAAGGTTAGGGTTAGAGTTAAGGGTTGGGGTTAGGGTTACGGTTACGGTAAGGGTAAGTGTAAGGTTTAGGGTTAAGGTTAAGGTAAGGGTGAGGGTTAGGGTTATGGTTAGGGTTAGGGTAAGGGTTAGGGGTAGGTTTAGGGTAAGGGTAAGGTTTGGGGCTAGGGTTAGGGTTAGTGGTAAGGGTAGGGTTAGGGTAAGGGTTAAGGTAAGTGTAAGGATTAGGGTTAAGGTTAGGGTAAGGGTTAGAGTTAGGTTCAGGGTAAGGGTAAGCTTTAGGGTTAGGGTTAGAGTTAGGGTAAGGGTTAGGTTTAGGGTTAGGGTCAGGGTTAGGGTTAGTGTAAGGGCCAAGGTTAGGGTTAGGGTTAAAGTTAGGTTTAGGGTTAGGGTTAGGGTAAAGGTAAGGGTTAGGGTTAGGTTTAGGGTTAGGTTTAGGGTTAGGCTTAGGGTAAGGTTAAGGATTAGGGTTAAGGTTAGGGTTAGGGTTAGGGTTAGGATTAGGCTAAGGGTTAGGGTAAGGGTTAGGTTTAGGGTTAGGGTTAGGGTAATGATAAGTGTCAGGGTTAGGGTTAGGTTAAGGGTAAGGTTTAGGGTTAGTTTTAAGGTTAGGTTTAGGGTTAGGGTGAGGGTTAGGGTAAGTGTTAGGGTTAGGGTTAGGGTTAGGGTTAGGGTTAGGATAAGGGTAAGGGTTAGGGTTAGGTTTAGGGTTAGCGTTAAGTTTAGGGTTAGGGTTAGCGTTAGGATAAGGGTTAGGTTTGGTTTAGGTTTAGGGTTACGGTTACGGTTAGGGAAAGAGTAAGGATTAGGGTAAGGATTAGGGTTAGGTTTAGGGTTAGGGGAAGCATTAGAGTTAGGGTTAGGGTAAGGGTAAGGGTGAGGGTTAGGGTTTGGGTTAGGGTTAGGGTTAGGTTTAAGGTTAGGGTTAGGGTTAGGGTAAGGTTTAGGGTTAGGGTTTGGGTTGAGTTAAGCTTAGGGTTAGGGTAAGGGTTAGGGTTAGGGAAAGGGTAAGGGTTAGGGTAAGCGTTAGGATTAGGGTTAGGGTAAGGATTAGGGTTACGTTTAGGGTTAGCATTAAGGTTAGGGTTAGGGTTAGCGTAAGGGCAAGGGTTAGGGTTAGGGTTAGGGTTTGCGTTAGGCTTAGGGTTAGTTTAGGGGTAAGGGTTAGGGTGAGGGATTGGGTTAGGATTAGGGTTAGGGTAAGGGTTAGGGTTAGTGTAAGTGTAAGGGTTAGGGTTAGGGTTAGGGAAAGGGTAAGGGTTAGGGTAAGGGTTAGGGTTTAGGATAGGGTAAGGATTAGGGTTAGGTTTAGGGTAAAGGTAATCGTTAGGGTTAGGGTTAGAGTTAGGGTTAGGTTTAGGGTTACGGTTAGGGTAAGGCTAAGGGTTAGGGTTAGGGTTAGGGAAAAGGTAAGGGTTAGGGTAAGGGTAAGGGTTAGGCTTAGGTTTAGGTTTAGGGTTAGGTTTAGGGTTAGGGTTAGGGTTAGGATAAGGGTTAGTGTTAGGGTTAGGGTTAGCGTAAGGATTAGGTTTATCGTTAGGGTTAGGATAAGGGTTAGGGTTAGGGTTAGGGTAAGGGTAAGGGTTAGGGTTAGGATTCCACTTAGGTTTAGGGTGAAGGTTAGGGTTAGGTTTAGGGTAATGGTAAGAGATAGGGTTAGGGTTAGGGTTAGAGTTGAGGTTATGGTTAGGGTTAGGGTTAGGGTAAGGTTTAGGGTTAGGATTAGGATTAGAGTTAGGTTTAGGGTTAGGGTTAGGTTAGGGTCAGGGGTTAGGGTTAGGGTTAGGGTTAGAATTAGGGTAAGGGCTAGGGTTAGGGTTAGGGTAAGGTAAGTGTTAGGGTTAGGGTTAGCGTTAGGTTTAGGGTAAGGTTAAGGGGTAGGGTTAGGGTTAGGTTTAGAGTTGGGGGTTAGTATTAGGGTTAGGGTTACAAGTTAGGGTTAGCGTTAGGGTAGTGAAAGAGTTAGGGTTAGGGTTAGGGTTTGGCTTAGGGTTAAGGTTCGGATTAGGGTAAGTGTTAGGTTTAGGGAAAGGGTAAGGGTAAGGCTAAGGTTTAGGGTTAGGTTTAGGGTTAGGGTTAGGTTAGGGTTAGGGTAAGGCTATGTGTTAGGGTTAGGGTTAGGGTTAGGGGTAAAATTTAGGGTGAGTGTTACTGTTAGGGTTAGGGTTAGGGTAAGGATAAGGGATAGGATTACGTTTATGGTTAGGGTAAGGGTTTGGGTTACGGTTATTGTTAGGGTGAGGGTAAGTGTTAGGGTTAGGCTTAAGGTTAGGTTTAGGGTAAGGGTAAGGGTTAGGGTTAGGGTTAGGGTTAGGTTTAGGGGTTACGGTTAGGGTTAGGGTAAGGGTTAGGTTTAGGGTTAGGGTTAGGGTAAGGGTAAGTGTTAGGGTTAGGGTTAGGGTTAGGGTTAGGGGTTAAGATTAGTGTTAGGGGTTAGGGTTAGGGTTAGGGTTATGGTAAGGGTAAGTGTTAGGGTTAGGTTTAGGGTAAGGGTGAGTGTAAGGTTTAGGGTTAGGGTTAGGTTTAGGGTTAGGGTAAGGGGAAGGGTTAGGGTTAGGGTTAGGTTTAGGGTTAGGGTAAGGATTAGGGTTAAGGTTAGCTTTAAGGTTAGGGTTAGGGTGAGGGTAAGTGTTAGGGTTAGGGTTAGGGTTAGGGTAAGGGTAAGGGTTAGGGTTAGGGTTAGGATTAGGTTTAGGGTTAGGGTTAGGGTAAGGGTAAGGGTTAGGGTTAGGGTTCGTGTTAGGGTTAGGGTTAAGGTTAGAGTTAGGGTTAGGGTAAGGGTATGGGTTACAGTTAGGATTAGAGTTAGGGTTAGGGTTAGGGTAAGGGTAAGGTTTAGGGATAGGTTAAGGTTAGGGGTAAGGGTAGGGTTAGGGTTTGGGTTAGGGTTAAAGTAAGGGTAAGGGTTAGGGTTAGAGTTAGGGTTAGGGTTAGGGTTAGAATTATGGGAAGGGTTAGGCTTAGGTTTAGCGAAAGGGTAAGGTTTAGGGTTAGGGTTAGGGTTAGGGTTAGGGTAAGGGTAAGGGTAAGGGTTAGGGTTAGGAAATGGTTAGGGTTAGGGTTAGGGTTAGGGTAAGGGTAAGGTTTAGGGTTAAGTTTAGGGTTAGGTTTATGGTTAGGATTAGGGTAAGGGTTAGGGTTAGGGTAGGAGTTAGGGTTAGGATTAGAGTTAGGGTTAGGTTTAGGGTGAGGGTTAGGTTAAGGGTAAGGGTTAGGGTTAGGTTTAGGTTTGGGGTTAAGTTTAGGGTTAGGGTAAGTGTAAGGGTAAGGGTTACAGTTAGGGTTAGAGTTAGGCTAAGGGTTAGGGTTAGGGTTAGGGTGAGGGTGAGGGTTAGGATTAGGGTTACGGTTAGGGTGAGGGTTAGAGTTAGGGTTAGCCTTAGGGTTAGGTTCACGGTTAGGGTTA
>JANJXV010000047.1:450000-475000 GCA_024803745.1 Megascapheus bottae | reverse complement strand
AAGGGTAAGGGTTAGGGTTAGGGTTAGGGTTAGGGTTAGGTTTGGGGTTAAGTTTAGGGTTAGGGTTAGGGTAAGCAAAAGGTTAGGGTTAGGGTTAGGGTTAGGGTAAGGGTTAGGGTTAGGGTTAGGGTTAGTTTTAGGGTAAGGGTAAGTGTTAGGGTTAGTGTTAGGGTTAGGGTTAAGATACGGGTAAGGGTTAGCGTTAGAGTTAGGGATAGGTTTAGGGTTAGGGGTTAGGGTTAGGGTAGTTTAAGTGTTAGGGTTAGGGATAGGGTTATTGTTAAGGTAATTGTAAGGGTTAGGGTTAGGGTAAGGGTTAGGCTTAGGTTTAGGATTAGGGTTAGGTTTAGGGTTAGGTTTAGGGTTAGGGGTTAGGGTTATGGTTAGTGTTAGCATCAAGGTTAGGGTTGGGTGAGGGTAAGGGTAACCGTTAGAATTAGGGTTAGGTTTAGGGTAAGGTTAAGGGTTAGGGTTAAGGTTAGAGTTACGGTTAGGTTTAGTGTTAGGGTTAGGATTAGGGTTAGGGTTAGTGTTAGGGAAATGGTTTGGGTTAGGCTAAGTGTTATGGTTAGGTTTAGGGTTAGGGTTAGAGTTAGGGTTAGGGTTAGGGTAACGGTAAGTGTTAGGGTTAGGGTTAGTGTTAGGGGTTAGGGTTAGGGTTACGATTACGGTAAGGGTAAGGGTTAGGGTTAGGGTTAAGGTAAGGGTGAGGGTTAGGGTTAGGGTTAGGGTAAGGATAAGTGTTAGGGTTAGGTTTAGGGTAAGGGTAAGTTTTAGGGTTAGGGTTAGGGTTAGGGTAAGGGAAAGGGTTAGGGTTAGGTTTATAGCTAGGGTTAGGTTTATGGTTAGGGTAAGGATTAGGGTTAGGGTTAGTGTTAGGGCAAGGGTTATGATTAGGGTTAGGGATAGCATTAAGTTTAGTGTTAGGGTGAGGATAAGGGTAAGGGTTAGTGTTAGGTTTAGGGTAAGGGTGATGGTAAGGGTTATGGTTAGGGTTAGGGTTAGGTTTAGGGTTAGGGTTAGGGTAAGGGTATGGGTTAGGTTTAGGGTTAGTGTTAGGGTTAGGCTTAAGGTTAGGGTTAGGGTTAGGGTAAGGGTATGGGTTAGGGTTACGGTTAGGGGTTAGGGTTAGGATTAGGGTAAGGGTAATGTTTGGGGCTATGGTTAGGGTTAGTGGTAAGGGTAGGGTTAGGGTTAGGGTTAAGGTAAGTGTAAGGATTAGGGTTAGGGTAAGGGTTAGGGTTAGGTTTAGGGTAAGGGTATGGTTTTGGGTTAGGGTTAGAGTTAGGGTAAGGGTTAGGTTTAGGTTTAGGGTAAGGGTAAGTTTCAGGGTTAGGGTCAGGGTTAGGGTTAGGGTAAGGGCAAAAGTTACGGTTAGGGATAGGTTTAGGGTTAGGGTTAGGGTAAGGGTAAGGGTTAAGTTTAGGTTTAGGGTTAGGTTTAGGGTTAGGCTTAGGGTAAGGGTTAGGGTTAGGGTAAGGGTTAGGGTTAGGGTTAGAGTTAGAGTTAGGTTTAGGGTGAGGGTTAGGGTAAGGTTAAGGGTTAGGGTTAGGGTTAGGGTTGGGGTTAAGGTTAGGGTTAGGATTAGGGTAAGAGTAAGGGTTAGAGTTAGGGTTAGGTTTAGGGTATGGGTTAGGGTTAGGGTTAGGTTGAGGTTGAGGGTTAGGGTTAGGGTTATGGTTAGGGTGAGGTTTAGGGTTAGGGTTAGGGGTAGGTTCAAGGTTAGGGTTGGGGTTAGAGTAAGGGTAAGGGTAAGTGTTAGGGTTAGGGTTAGGGTTAGGGTTAGGTAAGGGTAAGGCTTAGGGTTAGGGTTAGGGTTAGGTTTAGCTGTAGGTTCAGTTTTAGGGTTAGGGTCCGGTTTAGTGTTAGGGTTAGGGTTAGGGAAAGGGTTAGGGTTAGGGTAAGGGTTAGCGTTAGGGTTAGGGTTAGAGTTAGGTTTAGGGTTAGGGTAAGGGTAAGAGTTAGGGTTAGGGTTAGGGTTACGGTAAGGGTAAGGGTTAGGGTAATGGTTAGGGTTAGGGGTTAGTGTTAGGGTTTTGGTTAGGGTTAGGGTTACGATAAGGTTTAGGGTTACGGTTAGGGTTAAGGGAAGGGTAAGTGTTAGGGTTAGGGTTAGGTTTAGAGTTAGGGTTATGGTTAGGGGGTAGGGTTAGGTTTAGGGTTAGGGTAAGGGTTAGGGTTAGGGTTAGGGTTAGGGATAGGGTAAGGGTAAGTGTTAAGGTTAGGGTTAGGGTTAGGGTAAGTTTAAGGGTAAGGGTTAGCGTTAGGGTTAGGTTTATGGTTAGTGTTAGGGGTTAGGGTTAGGGTTAGGTTTAGGTTTAGGGTAAGGGTAAGAGGTAGGGTTACTGTTAGGTTTAGGGTTAGTGTTAAGGTTAGGGTTAGGGTTAGGGTAAGGGTGATGGTTAGGGTTAGTTTTAGGGTTAGGGTTACGGTAAGGGTTAGGGTTAGGGTAAGGGTTAAGTTTAGGGTTAGGGTTAGGTTTAGGTTTAGTGTTAGTGTAAGGGTAAGTGTTAGGGTTAGGGTTAGTGTTAAGGTAAGGGTAAGGATTAGGGTTAATATTAGGGTTAGGGTTAGGGTAAGCGTTAGGGTTAGTGTTAGGGTTAGGTTTAAGGTTAGGGTTAGGGTACGTGTAAGGGTTAGTTTTATTGTTAGTGTTAAGCTTAGTGTTAGGGTTAGGGTTAGGCTTATGGTTAGGGTAGGGGTAAGGATTAGGGTGAGGCTTAGGTTTAGGGTTAGGTAAGGGTAAGGGTTAGGGTTAGGGTTAAGGTTAGGTTTAGGGTTAGGGTTAGGGTTAGGGGTAGGGTAAGGATTAGTGTTAGGGTTAGGATAAGGGTAATCGTGAGGGTTAGGGTTAGGGTTAGGTTTAGGTTTAGGTTTAAGGTTAGGGTTAGGGTTAGGGTAAGGGTAAGTGTTAGGGTTAGGTTTAGGGTTAGGGTGAGGGAAAGGGTAAAGGTTAGGGTTAGGTTTAGGGTTAGGGTTAGTGTTAGGGTAAGTGTTAGGGCTAGGGTTAGGGTTAGGGTTAGGATACGTGTAAGGTTTAGGGTGAGGGTTAGATTAAGGGTAAGGTTTAGAGTTGGGGTTAGCATTAGTTAGGGTTAGGGTAAGGGTAAGGGTTAGGGTTAGTGTTAGTGTTAGGTTTAGAATTAGGGTTAGGGTAAGGGTGGGCGTTGGGTTAAGGTTAGGTTTAGGGTAAGGTTAAGTGTTAAGGTTAGGGTTAGGGTAAGGGTTAGGGTTAGGGTAAGGGTAAGGGTAAGGGTTAGGGTTAGGGTTAGGGTTAGGGTTAGGGTTATGGTAAGGGTAAGTGTTAGGGTTAGGTTTAGGGTTAGGTAAGGTTAAGGGTTAGGGTTAGGTTAAGGGTAAGTGTTAGGGTCAGGGTAAGGGTTAGGGTAAGGGTAAGTGTTAGGGTTAGATAAGGGTTAGGGTTAGGGTTAGGGTTAGGGATTAGGGTTAAATTTAGGGTTAGGGTTAGGGTATGGGTTAGAGTAATGTAGAGTGTTAGGATTAGGGTAAGGGTAAGTGTTAGGGGTAGGGTTAGGGTTAGGGATAGGGTAAGGGTAAGGGTTAGGGTTAGGGTTAGGGTAAGGGTAAGTGTTAGGGTTAGGGTTAGGGTTAGGGTAAGGGTAAGGGTGAAGGTTAGGCTTAGGGTTAGGAGTTAAGGTTAGGGTTAGGGTTAGGGTAATGGTTATGGATAGGGTTAGGGTAATGGTAAGTGTTAGGGTTAGGGTTAAGGTTAGGCTTTGGGTAAGGGTAAGGGTTAGGGTTAGGTTTAGGGTTAGGTTTAGGGTTAGGGTGAGGGTTAGGGTAAGTGTTAGGGTTAGGGTTAGGGTTAGGGTTAGGATAACGGTAAGGGGTAGGGTTAGGGTTAGGGTTAGCGTTAAGGTTAGGGTTAGGGTTAGGGTTAGGGTTAGGGTAAGGGTTAGGGTTAGGGTTAGGTTTAGGGTAAGCGTTAGGGTTAGGGAAAGGATAAGGGTTAGGTTAAGGGTTAGGGTTAGGGTTAGGGTTAGGGTAAGGATTAGGGTTAGGGTTAGGTTTAGGGTAAGTGTGAGGTTTAGGGTTAGGTTTAGGGTTAAGGTTAGGTTTAAGGTTAGGGTAAGGGTTAGGGTTAGGGTTAGGGTTTGGGTTAGGGATAAGGTTAGGGTTAGGGTAAGGGATAGGGTTAGGGAAAGGGTAAGGGTTTGGGTTAGAGTTAAGTTTAGGGTAAGGATTAGGGTTAGGATTAGGTTTAGGGTTAGCATTAATGTTAGGGTTAGAGTTAGGTTAAGGGTAAGTATTAGGGCTAGGGTTAGGGTTAGGGCAAGGATTAGGGTTAGGGTTAGGGTTAGGGTAAGGGTTAGGGTTAGGTTTAGGGTTAGCATTAAGGTTAGGGTTAGGGTTAGGGTAAGGGTAAAGGTTAGGGTTAGGGTTAGGGTTAGGGGTTAGGTTTAGGATTAGGGTTAGGCTTAAGGTTAGGGTTAGGGTAAGGGTAAGGGTAAGGCTTAGGGTTAGGGTTAGGGTTAGGGGTTAGGGATAGGGTTAAGGTTCGGGTAAGGGTAAGGGTTAAGGTTAGGGTTAGGGTAAGGGTTAGGGATAGGGTAAGGGTTAGGGTTAGTGTAAGGGTTAGGGTTTGGTTTAGGGTTAGGGTTATGCTAAGAATTACAATTAGGGTTAGGGTTAGGGTAAGGATTAGGTTTAGGGATAGGGTTATGGTTAGGTTTAGGCATAGGATTAGCGTAGGGATAAGGGTTAGGTTGAGGGTTAGGGTTAGAGTTTGATTTAGGGTAAGGGTAAGGGATAGGTTTAGGGGTAGGGTATGGGTTAGGGTAAGGGTTAGGGTTAGGGTTAGGGTTAGGGTAAGCGTAAGTGTTAGGGTTAGGGTTAGGATTAGGGTTGGGGTATGCGTAAGGGTTAGGGTTAGGGTTAGGGTTAGGTTTAAGGGTTGGGGTTAGGGTTAGGTTTAGGATAAGGGTAAGGGTGAGGGTTAGGGTTAGGGTTAGGGATAGCGTTAGGGGTTAGGGTTAGGGTTAGGTTTAGGTTTAGGGTTAGGGTAAGACTAAGCGTAAGGATTAGGATAAGGCTAACAGTTAGGGTTTTGGTTAGGGTTAGGGTTAGGGGTTAGGGTTAGGGTTAGGATTAGGGTTAGAGTTAGGGTAAGGGTAAGGGTGAGGGTTAGGTTTAGGGTTAGGGTTAGGGTTAGGATTAGGGTAATGTTTAGGGTTAGGGTAAAGGTTAAGTTTAGGTTAGGGTTAGGGTTAGGCTTATGGTAAGGGTTAGGGTGAGTGTTAGGGTTAGTGTAAGGGTTAGGGTTAGGGTAAGGGTAAGGGTAAGTGTGAGGGTGAGGGTTAGGGTTAGGGTTAGGGTTAGGTTTAAGGTTAGGATTAGGGTTAGGGTAATGGTTAGGGTTAGATTTAGGGTTTGGGTTAAGGTTAAGGTTAGGGTTAGGGTAAGGGTTAGGGTTAGGGAAAGGGTAAGGGTTAGGGTTAGGGTTCGGGTTAGGGTAAGGATTAGGGTTAGGGTTAGGCTTAGGGTTAGGGTTAGCATTAAGGGTAGGGTTAGGGTTAGGGTAAGGGTAAGGGTTAGGGTTAGGTTTAGGGTTAGGGTAAGGATTAGGGTTAAGGTTAGAGTTAGGGTAGGGGTTTGGGTGAGGGTTAGGGTTAGCATTAAGGTTAGGGTTAGGGTTAGGGTAAGGGTAAGGGTTAGGGGTAGGGTTAGGGTTAGGGGTTATGGTTAGGGTTACGGTTAGGGTTAGGTTTAGGGTTAGGGTTAGGGTTAGAGTTAGGGTTAGGATAAGGGTAACGGTTAGGGTTTGGGTTAGGGTTCGGGTTAGGGGTTAGGGTTAGGGTTAGGGTAAGGGTTAGGGTTAGGGTAAGGGTTTGGGTTAGGGTTAGGGTTAGGGTTAGTGTTAGCGTAAGGGTAAGGTTACGGTTAGGGTTAGGGGGTAGGTTTAGGGTTAGGGTTAGGGTAAGGGTTAGGGTTTGGGTTAGGGGTTAGGGTTAGGGTTGGGGATAGGGTAAGGTTAAGGGTTAGGATAAGGGTAACGGTTAGGGTTAGTGTTAGGGTTAGGGTTAGGGTTAGGGTTAGGGTAAGGGTTAGGTTTAGGATTAGGGTTAGGGTAAGAGTAAGGGTGATGGTTAGGGTTTGGGTTAGGGTTAGGATTAGGGTAAGGTTAAGGGTTACCGTTAGGGTTAGGTTTAAGGTTATTGTTAGGGTCAGGGTAAGGGTTAGGGTTAGGGTAAGGGTTAGGGTAAGGGTAAGGGTAAGTGTTAGGGTTAGGGTTCGGGTTAGGTTTAGGGTTAGGATAAGGGTAAGGTTTAGGGTTAGGGTTGGGTTTAGGGTTAGGGTTTAGGGTTAGGTTTAGCGTTTGTTTTATGTTTAGAGTTAGGTTTAGGGTAAGGGGAATTATTAGGGTTAGGGTTAGGGTTAGGGTTAGGGTTATATTTAGTGTTAGGGTTAGTGTTAGGGTTAGTTTTAGGGTTAGGATTAGGGTTAGGGTTAGGGTAAGGGTTAGGGTTAGGGTTAGGGTTAGAGTTAGGGTTAGGGTAAGGGAAAGGGTAAGGGTTAGTTTTAGGGTTAGGGTTAGGGTTAGGGGTTAGGGTTAGGGTTAGGGTTACGGTAAAGGTAAGGGTTAGGGTTAGGGTTAGGGTTAGAGGTTAGGGTTAGGGTTAGGGTTAGGGTTCGGGTTACAGTAAGGGTTACGTTTAGGTTTAGGTTTAGGGTAAGGGTAATGTTTAGGGTTAGGTTTAGGTTTAGGGTTAGTGTTAGGGGTTAAGGTTAGGGTTAGGGTTAGGATTAGGGTAAGGGTTAGGGTTAGGTTTATGGTTAGGGTAAGGGTAAGTGTTAGGGTTAGGGTTAGTGTTAGGGTTAGGGCAAGGGTAAGGGTTAGGGTTAAGATTAGGCTTAGGTTTACAGTGAGGGTTAGGGTTAGAGTTAGGGTTAGGGTTAGGGTAAGGGATAGGGTTAGGTTTAGGGTTAGGGTTGGGTTTAGGGTTGGGTTTAAGGTTAGGGTTAGGGTTAGGTTAAGGGTTAGGGTTAGGATTAGTTTTAGGGTTAGGTTTAGAGTTAGGGTTAGGGTTAGGGTTAGGGTAAGGGTATGTGTTAGGGTTAAGGTTAGGGTTACAGTTAGGGTAATGTTTAGGGTTTGGATTAGGGTTAGGGTAAGGCTAGTGTTAGGGTTAGGGTTAGAATTAGGGTAAGTGTAAGGGTTAGGGTTAGGGTTAGTTTAAGGGTTAGGGTTAGGGTAATGATAAGTGTTAGGGTTAGGGTTAGGGTTAGGGTAAAGTAAGTCTTAGGGTTAGGTTTAGGGTTACGGTTACTGCTAGGGTTTGAGTTAGGTTTAAGGTTAGGGTTAGGGTTAGGTTTAGGCTTAGGGTAAGGGTTAGGGTTAGGGTTATGGTTAGGGTTAGCGTTAAGTTTAGGGTTAGGATTATTGTTAGGATAAGGGTTAGGTTTCGGTTAGGGGTTAGGGTTAGGGTTAGGGTTAGGGAAAGGTAAGGGTTAGGGTAAGGGTTAGGGTTAGGGTATGGCTAAGGGTTAGGTTTAGGGTTAGGGTTAGGGTAAGTGTAAGGGTGAGGTTTAGGGTTAGGGTTAGGTTTAGGGTTAGGTTTAAGGTTAGGGTTAGGGTTGGGGTTTGGGTTAGTCTAAAGGTTAGGTTTAGGGTAAGGATTAGGGTAAGGGAAAGGGTAAGGGTTAGGGTAAAGGTTAGGGTTAAGGTTAGGGTTAGGGTAAGGATTCGGTTAGGGTTAGGGTTAGCATTAATGTTAGCGTTAGGGTAAGTTTTAGGGTTAGGGTTAGCGTTAGGATTAGGGTAAGGATTAGGGTTAGGGTCAGGGTTAGTAAAAGGGTTAGGGTTAGGGTTAGGGTTAGGGTAGGGGTAAGGTTTAGGGTGAGGGTTAGGGTTAGGTTTAGGGTTAGGGTAAGGGTAACGATAGGGTTAGGTTAGGGTTAGGGTTAGGGTTAGGGTAAGGGTTAGGGTTAGGGTTATTGTTAAGGTAAGGGTAAGTGTTAGGGTTAGGGTTACGGTTAGGGTTAGGGTAAAGGTAAGGGTAAGGGTTAGGGTTAGGGTTAGGGGTAGTTTTAGGTGTTAGGGTTAGGGTTAGGGTAAGGGTTAGGGTTAGGTTTAGGGTTAGGGTAAGGGTAAGGGTTAGGTTAAGGTTAGGGTTAGGGTTAGGTTTACAGTTAGGTTTAGGGTTAGGGTTAGGTTTAGGGTTAGGTTTAGGATAAGGGTAAGGGTTAGGGTTAGGGTTAGGGTTAGGGTTAGGGGTTAGGGTTAGGGTTAGGTTTAGGTTTAGGTTTAGTGTTAGGGTAAGGGTAAGGTTTAGGATAAGGGTAATGGTTAGGTTTTGGGTTAGGGTTAGGGTTAGGGAGTAGGGTTAGGGTTAGGATTAGGGTTAGTGTTAGGGTAAGGGTAAGGTTGAGGGTTAGGTTTAGGGTTCGGGTTCGGGTTAGGGTAAGGGGTAGTGTTAGGGTAATGGTTAAGTTTAAGGTTAAGGTTGGGGTTAGGTTAAGGGTAAGTGTCAGGGTTAGGGTTAGGTTTCGGATAAGGGTAAGGGTTAGGGTTAGGGTTAGGCTTAGGGTTAGCGTTAGCGTTAGGGGTTAGGGTAAGGTTTAGGGTTAGGGTTAGAGTAAGTTTTAGGGTAAGGTAGAGGGTTAGGGTTATGTTAAGGGTAAGTGTTAGGGTCAGCGTTAGGGTTAGGGTTAGGGTAAGGGTAAGGGTTAGGGTAAGGGTTAGGGTAAAGGTAAGTGTTAGGGTTAGGTTTAGGGTTAGGGTTAGGGTTAGGGTTAGGGTTAGGGTAAGGGTTAGGGTTAGGGTTAGGGTTAGGGTAATCAGAAGTTTTAGGGTTAGGGTTAGGGTTAAGTTAAGGGTAAGGGTTAGGGTTAGGTTTAGGGATAACTTTAATGTTAGGGTGAGGATTAGGGTAAGTGTTAGGGTAAGGGTTAGGGTTAGGATAAGGGTAAGGGTTAGGATAAGGGTAAGTGTTAGGGTTAGGGTTAGGGTTAGCGTTAAGGTAGGGTTACGGTAAGGGTTAGGATTAGGTTTATGTTTAGGGTTAGGGTTAGGGAAAGAGTAAGGGTTAGGGAAAAGGTTAGGGTTATTGTAAGGATTAGGGTTAGGGTAAGGGTAAGTGTGAGGGTGCGGGTTAGGGTTAGGGTTAGGGTTAGGTTTAAGGTTAGGATTAGGGTTAGGGTAAGGATAGGGTTCGGGTTAGTGTTCGGGTTAGGATTAAAGTTAGGGTTTGGGTTAGGGTAAAGTTTAGGTTTAGGGTAAGGATTAGGGTTAGGGAAAGGGTAAGGGTTAGGGTAAAAGTTAGGGTTAGGGTTAGGGTAAGGATTCGGTTAGGGTTAGGGCAGGGGTAAGGGTTAGGGTGAGGGTTAGGGTTAGGGTTAGGGTTAGGGTAAGGGTAACGATAGGGTTAGGGTTAGGGTTACGGTTAGGGTTAGGGTTAGGGTAAGGGTTAGGGTTAGGGTGAGGTTTAGGGTTAGGGTTAGGGTTAGGGTTAAGGTTGAGGTTAGGGTTAGGGTTAGGGTAAGAGTAAGTGTTAGGGTTGGGTTTAGGGTTAGGTTTAGGGTTAGGGTTAGGATTAGGGGAAGGGTAAGGCTTAGGGTTAGTGTTAGGGTTAGGAGTTAGGGTTAGGTTTAGGGTTAGGGTAAGGGTTATGGTTACGGTTAGGGTTAGGGTAATGGTAAGTGTTAGGGTTAGGGTTATGGTTAGGGTTAGGGTAAGAGTAAGTGTTAGGGTTCGCTTTAGGGTTAGGTTTAGAGTTAGTTGACGGTTAGGGTAAGTGTTAGGGTTAGGGTTAGGGTTAGGGTTAGGATAAGGTTACAGGTTAGGGTTAGGGTTAGGTTTAGCGTTAAAATTAGGTTTAAGGTTAGGGTTAGTGTTAGGGTAAGGGTTAGGGTTAGGGTTAGGTTTAGGGTTAGGGTTAGGGTAAGGATTATGGTTAGTGTTAGCCTTAGGTTTAGCATTAAGGTTAGGGTTAGGGTTAGGGTAAGGGTAAAGGTTAGGGTTAGCGTTAGGGTTAGGGTTAGGGTTAGGGTAAGGATTAGGATTAGGGTTAGGGTTAGGGTTAGGGTAAGGGTTAGGTTTAGGGTTAGGGTTAGCATTAACTTTAGAGTTAGGGTTAGGGTAAAGGTAAGGGTTAGGGTTAGGGTAAGGGGAAGGGTTAGGGTTATGGTTAGGGTAAGGTTAACGGTTAGGGTTAGGGTTAGGCTTAAGGTTAGAGTTTAGGGTTAGGCTTAAGGTTAGAGTTAGGGTAAGGTTAAGGGTTAGGGTTAGGGTTAGGGGTTAGGGTTATTGTTAGGCTTATGGTTAGGGTAAGGTTAAGGATTAAGTTTAGGGTTAGGGTTAGGTTAGGGTAAGGGTTAGGGTTAGGTTAATGGTTAGGTTTAAGGATAGGCTTAGCGTAAGGATTAGGTTTAGGGTTAGGGTTAGGGTAAGGATTAGGGTTTGGGGTAGGGTTAGGGTTAGGCTTAGGGTTAGGGTAGGGGTAAGGGTTAAGTTGAGGGTTAGGGTTAGGTTTAGGTTTAGGGTTAGGGTAAGGGTAAGGGTTAGGGTAAGGTTAAGGGTAAGTGTTAGAGTCAGGGTAAGGGTTAGGGAAGGGTAAGGTTTAGGGTTAGGTAAGGGTAAGCGTTAGGGTTAGGGTAAGGTTTAGGGTAAGGGTAAGGGTAAAGGTTAGGGTTAGGGTTAGGGTTAGGGTTAGGGTTTAGGGTTAGGGTTAGGGTTAGGGTAAGGGTTAGGATAAGGTAGAGGGTTAGGTTTAGGGTAAGGGTAAGGGTTAGGGTTAGGGTTAGGGTTAGGGTAAGGGTTAGGGTTAAGGTTAGGGTAAGGGTAAGGGTTAGGGTTAGGGTTAGGGTGAGGGTTAGGGTAAGGGTTAGGGTTAGGGTTAGGGTTAGGAGTTAGGGTTAGGGTTAGGGTTAGGGTAAAGTTTAGGGTTAGGTTTAGGGTTAGGGTAATGGTAAGTGTTAGGGTTAGTGTTAGGGTTAGGGTTAGGGTAAGGGTAAGGATTAGGGTTAGGTTTAGGGTTAGGTTTAGGATTAGGGTGAGGGTTATGGTAAGTGTTAGGGAGAGGGTTAGGGTTAGGGTTAAAATAAGGGTAAGGGTTATGGTTAGGGTTAGGTTTAGCGTTAAGTTTAGGGTTAGGGTTAGTGTTAGTGTTAGGGTAAGGGTTAGGATTAGGGTTAGGTTTAGGCTTAGGGTTAGGGATATGGAAAGGGTAAGGTTTAGGGTAGGGTTAGGGTTAGGGTTACGGTTTGGGTTAGGGTTAAGGTCAGGGTTAGGGTAAGCGTTAGGCTTAGGGAAAGAGTAAGGGTTTGGGTTAGGGTAAGGATTAGGTTTAGGGTTAGTGTTAGGGTTAGGGTTAGAATTAAGTTTAGGGTTAGGGTAAGGGTAAAGGTAAGGGTTAGGATTAGGGTTAGGGTTAGCATTAAGTTTAGGGTTAGGGTAAGGATTAGGGTTCGGGTTAGGGTTAGGGTAAGGGTTAGGTTAGGATTAGGGTTAGCATTAAGGTTAGAGTTAGGGTTAGGTTAAGGGTAAGGGTTAGGGTTAGGGTTAGAGTTTAGGGTTAGGGTTAGGGTTAGGTTTAGGGTTAGGGTTAGGGTAAGGTTAAGGTTAAGGTTAGGGTTAGGATTAGGGTTAAGTTTAAGGTTATTGTTAGTGTTAGGGCAAGGGTAAGGGTAAGTGTTACGGTTATTTTTAGGGTTAGGGTTAGGGGTTAGGGTTATTTTTAGGGTTAGAGTAAGGGTAAGGATTATTGTTAGGGTTAGTGTTAGGGTTAGGGTTATGCTTAGGGATAGTGTAGGGGTAAGGGTTAGGTTGAGGGTTAGGGTTAGGGTTAGGGTAAGGGTAAAGGATAGGGTTAGGGTTAGGGTTAAAGTTAGGGTAAGGGTTAGCGTTAGGGTTAGGGTTAGGGTAAGCGTAAGTGTTAGGGTTAGGGTTAGGCCTAGGTTTAGGGTAAGGGTAAGGGTTAGGGTAGGGTTAGGGTTAGGGTTAGGTTTAGGATTAAGGTAAGGGTAAGTGATAGGGTTAGGGTTAGGGTTAGGGTTAGGTTAGGGTAAGGGTTAGGGTTAGGGTAAGGGTTAGGATTAGAGATAGGCTTAGCATAAGGATTAGGTTTAGGGTTAGGGTTAGGGTAAGGATTAGGGTTTGGGTTAGGGTTAGGGTTAGGCTTAGGTTTAGGGTAGGGGTAAGGGTTAGGTTGAGGGTTAGGGTTAGGTTTAGGGTTATGGTTAGGATCTGGGTAAGGGTTAGGGTAAGGTTAAGGGTATGTGTTAGGGTCAGGGTAAGGGTTAGTGTAAGGGTAAGATTTAGGGTTAGGTAAGGGTAAGCGTTAAGGTTAGGGTTAGGTTTAGGGTAAGGGTAAGGGTAAGGGTTAGGGTTAGGTTTAGGGTTAGGGTTAGGGGTTAGGGTTAGGGTTAGGGTTAGGGTAAGGGTTAGGGTAAGGTAGAGGGTTAGGTTTAGGGTAAAGGTAAGTGTTAGGGTTAGGTTTAGGGTTAGGGTTAGGGTAAGGGTAAGGTTTAGGGTTAGGGTTAGGGTAAGGATAAGGGTTAGGTTTAGGGTTAGGGTTAGGTTAAGTGTAAGGGTTAGGGTTAGCTTTAGGGTTAGGAGTTAGGGTTAGGTTAGGGTTAGGGTAATGGTAAGTGTTAGGGTTAGTGTTAGGGTTAGGGTTAGGGTAAGGGTAAGGGTTAGGGTTAGGTTTAGGGTTAGGTTTAGGTTTAGGGTGAGGGTTATGGTAAGTGTTAGGTTTAGGGTTAGGGTTAGGGTTAGGATAAGGGCAAGGGTTAGGGTTAGGGTTAGGTTTAGCGTTAAGTTAGGGTTAGGGTTAGTGTTAGTGTTAGGGTTAGTGTTAGGGTTAGGGTTAGGTTTAGGCTTAGGGTTAGGGTTATGGAAATGGTAAGGTTTAGGGTAGTGTTAGGGTTAGGGTTAGGGTAATGGTTAAGGTTAGGTTTAGGGTAAGAGTAAGGGTGAGGGTTAGGGTTAGGGTTAGGGTTAGGTTTAAGATTAGGGTTAGGGTAAGGGTTAGGGTTAGGGTTAGGGTTTGGGTTAGGTTTAAGGTCAGGGTTAGGGTAAGGGTTAGTGTTAGGGAAAGGGTAAGGTTTTGGGTTATGGTTAGGTTTAGGGTAAGGATTAGGGCTAGGGCTAGGGTTAGGGTTAGGGTTAGCATTAAGTTTAGGGTTAGGGTTAGAGTAAAGGTAAGGGTTAGGATTAGGGTTAGGTTTAGCATGAAGGTTAGGGTTAGGGTAAGGATTAGGGTTCGGGTTTGGGTTACGGTAAGGGTTAGGGTTAGGGTTAGGGTAAGGATTATGGTTAGTGTTAGCCTTAGGTTTAGCATTAAGGTTAGGGTTAGGGTTAGGGTAAGGGTAAAGGTTAGGGTTAGCGTTAGGGTTAGGGTTAGGGTTAGGGTAAGGATTAGGATTAGGGTTAGGGTTAGGGTTAGGGTAAGGGTTAGGTTTAGGGTTAGGGTTAGCATTAACTTTAGAGTTAGGGTTAGGGTAAAGGTAAGGGTTAGGGTTAGGGTAAGGGGAAGGGTTAGGGTTATGGTTAGGGTAAGGTTAACGGTTAGGGTTAGGGTTAGGCTTAAGGTTAGAGTTTAGGGTTAGGCTTAAGGTTAGAGTTAGGGTAAGGTTAAGGGTTAGGGTTAGGGTTAGGGGTTAGGGTTATTGTTAGGCTTATGGTTAGGGTAAGGTTAAGGATTAAGTTTAGGGTTAGGGTTAGGTTAGGGTAAGGGTTAGGGTTAGGTTAATGGTTAGGTTTAAGGATAGGCTTAGCGTAAGGATTAGGTTTAGGGTTAGGGTTAGGGTAAGGATTAGGGTTTGGGGTAGGGTTAGGGTTAGGCTTAGGGTTAGGGTAGGGGTAAGGGTTAAGTTGAGGGTTAGGGTTAGGTTTAGGTTTAGGGTTAGGGTAAGGGTAAGGGTTAGGGTAAGGTTAAGGGTAAGTGTTAGAGTCAGGGTAAGGGTTAGGGAAGGGTAAGGTTTAGGGTTAGGTAAGGGTAAGCGTTAGGGTTAGGGTAAGGTTTAGGGTAAGGGTAAGGGTAAAGGTTAGGGTTAGGGTTAGGGTTAGGGTTAGGGTTTAGGGTTAGGGTTAGGGTTAGGGTAAGGGTTAGGATAAGGTAGAGGGTTAGGTTTAGGGTAAGGGTAAGGGTTAGGGTTAGGGTTAGGGTTAGGGTAAGGGTTAGGGTTAAGGTTAGGGTAAGGGTAAGGGTTAGGGTTAGGGTTAGGGTGAGGGTTAGGGTAAGGGTTAGGGTTAGGGTTAGGGTTAGGAGTTAGGGTTAGGGTTAGGGTTAGGGTAAAGTTTAGGGTTAGGTTTAGGGTTAGGGTAATGGTAAGTGTTAGGGTTAGTGTTAGGGTTAGGGTTAGGGTAAGGGTAAGGATTAGGGTTAGGTTTAGGGTTAGGTTTAGGATTAGGGTGAGGGTTATGGTAAGTGTTAGGGAGAGGGTTAGGGTTAGGGTTAAAATAAGGGTAAGGGTTATGGTTAGGGTTAGGTTTAGCGTTAAGTTTAGGGTTAGGGTTAGTGTTAGTGTTAGGGTAAGGGTTAGGATTAGGGTTAGGTTTAGGCTTAGGGTTAGGGATATGGAAAGGGTAAGGTTTAGGGTAGGGTTAGGGTTAGGGTTACGGTTTGGGTTAGGGTTAAGGTCAGGGTTAGGGTAAGCGTTAGGCTTAGGGAAAGAGTAAGGGTTTGGGTTAGGGTAAGGATTAGGTTTAGGGTTAGTGTTAGGGTTAGGGTTAGAATTAAGTTTAGGGTTAGGGTAAGGGTAAAGGTAAGGGTTAGGATTAGGGTTAGGGTTAGCATTAAGTTTAGGGTTAGGGTAAGGATTAGGGTTCGGGTTAGGGTTAGGGTAAGGGTTAGGTTAGGATTAGGGTTAGCATTAAGGTTAGAGTTAGGGTTAGGTTAAGGGTAAGGGTTAGGGTTAGGGTTAGAGTTTAGGGTTAGGGTTAGGGTTAGGTTTAGGGTTAGGGTTAGGGTAAGGTTAAGGTTAAGGTTAGGGTTAGGATTAGGGTTAAGTTTAAGGTTATTGTTAGTGTTAGGGCAAGGGTAAGGGTAAGTGTTACGGTTATTTTTAGGGTTAGGGTTAGGGGTTAGGGTTATTTTTAGGGTTAGAGTAAGGGTAAGGATTATTGTTAGGGTTAGTGTTAGGGTTAGGGTTATGCTTAGGGATAGTGTAGGGGTAAGGGTTAGGTTGAGGGTTAGGGTTAGGGTTAGGGTAAGGGTAAAGGATAGGGTTAGGGTTAGGGTTAAAGTTAGGGTAAGGGTTAGCGTTAGGGTTAGGGTTAGGGTAAGCGTAAGTGTTAGGGTTAGGGTTAGGCCTAGGTTTAGGGTAAGGGTAAGGGTTAGGGTAGGGTTAGGGTTAGGGTTAGGTTTAGGATTAAGGTAAGGGTAAGTGATAGGGTTAGGGTTAGGGTTAGGGTTAGGTTAGGGTAAGGGTTAGGGTTAGGGTAAGGGTTAGGATTAGAGATAGGCTTAGCATAAGGATTAGGTTTAGGGTTAGGGTTAGGGTAAGGATTAGGGTTTGGGTTAGGGTTAGGGTTAGGCTTAGGTTTAGGGTAGGGGTAAGGGTTAGGTTGAGGGTTAGGGTTAGGTTTAGGGTTATGGTTAGGATCTGGGTAAGGGTTAGGGTAAGGTTAAGGGTATGTGTTAGGGTCAGGGTAAGGGTTAGTGTAAGGGTAAGATTTAGGGTTAGGTAAGGGTAAGCGTTAAGGTTAGGGTTAGGTTTAGGGTAAGGGTAAGGGTAAGGGTTAGGGTTAGGTTTAGGGTTAGGGTTAGGGGTTAGGGTTAGGGTTAGGGTTAGGGTAAGGGTTAGGGTAAGGTAGAGGGTTAGGTTTAGGGTAAAGGTAAGTGTTAGGGTTAGGTTTAGGGTTAGGGTTAGGGTAAGGGTAAGGTTTAGGGTTAGGGTTAGGGTAAGGATAAGGGTTAGGTTTAGGGTTAGGGTTAGGTTAAGTGTAAGGGTTAGGGTTAGCTTTAGGGTTAGGAGTTAGGGTTAGGTTAGGGTTAGGGTAATGGTAAGTGTTAGGGTTAGTGTTAGGGTTAGGGTTAGGGTAAGGGTAAGGGTTAGGGTTAGGTTTAGGGTTAGGTTTAGGTTTAGGGTGAGGGTTATGGTAAGTGTTAGGTTTAGGGTTAGGGTTAGGGTTAGGATAAGGGCAAGGGTTAGGGTTAGGGTTAGGTTTAGCGTTAAGTTAGGGTTAGGGTTAGTGTTAGTGTTAGGGTTAGTGTTAGGGTTAGGGTTAGGTTTAGGCTTAGGGTTAGGGTTATGGAAATGGTAAGGTTTAGGGTAGTGTTAGGGTTAGGGTTAGGGTAATGGTTAAGGTTAGGTTTAGGGTAAGAGTAAGGGTGAGGGTTAGGGTTAGGGTTAGGGTTAGGTTTAAGATTAGGGTTAGGGTAAGGGTTAGGGTTAGGGTTAGGGTTTGGGTTAGGTTTAAGGTCAGGGTTAGGGTAAGGGTTAGTGTTAGGGAAAGGGTAAGGTTTTGGGTTATGGTTAGGTTTAGGGTAAGGATTAGGGCTAGGGCTAGGGTTAGGGTTAGGGTTAGCATTAAGTTTAGGGTTAGGGTTAGAGTAAAGGTAAGGGTTAGGATTAGGGTTAGGTTTAGCATGAAGGTTAGGGTTAGGGTAAGGATTAGGGTTCGGGTTTGGGTTACGGTAAGGGTTAGGGTTAGGGTTAGGGTTAGCATTAAGGTTAGGGTTAGGGTTAGGGTAAGGGTAAGGGTTAGGGTTAGGGTTAGAGGTTAGGGTTAGGGTTATTGTTAGGTTTAGGGTTAGGATTAGGGTTAAGTTTAAGGTTATTGTTAGTGTTAGGTCAAGGGTAAGGGTAAGGGTTACGGTTATTGTTAGTGTTAGGGTTAGGGGTTAGGGTTATTTTTAAGGGTTAGGGTAAGGGTAAGGATTATTGTTATTGTTAGGGTTAGGGTTAGGGTTATGCTTAGGGATAGTGTAGGTGTAAGGGTTAGGTTGAGGGTTAGGGTTAGGGTTAAGGTAAGCGTAAGGGATAGGGTTAGGGTTAGGGTTAAGATTAGGGTAAGTTTTAGGGTTAGCGTTAGGGTTAGGGTAAGCGTAAGTGTTAGGGTTAGGATTAGGCCTAGGAGTAGGGTAAGGGTAAGGGTTAGGTTTAGGGTTACGGTTAGGGTTAGGTTTAGGATTAAGGTAAGGGTAAGTGATAGGGTTAGGGTTAGGGTTAGGGTTAGGTTAAGGGTAAGGGTTAGGGTTAATGTTAGTGTTAGAGGTTAGGGTTAGGGTTATGGTTAGGGTTAGGGTAAGTGTAAGGGTTAGAGTTAGAGTTAGGGTTAGGTTTAGGGTTAGAGTTAGGGTATCGGTAAGGGTTAGGTTTAGGGTTAGCATTAAGCTTAGGGTTAGGGTTAGGGTTAGGCTTAGGGTTAGGGTAGGGGTAAGGGTTAGGGTGAGGTTTAGGGTTAGGGTTAGGTAAGGGTAAGGGTTAGGGTTAGGGTTAGGGTTATGGTTAAGTTTAGATTTAGGGTTAGGGTTAGGTTTATGGAAAGGGTAAGGGTTAGGTCAAAGGTTAGGGTTAGGGTTAGCGATAGGGTAAGGATTAGGGTTAGGGTTAGGGTAAGGGTAATCGTTAGGGTTAGGGTTAGGTTTAGAGTTAGGGTTAGGTTTAGGGTTAGTGTTAGGGTTAGGGTAAGTGTTAGGGTTAGGGTTAGGATAAGTGTAAGGGTTAAGGTTAGGGTTAGAATAAGGGTAAGGTTTAGAGTTTGGGTTAGCGTTAGGGTTAGGGTTAGGTAAGGTTTAGGGTTAGGTTAAGGGTAAGTGTTAGGGTCATGGTAAGGGTGAGGGTAAGGTTAAGGGTTAGGGTTAGGTAAGGGTAAGTGTTAGGGTTAGGGTTAGGTTTAGGGTAAGGGTAAGGGTTAGGGTTAGGGTTAGAGTTAGGGTAAGGCTTAGGGTAAGGGAGAGGGTTAGGGTAAGGTTTAGTGTGAGGGTTAGTGTTAAGGTTAGGGTTAGGGTAAGGGTAAGGGTTAGGATTAGGGATAGGGTAAGGGCAAGTGTTAGGTTTATGGTTAGGGTTAGGGTTAGGGTAAGGGTTAGGGTTAGGGTTAGGGTTAGGAATTAGGGTTAGGCTTAGGCTTAGGGTAAGGGTTAGGGTTAGGCTTAGGTTAGGGTAATGGTAAGTGTTAGGGTTAGGGTTATGGTTAGGGCAAGGGTAAGAGTAAGTGTTAGGGTTCGGTTTAGGGTTAGGTTTAAGGTTAGTTGAACGTTAGGGTAAGTGTTAGGGTTAGGGTTAGGGTTAGGGTTAGGATAAGGGTAAGGGTTAGGGTTAGGGTTAGGTTTAGCGTTAAATTTAGGGTTAGGGTTAGGTTTAGTGTTAGGGTAAGGGTTAGGGTTAGGGTTAGGTTTAGGGTTAGGGTTAGGGTTAGGGTTAGGGAAAGGGTAAGGGTTAGGGTAAGGGTTAGGGTTAGTGTTAGGGTAATGATTAAGGTTAGGGTTAGGGTAAGGGTAAGGGTGAGGGTTAGGGTTAGGTTTAGTGTTAGGGTTAGGTTTAAGGTTAGGGTTAGGGTTAGGGTAAGGGTTAGGGTTATGGTTAGGGTTTGGGCTAGGGTTAAGGTTAGGGTTAGGGTAAGGGTTAGGGTTAGAGAAAAGGGAAGGGTTGGGTTAGGGTTAGGGTAAGGATTAGGTTTAGGGTTAGGTTTAGGGTTAGCATTGAGGTTAGGGTTAGGGTTAGGGTAAGCGTAAGGGTTAGGGTTAGGGTTAGGGTTAGGGTTAGTGTAAGGATTAGGGTTAGGGTTAGGGTTAGGGTAAGGGTTATGGTTAGGGTTAGGGGTAGCATTAAGTTTAGATTTAGGGTTAGGGTAAGTTAAGGGTTAGGGTTAGGGTTAGGGGTTACGGTTAGGGTTAGGGTTAGGGTTAGGTTTAGGGTTAGGTTTAGGGTAAAGTTAAGGGTTAGGGGTAGGATTAGGGTTAGGCTTAAGGTTATTTTTAGGGTTCGGGAAAGGGTAAGGTTAAGGGTTAGGGTTAGGGTTAGGGTTAGGGGTTAGGGTTAGGGTTAGGTTTAGGGTAAGGGTAAGGATTAGGGTTAGGGTTAGGGTTATGGTTATGGTTAGGCTTAGGGTTAGGGTATGGTTAAGGGTTACGTTGAGGGTTATGGTTAGGGTAAGGGTAAGTGATAGGGTTAGGGTCAGGGTTAGGGTAAGGGTTAGCGTTAGGGTTAGGGTTAGGGTAAGCATAAGTGTTAGGGTTAGGGTTAGGGTTAGGTTTAGGGTAAGGGTAAGGGTTAGGGTTAAGGTTAGGTTTAGGTTTAAGGGTTAGGGTTAGGGTTAGTGTTAGGGTAAGGGTTAGGGCTAGGTTTAAGGTTAGGGTAAGGGTAAGTGTTAGGGTTAGGTTTAGGGTCAGGGTAAGTGTTAGGGTTAGGTTTAGGGTTATGGTTAGGTTTAGGGTTAGGGTTAGGGTTTGGATAAGGGTAAGGGTTACGGTTAGGGTTAGGTTTAGAGTTAGGTTTAGGGGTTAGGGTTAGTGTTAGGTTTAGGATTAGGGTTAGGGTTAGGGTAAGCGTAAGGGTTAGGATAAGGGTAACCGTTAAGGTTTGGGTTAGGGTTAGGTTTAGGGTTAGGGTTAGAGTTAGGATTAGGGTTAGAGTTAGGGTAAGGGTAAGGGTGAGGGTTAGGGTTAGGGTTAGGGTTAGGATAAGGGTTAGGGTTAGGGTAAGTGTTAAGGTTAGGTTTAGGTTAGGGTAAGGGTAAATGTTAGGGTTGGGGTTATTTTTAGGTTTACAGTTAGGGTTAGGGTAAGGGTAAGGTTTAGGGTGAGGGTTAGGGTTAGGGGTTAGGGTTAGGGTTAGGGTAAGAGTTAGGGTTAGGGTAAGGGTAAGTGTTAGGGTTACGGTTAATGTTAGGGTTAGGGTTAGGGTTACGGTAATGGTAAGGGTTAGGGTTATTGTTAGGGTTAGGATTAGGGTTAGGTTTAGGGTAAGGGTAAGGCTTAGGGTTAGGTTAAGGGTAAGTGTTAGGGTCAGGGTAAGGGTTAGGGTAAGGGTAAGGATTAGGGTTAGGTAAGGGTAAGTGTTAGGGTTACGGTTAGGTTTAGGGTAAGGGTAACTGTTAGGGTTAGGGTTAAGGTTAGGGTTAGGGGTTAGGGTTAGGGTTAGCATAAGGGTTAGGGTTAGGCTTAGGTGTTAGGGTTAGGTTTAGGGTTAGGTTTAGGGTAAGGGTAAGTGTTAGGGTTAGGGTTAGTGTTAGGTTTAGTGTAAGGGTAAGGGTTAGGGTTATGGTTAGGGTAAGGGTAAGTGTTAGGGTTAGGGTTAGGGTTAGGATTAGGGTGAGGGTTAGGGTAAGTGTTAGGTTTAGATTTAGGGTTAGGGTTAGGATAAGGGTAAGGGTTAGGGTTAGGTTTAGATTTAGGTTTAGGGTTAGGGTTTGGGAAAGGGTAAGGGTTAGGGTAAGGGTTAGAGTTAGGGTAAGGATTAGGGTTAGGGTAAAGGTAAGGGTGAGGGTGTGGGTTAGGGTTAGGGTTAGGGTTAGGTTTAAGGTTAGAATTAGGGTTAGGTTAAGGTTAGGGTTATGGTTAGGGTTTGGGTTAGGGTTAAGGTTACGGTTAGGGTAAGGGTTAGGGTTAGATAAAGAGTAAGTGTTAGGGTTAGGGTTATGGTTAGGGTAAGGATTAGGGTTAGCGTTAGCCTTAGGGTTAGCATTAAGATTAGGGTTAGTGTTAGGGTAAGGGTAAAGGTTAGGGTTAGGGTTAGGGTTAGAGTAAGGATTAGGATTAGGGTTAGGGTTAGGGTAAGGGTTAGGGTTACGGATAGGGTCAGCATTAAGTTTAGGGTTAGGGTTAGGGTAAGGGTAAGGGTAAGGGTTAGGGTTAGGGTTAGGGTAAGCTTAACGGTTAGGGTTAGGGTTAGGGTTAGGCTTAAGTTTAGAGTTAGGGTTAGGGGAAGGGTAAGGTTAGGGTTATTGTTAGGGGTTAGGGTTAGGGTTATGGTTAGGGTAAGGTTAAGGGTTAAGCTTAGGGTTAGGGTTAGGTTAGGGTAAGGGTTAGTGTTAGGATAAGCGTTAGGGTTAGGAATAGGGTTAGCGTAAGGATTAGGTTTAGGGTTAGGGTTAGGGTAAGGATTAGGGTTTAGGTTAGGGTTAGGGTTAGGCATAGGGTTAGGGTAGGGGTAACGGTTAGGTTGAGGGTTAGGGTTAGGTTTAGGGTTAGGGTTAGTGTAAATGTAAGAGATAGGGTTAGGGTTATGGTTAGGGTTAGGGTTAGGGTTAGCATTAATTTTAGGGTTAGGATTAGGGTTAGGGTAAGGATTAGGGTTAGGGTTAGGGTTAGGCTTATGATTAGGGTAGGGGTAAGGGTTAGGTTGAGGGTTAGGGTTAGGTTTAAGGTTAGGGTTAGGGTAAGTGTAAGTGATAGGGTTAGGGTTTCGGTTAGGGTTAGGCTGAGGGTTAGGGATAGGATTAGGTTTAGGGTAAGGGTAAGTGTTAGGGTTAGGGATAGGGTTAGGGTTAGTGTAAGGGTAAGTATTAGGATTACGGTTAGGGTTAGGGTTAGGTTTAGGGTTAGGTTTAGGGTTAGGGTTAGGTTAGGACAAGGGTTAGGGTTAGGGTTTAGGGTTAAGGTTAGGTTTTTTGTTAGGGTAAGGGTAAGTGATAGGGTTAGGGTTAGGGTAAGGGTAAGTGTTAGGGTTAGGGTTATGGTTAGTGTAAGGGTAAGTGTTAGGAATAGGTTTAGGTTTAGTGTTAGGTTTAGGGTTATGGTTAGGGTTAGGTTTAGGATAAGTGTAAGAGTTAGGGTTAGGGTTAGGGTTAGGGTTAGGGGTTAGGGTTAGGGTTAGGTTTAGGTTAA
This sequence comes from Megascapheus bottae, assembly GCA_024803745.1. Classification (NCBI taxonomy): domain Eukaryota; kingdom Metazoa; phylum Chordata; class Mammalia; order Rodentia; family Geomyidae; genus Megascapheus; species Megascapheus bottae. The sequence continues at coordinate 453,263 of JANJXV010000047.1, read as the reverse complement.
AGTTAGGGTAAGGGTAATGGTTAGGATAAGGGTAACGGTTAGGGTTTGTGTTAGGGTTAGGGTTAGGGGTTATGGTTAGGGTTAGGATTAGGGTTAGTGTTAGGGTAAGGGTTAGGGTTAGGGTTAGGGTTAGCATTAATTTTAGGGTAAGGGTTACGGTTAGGGTAAGGGTTAAGGTTAGGGTTAATCTTAGGGTTAGGGTAAAGGTAAGTGTTAGGGTTAGGGTTAGTGTTAGGGGTTAGGTTTAGGGTTAGGGTTATGGTAAGGTATAGGGTTATGGTTAGGGTTAGGGTAAGGGTAAGTGTTAGGGTTAGGGTTAGGGTTATGGTTAGGGTAAGGGTAAGTTTGTGGTTTAGGGTTAGGGTGAGGGTTAGGTTTAGGGTTAGGGTTAGGGTTAGGGAAAGGGTTAGGTTTAGAGTTAGGGTTAGGGTTAAGATATGGGTAAGGGTTAGGGTTAGGGTTAGGAGTTAGGGTTAGGGTTAGGTTTAGGTTTGGGGTTAGGGTAAGGGTAAGGGTTAGGATAAGGGTAACGCTTAGGGTTAGTGTTAGGGTTAGGGTTAGGGGTTATGGTTAGGGTTAGGGTAAGGGTTATTTTTAGGGTTAGGGTTAGAGTAAGGTTATGGGTGAGGGTTAGGGATAGGTTTAGGGTTAGGGTCAGGGTAAGGGTAAGGTTTAGGGTTAGGGTTAGGGTTAAGGTTATTGTTAGGGTTAGGGTAAGGGTTAGGGTTAGGGTAAGGGTTAGGGTAATGGTAAGGGTAAGTGTTAGGGTTAGGGTTATGGTTAGGATAAGGGTAAGGTTTAGGGTTATGTTTAGGGTTAGGGGTTAAGGTAAAGATTAGCTTTAGGGTTAGGATTTGGGTAAGGGGAATTATTAGGCTTAGGGTTAGGATAAGGGTTAGGTTTAGGGTTAGGGTTATGTTTAGTGTTAGGGTTAGGGTTAGGGAAAGGGTTAGGGTTACGGTAAGGGTAAGGGTTAGGATTAGGGTTAGGGTTAGGGTTAGGTTTAGTCTAGGGTCAGGGTTAGGGTTAGGGTAAGTGTTAGGGTTAAGCTTAGGGTTAGAGTTAGGTTAGGGTTAGGGTTAGGGTTAGGGTTAGTGTTAGGGTAAGGGTAAGGGTTACGGTTAGGGTTAGGTTTAGGGTTGGGGTTAGGGTAAGGGTAAGGGTTAGGGTTAGGGTTAGGGTTACGGTAAGGGTAAGGGTTAGGGTTAGGGGTAGGGTAAGGGTTAGGGTTATGGTTAGGGTTAGGGTTAGGGTAAGGGTATGTGTTAGGATTAGGGTTAGGGTTAGCGTTAGTGTTAGGGTAAGGTATAGGGTTAGGGTTAGTGTTAGGGTAAGGCTAAGTGTTAGGGTTAGGGTTAGGGTTAGGGTTGGGATTAGCGTAAATGTAAGGGCTAGGGTTATGTTTAGGTTTAGGGTTAGGTGTTAGGGTTAGGGTTAGGGTTAGGATAAGGGTAAGTGTTATGGTTGTGGTTAGGGTTAGGGTTAGCGGTTAGACTCAGGGTTAAGTTTAGAGTAAGGGTTAGAGTTACAGTTAGGTTTTGAGTTAGGGTTAAGGTTAGGGTTAAGGTAAGGGTTAGGGTTAGGGTAAGGGTAACTGTTATGGTTGGGGTTAGGGTTAGTGTTAGGGATAGGGTTAGGGTAAGGGTAAGGGTTAGGGTTAGAGTTAGGGTTAGGGTAAGGGTAAGGGTTAGGGTTAGGTTTAGGGTTAGGGGTTAGGGTTAGGGTTAGGGTTAGTGTTAGGGTAAGGGTAAGGGTTAGGGTTACGGTTAGGGTTAGGGTAAGTGTAAGGGTTAGGGTTAATGTTAGGGTTAGTGTTAGGGTTAATGTTAGGGTTAGAGTTAGGTTTAGGGTTAGGTTTAGGGTTAGGGTTATGGTAAGGGTAAGGTTTAGGGTTAAGGTTAGGGTTAGGGTTAGGTTTAGGGTTAGGGTTAGGGTATGGGTAAGGGTTAGGTTTAGGCTTAGCGTTAAGCTTAGGGTTAGGTTTAGGGTTAGGCTTAGGGTTAGGGTAGGGGTAAGGGTTAAGGGGAGGGTTAGGGTTACGGTTAGGGTTAGGTAAGGGTATGGGTTAGGGTTAGGGTTAGTGTTAGGGTTAAGGTTAGGGTTAGGGGTTATGGTTAGGGTTAGGATTAGGGTTAGTGTTAGGGTAAGAGTAAGGGTGAGGGTTAGGTTTAGGATTAAGGTAAGGGTTAGGGTAAGGGTTAGGGGTAGGGTAAGTGTTAAGGTTAGGGTTAATCTTAGGGTTAGGGTAAAGGTAAGTGTTAGGGTTAGGGTTACTGTTAGGGGTAAGGGTTAGGGTTAGGGTTAGGGTAAGGTATAGGTTTAGGGTTAGCATTAGGGTAAGGGTAAGTGTTAGGGTTAGGGTTAGGGTTAGGGTTAGGGTAAGGGTAAGGGTGTGGTTTAGGTTTAGGGTGAGGGTTAGGTTTAGGGTTAGGATGAGGGTTAGGGAAAGGATTAGGTTTAGAGTTAGGGTTAGGGTTAAGATACTGGTAAGTGTTAGGGTTAGGCTTAGGAGTTAGGGTTAGGGTTAGGTTTAGGGTTAGGATTAGGGTTAGGGTAAGTGTTAGGATAAGGGTAAGGCTTAGGATTAGTGTTAGGGTTAGGGTTATGGTTTAGGTTTAGGGTTAGGGTAAGCGTTAGGTTTAGGGTTATGGTTAGAGTAAGGTTATGGGTGAGGGTTAGGGTTAGGATTAGGGTTAGGGTCAGGGTAAGGGTAAGGGTTAGGGTTAGGGTTAGGGTTAAGATTATTGTTAGGGTTAGGGTAAGGGTTAGGGTTAGGGTAAGGTTTAGGGTAAGGGAAAGGGTAAGTGTTAGGGTTAGGGTTAGGGTTAGCATTAAGTTTAGGGTTAGGGTTAGGTTAAGGTTAAGGGTTAGGACTAGGATTTGGGTTAGGGTTAAGGTAAGGGTTAGGGTAAGGGTTAGGGTTAGGGAAAGGGTTAGGGTTTGGGTTAGGGTTAGGTTTAGGGTAAGGATTAGGGTTAGGGTTAGGGTTAGGGTTAGGGTTAGCATTAAGTTTAGGGTTAGGGTTAGGGTTAGGGTAAGGGTAAGGGTTAGGGTTAGGGAAAGGGTTAGGGTTTGGGTTAGGGTAAGGATTAGGGTTAGGGTTAGGTTTAGGGAAAGGGTTAGGGTTAGGGTTAGCATTAAGGTTAGGGTTAGGGTTAGGGTAAGGTTAAGGGTTAGGGTTAGGGTTAGGGGTTAGGGTTAGGGTTAGGGTTAGGTTTAGGGTTAGGGTTAGGGTAAAGTTAAGTTTAAGGTTAGGATTAGGG
>JANJXV010000047.1:375000-445000 GCA_024803745.1 Megascapheus bottae | reverse complement strand
TTAGGGATAGGGTTAGCATAAGGGTTAGGGTTAGGGTTAGGGGTTAGGGTAATGTTTAGGCTTAGGGTTCGGGTAAGGTAGAGGGTTAGGGTTATGGTAAGGGTAAGTGTTAGGGTTAGAGTTATGGTTAGGATGGGGTAAGGGTAAGGGTTAGGGTTAGGGTTAGGTTAAGGGTAAGTGTTAGGTTAGGGTTAGGGTTAGGGTTAGGGTAAGGGTCAGGGTTAAGTTTAGGGTTAGGGTTAGGGTTTAGGCTTAGGTTTAGGGTTAGGGTTAGGATGAGGGTTCGGGTAAGTGTTAGGGTTAGGGTTATGGTTTGGGATAGGATAAGGGTAAGGCTTAGGGTTAGGGATAGGGTTAGGGTTAGGGTTAGGGTTAGGGAAAGGGTATGGGTTAGGGTAAGGGTTAGGGTTAGGATAAGGATTAGGTTTAGTGAAAGGGTAAGGGTGAGGGTGAGGGTTTGGGTTATGGTTAGGGTTAGATTTAAGGTTAGAATTAGGGTTAGGTTAAGGGTTAGGGTTAGGGTTAGGGTTTGGGTTAGGGTTGAGGTTACGGTTAGGGTAAGGGTTAGGGTTAGGGGAAGGGTTAGGGTTAGGGTTAGGGTAAGGATTAGGGTTTTGGTTAGGGTTAGGGTTAGGGTTAGCATTAAGGTTAGGGTTAGGGTTAGGGTAAGGGTTAGGGTTAGGGTTAGCATTAAGTTTAGGTTTACGGTTAGGGTAAGGGTAAGGGTTAGGGTTAGGTTTAGGGTTAGGTTTTAGGCCTGGGTTAGGGTTAGGGTTAGGGTTAGGTTTAGGTTTAGGGTAAGGGTATGGGTAAGGGTTAGGTTTAGGGTTACGCTTAAGATTAGAGTTAGGATTAGGGTAAGGGTAAGGGTAAGGGTTAGGGTTAGGGTTAGGGGTTAGGGTTAGGGTTAGGGTTATGGTTAGGGTAAGAGTTAGGGTTAGGTTTAAGTTTAGGGTTAGGTTTAGGGATAGGGTAAGGTTTAGGGTTAAGGTAAGTGTTAGGTTTAGGGTTAGGTTTAGGGTAAGTATTAGGGTTAGGGCTAGGGTAAGGGTAAAGATTAGGGTTTGGGTTAGGGTTAGGCTTAGGGTTAGGGTAGGGGTAAAGATTCGGTTCATGGTTAGGGTTAGGGTTAGGTTTAGGGTAAGGGTAAGAGATAGGGTTAGGGTTAGATTTAGGGTTAGGGTAAGGGTAAGGGTTAGGGTGAGGGTTAGGGTTATGTGTAGGGGTTAGGGTGAGGGTTAGGGTGAGGGTAAGGGTTAGGGTTAGGGTTCGGGTTAGGGTGAGGGTAAGTGTTAGGTTTAGGATTAGGGTTAGTGTTAGTGTAAGGGTAAGTGTTAGCATTAGAGTTAGGGTTAGGGTTAGGTTTACGGTTAGTGTTAGGGTTAGGATTAGGTTAGGATAAGGGTAAGGGTGAGGGTTAGGGGTAGGGTTAGGGTTAGGGGTTAGGGTTAGGGTTAGGTTTAGGTTTAGAGTTAGGCTTAGTGTAAGGGTAAGTGTTAGGACAAGGGTAGCGGTTAGGGTTTGGGTTAGGGTTAGGGTAAGGGTTAAGGTTAGGGTTGATCTTAGGGTTAGGGTAAGGGTAAGGGGTGGGGTTAGGGTTAGTGTTAGGTTTAGGGTTAGTGTTAGGATAAGGGTAAGGTTTAGGATTAGGGATACGGTTAGGGGTTAGGGTTAGGGTTAGAGTAAGGTTTAGGGTTAGGGTTAGGGTTAGGGAAAGGGTAAGTGTTAGGTTTAGAGTTAGGGTTAGGGTAAGGGTAAGGGTGAGGTTTAGGGTTAGGGTGAGGGTTAGATTTATGGTTATGTTAAGTTTAGGTTTAGGGAAACTGTTAGGTTTAGGTTTAGGGTTAGGGTTACGATAAGGGTAAGTGTTAGGGTTAGGGTTAGGTTAGGGGTTAGGGTTAGGGTTAGGTTTAGGGTTAGGGTTAGGGTAAGGATAAGGGTTACGATAAAGGTTACGGTTAGGGTTAGGGTTAGGGTTAGGGTTAGGGGTTAGGGTTAGGGTTAGGTAAGTGTTAGGTTTAGGGTTATGGTTAGAGTAAGGGTAAGGCTGATGGTTAGTTTTAGGGTTAGGTTAAGGGTCAGGGTCAGGGTAAGGGTTACGGTTAGGGTTAGGGTTAAGCTTATTGTTAGAGTTAGGGTAAGAGTTAGGGTTAGGTTAAGGGTTAGGTTAAGGGTAAGCGTAAGTGTTAAGGTTGGGTTTAGGGTTAGGGTTAGGATAAGGGTAAGGTGTAGGGTTAGGATTAGGGTTAGGTTTAGGGTTAGGGGTTAAGGTTAGGCTTAGCATTAGGGTTAGGCTTAGGGTTAGGTTTAGGGTAAGGGGAATTATTAGGGGTAGGGTTAGGGTTAGGATTAGGGTTATGTTTACTGTTAGGGTTAGGGTTAGGGAAAGGGTTAGGGTTACGGTAAGGGTAAGGGTTAGGCTTAGGGTTATGGTTAGGGTTACCTTTAGGGTTAGGGTTAGGGTTAGGGTTAGGGTAAGGGAAAGATAAGGGTAAGGGTTAGTGTTAGGGTTCGGGTTAGGGGTTAGGGTTAGGGTTAGGGTTACGGTAAGGGTAAGGGTGAGGGTTAGGATTAGGGTTAGGGGTAGAGGTTAGGGTTAGGGTTAGGGTTAGGGTAAGGTTAAGTTTACGGTTAGGATTAGGGTTAGGTTTAAGGTTATTGTTAGTGTCAGGGTAAGGTTAAGGGTAAGGGTTACGGTTACGGTTAGGGTTAGGGTTAGGCGTTAGGGTTAGGCTAAGTGTAAGGATTATTGTTAGGGTTAGAGTTAGGGTTAGGTTTATGCTTAGGGATAGGGTAGGGGTAAGGGTTAGGTTGAAGGTTAGGGTTAGGGTTAGGGTAAGGGTAAGGGATAGGGTTAGGGTTAGGGTTAAGGTTAGGGTAAGGGTTAGGGTTAGGTTTAGGATTAGGGTAAGCGTAAGTGTTAGGGTTAGGATTAGGCTTAGGTTTAGGGAAAGGGTAAGGGTTAGGGTTAGGGTTAGGGTTAGGTTTAAGGGTTAGGGTTAGGTTTAGAGTTAGGGTTAGGTTTAGGGTTAGGTTAAGGGTAAGCGTAAGTGTTAGGGTTCGGTTTAGGGTTAGGGTTAGGATAAGGGTAAGGTGTAGGGTTAGGATTAGGGTTAGGTTTAGGGTTAGGGGTTAAGGTTAGGCTTAGAGTTAGGGTTAGGTTTAGGGTTAGGTTTAGGGTAATGGGAATTATTAGGGGTAGGGTTAGGGTTAGGGTTAGGGTTAGGTTTAGGGTTAGGGTTATGTTTAGTGTTAGGGTTAGGGTTAGGGAAAGGGTTAGGGTTACGGTAAGGGTAAGGGTTAGGCTTAGGGTTAGGGTTAGGGTTACCTTTAGGGTTATCGTAATAATTAGGGTTAAGGTAAGTGTAGGGTGAGGGTGAGGGTTAGGGGTAGGGTAGGGTTAGGTTTAAGGTTAGGATTAAAGTTAGGGTAAGGGTTAGGGTTAGGGTTAGGGTTTGGGTTAAGGTTAAGGTTAGTGTTAGGGTAAGGGTTAGGGTTAGGGAAATGGTAAAGGTTAGGGTTAGGGTTAGGGGAAGGATTAGGGTTAGGGTTATGGTTAGGGTTAGCATTAAGGTTAGGATTATTGTTAGGGTAAGGGTAAGGGTTAGGGTTAGGGTTAGTGTAAGGATTAGGGTTAGGTTTAGGGTTAGGGTAGGGGTTACTGTTAGGGTTAGCATTAAGGTTAGGGTTAGGGTTAGGGTAAGGGTAAGGGTTAGGGTTACGGTTAGGGTTAGGGGTTAGGGTTAGGGTTAGGGTTAGTTTTAGGGTTAGGGTTAGGGTAGGGTAAGTTTTAGGGTTAGGGTTAGGGTTCGGCTTAAGGTTAGGGTTAGGGTGAGGTAAGGGTAAGGGTAAGGGTAAGGGTTAGGGTTAGCGTTAGGTGTTAGGGTTAGGGTTAGGGTTAGGGTAGGGGTAAGGGTTAAGGTTAGGATTAGGGTTAGGGTTAGGTAAGGGTTAGGGTTAGGGTTAGGGTTAGGGTTTGGTTTATGGTTAAGGTTAGGGTTAGTGTAAGGGTTATGGTTAGTGTTGGGGTTAGGGTAAGGATTAGGGTTAGGGTTAGGGTTAGCATTAAGGTTAGGGTTTGTGTTAGGGTTAAGGTTAGGGTTAGTGTAAGGGTTAGGGTTAGTGTTGGGGTTAGGGGAAGGATTAGGGTTAGGGTTACAGTTAGGGTTAGGGTTAGCATTAAGGTTAGGGTTTGGGTTAGGTAAGGGTAAAGTTTAGGGTTAGGGTTAGGGTTAGGGTTAGGGTAAGGATTAGGTTAGGGGTAGGGTTACGGTAAGGATTAGGGTTAGGGTTAGGGTAAGCATTAAGGTTAGGTTAGGGTTAGGGTAAGGGTCAGTGTTAGGGATAGGGTTAGGGTTAGGGGTTAAGGTTAGGGTTAGGGTTAGGGTTAGGTTTAGGGTTAGGGTTAGGGTTAGGGTAAGGGTAAGTGTTAGGTTTAGGGTTATGGTTAGGCTTAAGGTTAGTGTTAGGGTTAGGGTAAGGGTAAGGGTAAGGGTTAGGTTTAGGGTTAGGGGTTAGGATTAGGGTTAGGATTATGGTTAAAGTAAAGGTAAGGGTTAAGTTTAGGGTCAAGTTTAGGGTTAGGGTAAGGGTTAGGGTTAGGGTAAGGGCTAGGGTTAGGGTTAGGGTTAGGGTAAGGATTAGGGTTAGGGTTAGGATTAGGGTAAGGATTAGGGTTAGGCTTAAGGTTGGGGTAGGGGTAAGGGTTAGGTTGAGAGTTAGGGTTAGGTTTAGGGTTAGGGTTAAGGTAAGGGTAAGAGTTAGGCTTAGGGTTAGGGTTAGGGTAAGGGTTAGGGTTAGGGTTACGGTAAGGGTAAGCGTTAGTGTTAGGGTTCGGGTTAGGTTTAGGGTTAGGGTAAGGGTAAGTGTTAGGGTTGGGTTTAGGTGTAGGGGTTTGGGTTACGATTAGGTTAAGGGTAAGGGTTAGGGTTAGGTTTAGGGTTAGTTTCAGGGTTAGAGTGAGGTTTAGGGTAAGTGTTAGTGTTAGGGTTAGGGTTAGGGTTAGGTTAAGGGTAAGGGTTAGAGTTAGGGTTAGGGTTAGCGTTAAGTTTAGGGTTAGGGTACAGGTTAGGTAAGGGTTAGGATTAGGTTTAGGTTTAGGTTTAGAGTTAGGGATAGGGAAAGAGTAAGGGTTAATGTTAGGGTTAGGGTTATTGTAAGGATTAGGGTTAGGGTAAGGGTAGGGTGAGGGTGACGGTTAGGGGTAGGGTTAGGGTTAGGTTTAAGATTAGGATTAAGGTTAGGGTAAGGGTTAGGGTTAGGGTTAGGGTTTGGGTTAAGGTTAAGTTTAGTGTTAGGGTAAGGGTTAGGGTTAGGGAAATGTAAAGGTTAGGCTTAGGGTTAGGGGAAGGATTAGGGGTAGGGTTAGGGTTAGGGTTAGCATTAAGGTTAGGGTTAGGGGTAGGGTAAGGGTAAGGGTTAGGGTTAGGGTTAGGGTTAAGGTTAGGGTAAGGGTTAGGGTTAGGTTTAGGATTAGGGTAAGCGGAAGTGTTAGGGTTAGGGTTAGGCTTAGGTTTAGGGAAAGGGTAAGGGTTAGGGTTAGGGTTAGGGTTAGGTTTAAGGGTTAGGGTTAGGTTTAGAGTTAGGGTTAGGTTTAGGGTTAGGGTAAGGGAAAGTGATAGGGTTATGGTTAGTGTTAGGGTTAGGGTAAGGGTAAGTGTTAGGGCTAGGTTTAGGCTTAGGCTTAGGTTTAGGTTTAGGGTTAGGGTTAGGGTTATGTTTAGGATAAGGGTAAGGGTTAGGGTTAGGGTTAGGGTTAGGGTTAGGGGTTAGGGTTAGGGTTAGGTTTAGGATTAGGGTTAGGGTTAGGGTAAGCGTAAGGGTTAGGATAAAGGTAACGGTTAGGGTTTGGGTTAGGGTTAGGGTTAGGGGTTAGGGTTAGGGTTAGGATTAGGGTTAGAGTTAGGGTAAGGGTAAGGGTGATGGTTAGGGTTAGGGTTTGGGTTAGGGTTAGGTGTAGAGTAAGGGTTAGTGTTAGGGTAAGGGTTAATGTCAGGGTTAGGGTTAGGATAGGGTAAGGGTTACGGTTGGGGTTAGTGTAAGGTTTAGAGTTAGGGTTACTGTAAGGGTAAGGGTTAGGTTGAGGGTTAGGGTTAGGGGTTAGGGTTAGGGTTAGGGTAAGAGTTAAGGTTAGGGTTAGGTTTAGGTTTAGGGTAAGTGTTAGGGTTTGGGTTAGGGTTTAGGGTTAGGGTTAGGGTTAGGGTAAGAGTTAGGGTTAGGGTTAAGGTTAGGGTTAGGTTTAGGGTTAGGGTAAGGTTTAGGGTTAGGGTAAGGGTTAGGTTTAGGGTTAGGTTTAGGGTAAGTATTAGGGTTAGGGTTAGGGTAAGGGTAAAGATTAGGGTTTGGGTTAGGGTTAGGCTTAGGGTTAGGGTAGGGGTAAAGGTTAGGTTCATGGATAGGGTTAGGGTTAGGTTTAGGGTAAGGGTAAGAGATAGGGTTAGGGTTAGATTTAGGGTAAGGTTTAGGGTTAGGTTTAGGGTTAGGGTAAGCGTAAGTGTTAGGGTTAGGGTTAGGTTTAGGGTTAGGGTAAGGGTAAGGGTTAGGGTGAGGGTTAGGCTTGTGTGTAGGGGTTAGGGTGAGGGTTAGGGTTAGGGTAAGGGTTAGGGTTAGGGTTCGGGTTATAGTGAGGGTAAGTGTTAGGGTTAGGATTAGTGTTAGTGTTAGTGTAAGGGTAAGTGTTAGGATTAGGGTTAGGGTTAGGGTTAGGTTTATGGTTAGTGTTAGGGTTAGGGTTAGGTTAGGATAAGGGTAAGGGTTAGGGTTAGGGGTAGGGTTAGGTTTAGGGGTTAGGGTTAGGGTTAGGTTTAGGTTTAGGGTTAGGGTTAGGGTAAGGGTAAGGGTTAGGACAAGGGTAACGGTGAGGGTTTGGGTTAGGGTTATGGTAAGGGTTAAGGTTAGGGTTAATCTTAGGGTTAGGGTAAGGGTAAGGGGTGGGGTTAGGGTTAGTGTTAGGTTTAGGGTTAGTGTTAGGGTAAGGGTAAGGTTTAGGATTAGGGATAGGGTTAGGGGTTAGGGTTAGGGTTAGGGTTAGGGTAAGGTTTAGGGTTAGGGTTAGGGTAAGGGTAAGTGTTAGACTTAGAGTTAGGGTTAGGATAAGGGTAAGGGTGAGGTTTAGGGTTAGGGTGAGGGTTAGATTTATGGTTATGTTAAGTTTAGGTTTAGGGAAAGTGTTAGGTTTAGGTTTAGGGTTAGGGTGATGATAAGGGTAAGTGTTAGGGTTAGGGTTAGGGTTAGGGGTTAGGGTTAGGGTGAGGGTTAGAGTTAGGGTTAGGGTTAGCGTTAAGTTTAGGGTTAGTGTACAGGTTAGGGTAAGGGTTAGGATTAGCTTTAGGTTTAGGTTTAGAGTTAGGGATAGGGAAAGAGTAAGGGTTAGCGTAAGGGTTAGGCTTATTGTAAGGATTAAGGTTAGGGTAAGGGTAGGGTTAGGGTGACGGTTAGGGGTAGGGGTAGGGTTAGGTTTAAGATTAGGATTAAGGTTAGGGTAAGGGTTAGGGTTAGGGTTATGGTTTGGGTTAAGGTTAAGGTTAGTGTTAGGGTAAGGGTTAGGGTTAGGGAAATGTAAAGGTTAGGCTTAGGGTTAGGGGAAGGATTAGGTTTAGGGTTAGGGTTAGGGTTAGCATTAAGTTTAGGGTTAGGGTTAGGGTAAGAGTAAGGGTTACGTTTAGGGTTAGGGTTAGGGTTAAGGTTAGGGTTAGGGTAAGGGTTAGGGTTAGGGTTAGGGTTAGGGTTAGGGTTAGGGTAAGGGTAAGTTTTAGGGTTAGGGATAGGGTTCGACTTAAGTTTAGTGTTAGGGTTAGGTAAGGGTAAGGGTAAGGGTTGGGTTAGGGTTAGGTGTTAGGGTTAAGGTTAGGGTTAGGTTAGGGGTAAGGGTTAAGGTTAGGATTAGGGTTAGGGTTAGGGTAAGGGTTTGGGTTAGGGTAAGGGTTAATGTTAGGGTTAGGGTAAGAATTAGGGTTAGTGTTAGTGTTAGGGTGTGGGTTAGGGTTAGGTTTCGGGTTAGGCTTAGTGTTAGGGTAGGGGAAAGGGTTAGGATGAGGGTTAGGGTTAGGGTTAAGGTTAGGGTAAGCGTAAGTGTTAGATTTAGGGTTAGGTTTATTGTTAGGGTAGGTTATGGGTTATGGTTAGGGTTAGGGTTAGATGTAGGGGTTAGGGTTAGGGTTAGGGTTAGGGTAAGGGTTAGGGTTAGGGTTAGGGTTAGGTTAAGGGTAAGTGTTAGCGTTAGGGTTAGTGTTAGTGTTGGGTAAGGGTAAGTGTTAGGATTAGGTTAGGGTTAGGGGTAGGTTTAGGGTTAGGGTTAGAGTTTAGGGTTACGGTTACGGTAAAGGTAAGGGTTAGGGTTAGGGTTAGGTTTAGGTTTAGAGGTTATGGTTATGGTTAGGGTTAGGGTTAGGGTTACAGTAAGGGTTAGGGTTTGGTTTAGGGTTAGTGTTAGGGGTTAAGTTTAGTGTTAGGGTTAGGATTAGGGTAAGGGTTAGGGTTAGGGTTAGGGTTAGGTAAGGGTATGTGTTAGGGTTAAGTTTAGGGTTAGAGTTAGGTTTAGGGTTAGGGTAAGGGTAAGGCTTAGGGTTAGTATTAGGCTTGGTTTACGGTGAGGGTTAGGGTTAGAGTTAGGGTTAGGGTTAGGGTTAGGGTAAGGGATAGGGTTAGGTTTAGGGTTAGGGTTGGGTTTAGGGTTGGGCTTAAGTTTAGGGTTAGGGTTAGGTTAAGGGTTAGGGTTACGATTAGGAATAGGGTTAGGTTTAGATTTAGGGTGAGGTTTAGGTTTAGGGTAAGGGTATGTGTTAGTGTTAGGATTAGGGTTAGGGTTAGGGTAAGGTTTAGGATAGGGTTAGGGTTAGGGTAAGGCTAGCATTAGGCTTAGGGTTAGGATTATGATTAGGGTAAGTGTAAGGGTTAGGGTTAGGGTTAGGTTTAGGGTTAGGTGTTAGGGTTAGGTTTAGAGTTAGGGTAAGGGTAAGGTTTATGGGTATGGTTAGGGTTAGGGTTAGCGGTTAGGGTTAGGGTTAAGGTTAGAGTAAGGGTTAGGGTTACGATTAGAGTTTGAGTTAGGGTTAAGGTTAGGGTTAGGGTTAGGGTAAGGGTTAGGGTAAGGGTAAGGCTTAGGATTAGGGTTAGGGTTAGGTTTAGGGTTATGGTAAGGGTAAGTGTTAGGGTTAGGGTTAGGGTGAGGATTAGGGTAAGGTTAAGTGTTAGGGTTAGGTTTAGGTTTAGGGTTAGGTTTATGGTTAGGCTTAGGGTTAGGGTTAGGTTTAGGATAAGGGTAAGGGTTAGGGTTAGGGTTAGGAGTTAGTGTTAGGTTTAGGTTTAGGGTTAGGGTTAGGGTAAGCGTGAGGTTTAGGATAAGGGTAAGGTTTAGGGTTTGGGTTAGGGTTAGGGTTAGGGGTTAGGGTTAGCGTTAGGATTAGGGTTAGATTTAAGGTTAGGGTAAGGGTTAGGGTTAGTGTTAGGGTTAAGTTTAGGGTTATAGTTAGGGTCAGGGTAAGGGTTATGGTTGGGTTTAGTGTTAGGTTTAGAGTTAGGGTTAGGGTGAAGGTAAGGGTTAGGTTTAGGGGTTAGGGTTAGGGTTAGGGGTAGGTTAAGGGTTAGGGTTAGGGTAAGGGTAAGTGTTAGGGTTAGGTTTAGGTTTAGGGTAAGGGTAAGGGTTAGGGTTACGGTAGGGTTAGGGTTAGGGGTTAGGGTTAGGGTTAGGGTAAGGGTTAGGTTTAGGGTAAGGGGTTAGGGTTAGGGTTAGTGTTAGGGTAGGGTTTAGGGTAAAGGAAAGGGTTAGTGTTAGGTTAAGGGTAAGTATTAGGGTTAGGGTTTGGGTTAGGGTAAGGGTAAGGGTTACTTTAGGGCTAGGGTAAGGGTAAGTGTTAGGGTTAGGTTTAGGGTTAGAGATTAGGGTTACGGTTAGGGTTAGGGTAAGGGTTAGGGTTAGGGTTAGGGTAATGATAAGTGTTAGGGTTAGGGTTAGGGTAAGAGTAAGGGTTAGGGTTAGGTTTAGTGTTAGGGTGAGGGTTAGGGTAAGTGTTAGGGTTAGCGTTAGGGTGAAGATAAGGGGAAAGGTTAGGGCTAGGGTTAGGGTTAGCGTTAAATTTAGGGTTAGGGTTAGGGTTAGGATAAGTGTTTGGTTTGGGTTAGGTTTAGGGTTTGGGTTAGGGTTAGGGAAAGGCAAGGGTTAGGGTAATTGTTAGGGTTAGGGTTAGGATTATTGTAAGGATTAGGGTTAGGGTTAGGGTAAGGGTAAGTGTGAGGGTTAGGGTTAGGGTTAGGGTTAGGGTTAGGGTTAGGGTTAGTTTAAGGTTAGGGTTAGGGTTAGGGTAAAGGTTAGAATTAGGTTTACGGTTTGGGTTAGGGTAAAGGTAAGGGTTAGGATAAGGGTTAGCGTTATGGAAAGGGTAACGGATAGGGTAAGGGTTAGGGTTAGGGAAAGGATTCGGTTATGGTTAGAGTCAGCATTAAGGTTAGGGTTAGGGTTAGCGTAAGGGTAAGGTTTAGGGTTAGGGTTGTGGTTAGGTTTAGGTTAAGGATTAGGGTTAGAGTTAGGGTTAGGATAAGGGTTAGGGTTAGGGTTATGGTTAGGGTTAGGGGGGGGTAAGGGTTAGGGTGAGGGTTAGGGTTAGGGTTAGTGTTAGGGTTAGGTTAACGATAGGGTTAGGGTTAGGGTTAGGGTTAGGGTAAGGGTTAGGGTTAGGGTTACTGTTAGGGTAAGGGTAAGTGTTAGGTTTAGGGTTAGGGTTAGGGTTATGGTTAGGGTAAGGGTAAGGGTTATGGTTAGGGTAAGGTTTAGTTTTAGCGGTTAGGGTTAAGGTTAGGGGTAGTGTTAGGGTTAGGGTTAAGTTTAGGATAAGGGTAACAGTTAGGGTTTGGGTTAGGGTTAGGGTTAGGGGATAGGGTTATGGATAGGATTAGGGGAAGGTAAGTATAAGGGTAAGGGTGAGGGTTAGGGTTAGTGTTAGGGTTACGGTTAGGGTAAGAGTTAGGGTTAGGGTAAGGGTTAAGGTTAGGGTTAGGGTTAGGGTTAGGGTTAGGGTTAGGGTTAGGTTTAGGGTTAGGGTTAGGGTAAGGGAAAGGTTTAGGGTTAAGGTTAGAGTTAGGGTTAGGTTAAGGTTAGGGTTAGGGTATGGGTAAGGGTTAGGTTTAGGGTTAGCGTTAAGTTTAGGGTTAGGGTTAGGGTTAGGTTTAGGGTTAGTGTAGGGTAAGAGTTAGGGTGAGGGTTCAGTTATGGTTAGTGTTAGGTAAGGGTAAGAGTTAGGGTTAGGGTTAGTGTTAAGGTTAGGTTTAGGGTTAGGGTAAGGGTTAGGGTTCGGGTTAGGGGTTGGGTAAGGATTAGGTTTAGGGTTAGGGTTAGGGTAGGGTTAGAGTTAGAATTAAGGTTAGGGTTACGGTTAGGGTTAGGGTTAGGGGTTAGGGTTAGGGTTAGGGTTAGGGTAAGGGTTAGGGTAAGGTAGAGGGTTAGGGTTAGGGTACGGGTAAGTGTTACGGTTAGGGTTAGGGTTAGGGTTAGTGTAAGGATAAGGGTTAGGGTTAGGGTAAGGTTTAGGTTTGGGTTAGGTTTAGGGTTAGGGTTAGGTTTAGGGTTTGGTTAAGGATTAGGGTTAGGGTTAGGGTAAAGGGAAGGGAGAGGGTTAGGGTTAGGTTTAGGGTTAGGTTTAAGGTTAGGGTTAGGGTTAGGGTAAGGGTTAGGTTTAGGGTTAGGGTTTGGGTTAGGGTTAAGGTTAGGTTTAGGGTAAGGGTTAGGGTTAGGGAAAGGGTAAGGTTTAAGGTAAGGGGTAGGGTTAAGGTTAGGGTTAAGGTAAGGATTAGAGTTAGGGTTAGGGTTAGCATTAAGGTTAGGATTAGGGTTAGCGTATCGGTTAGGGTTACGGTTAGAGTTAGGGTTAGGTTTAGGGTAAGGATTAGGGTTAGGGTTAGGGTTAGGATAAGGGTAAGGGTTAGGGTTAGGGTTACGGTTAAGGTTAGGGTAAGGGTTAGGGTTAGGGAAAGGGTAAGAGTTTGGGTTAGGGTTAGAGTTAGTGTAAGGATTAGGGTTAGGGTTAGGGTTAGGGTTAGCATTAAGGTTAGGATTAGGGTTAGGATAAGGTAAGGGTTAGGGTTAGGTTTAGGGTTAGGGTAAGGATTAGGGCTAAGGTTAGGGTTAGGGTAAGGGTTAGGGTTAGGGTTAGGGTTAGCCTTAAGGTAGGGTTAGGGTTAGGGTAAGGGTAATCGTTAGGGTTAGGGTTAGGGGTTACGGTTAGGGTTAGGGTAAGGTTCAGGATTAGGGTTAGTTTTAGGGTTAGGCTTAAGGTTAGGGTTAGGGTTAGGGTAAGGTTAAGGGTAAGGGTTAGGGTTAGGTTTAGGGTTAGGGTTAGAGTTAGGGTAAGGGTAAGGTTTAGGGTTAGGTTTAGCATTATGGTTAGGGTTAGGCTTATGGTTAGGGTAGGGGTAAGGGTTAGCTTGAGGGTTAGGGTTAGGGTAAGGTTTAGGGTAAGGGTAAGGGATAGGGTTAGGGTTAGGGTTAGGGTTAGGGTAAGGGTTAGAGTTAGGGTTAGGTTTAGGGTAAGCGTAAGTGTTAGGGTTAGGGTTAGGTTTAGGTTTAAGAGTTAGGGTTAGGGTTAGGGATAGGGTAAGGGTTAGGGTTAGGGTTAGGGTTAGGGTAAGGTTAAGTGTTAGGTTTAGTGTTAGGGCTAGGGTTAGGGTAAGGGTAAGTGTTAGGGTTAGGTTTAGGGTTAGGCTTAGGTTTAGTGTTAGGGTTAGGGTTAGTTTTAGGATAAGGGTAAGTGTAAGGGTTAGGGTTAGGGTTAGGTTAGGGTTAGAGTTAGGGGTTAGGGTTAGGGTTAGGTTTAGGGTTAGGGTAAGGGTTAGGGTAAGTTTTATGGTTAGGGTTAGGGTTAGGATAAGAGTAAGGGTTATGGTTAGGTTTAGGTTTAGGGTTAATGTTAGGGGTAGGAAAACGGTAAGGGTTAGTGTAAGGTTTAGAGTTAATGTACGGATTAGGTTTAGGGTACAGGTAAGGGTGAGGTTTAGGGTTAGGGTTAGGGTTAGGGTTAAGTTTAAGGTTAGAATTAGGGTTAGGGTTAGGGTTTGGTTTAGGGTTAAGGATTAGGGTTAGGGTAAGGGTTAGGGTTAGAGAAAGGGTAAGGGTTAGGGTTAGGGTTAGGGTTAGGTTAAGGATTAGGGTTAGCGTTAGGGTTGGGTTATCATTAAGGTTAGGGTTACTGTTAGGGTAAGGGTAAAGGTTAGGTTTAGGGTTCGGGTTAGGGTTAGGGTAAGGATTAGGGTTATGGTTAGGGTTAGGGTAAAGGTTAGGGTTAGGGTTAGGGTTAGCATTAAGTTTAGGTTTAGGGTTAGGGTAAGGGTAAGGGTTAGGGTTAGGGTTAGGGGTTAGGGTTAGGGTTAGGGGTAGGGTTAGGTTAATGTTAGGGTTAGGGTAAGGTTAAGGGTTAGGGTTAGGCTTAAGGTTAGAGTTAGGGTTAGGGTAAGGTTAGGGTAAGGGTTAGGGTTAGGGTTAGGGGTTAGGTTTAGGGTTAGGGTTATGGTTAGGGTAAGGGTAAGGGTTAAGGTTAGGGTTAGGGTAAGGGTTAGGGTTAGGGTAAGGGTTAGGGTTAGGGCTAGGGTTAGCGTAAGGATTAGGGTTAGGGTTAGGGTTAGGTAAGAATTAGGGTCAGGGTTAGGGTTAGGCTTAGGGTTTGGGTAGGGGTAAGTGTTAGGTTGAGGGTTAGGGTTAGGTTTAGGGTTTGGGTTAGGGTAAGTATAAGAGATAGGGTTAGGGTAGGGTTAGGGTGAGGGTTAGGGTTAGGGTTAGGGTTAGGGTAAGGGTAAGTGTTAGGGTTAGGGTTAGGGTTAGGGTAAGGGTAAGGGTGAGTGTTAGGTTTAGGGTTAGGGTTAGGGTTAGGGTAAGGGTTAGGATTAGGGTTAGTTTTAGGGTTAGGTTTAGGATAAGGGTAAGGGTTAGGGTTAGAGTTAGGGGTTAGGGTTAGGTGTAGGGGTTAGGGTTAGGGTTAGGGTTAGGGTAAGTGTTAGGGTTAGGTTTCAGGTTAGGGTAAGGGTATGTTTTAGGGTTAGGGTTAGGGTTAGGGTTAGGTTTCGGGTTAGGGTAAGGGTATGTTTTAGGGTTAGGGTTAGGGTTAGTGTAAGGGTAAGTGTTAGGATTAGGGTTAGGTTTAGGTTTAGGGTTACGGTTACGGTAAGGTTAAGGTTTAGGATAAGGGTAACGGTTAGGGTTTGGGTTAGGGTTAGGGTTAGGGGTTATTGTTAGGGTTAGTATTAGGGTTAGGGTTAGGGTAAGGGTAAGGGTGAGGGTTAGGTTTAGGGTTAGGGTTAGTGTAAGGGTTAGGGTTAGGGTAAGGGTTAAGGTTAGGGTTAATGTTAGGGTTAGGGTAAGGGTAAGGTTTAGGGTTAGGGTTATGGTTAGGTGTTAGGGTTAGGGTTAGTGTAAGGTATAGGGTTAGGGTTAGGATTAGGGTTAGGTTTAGGTTTAGGGTTAGGGTTAGGGAAAGTGTTAGGTTAGGGTTAGCGTTAGGGTAAGGGTAAGTGTTAGGGTTAGGGTTACGGTTAGGGTTAGGAGTAGGGTAAGGTTTAGGGTTAGGGTTAGGGTAAGGGTAAGGGTAAGGGTTAGGTTAAGCGTAATTGTTAGAGTCAGGGTAAGCGTTAGGGTAAGGTTAAGGGTTAGGGTTAGGTAAGGGTAAGTGTTAGGGTTAGGGTTAGGTTTAGGTTAAGGGTAAGGGTGAGGGTTAGGGTTAGGGTTAGGGTTATGGTTAGGGTAAGGGTAAGGGTTTAGGTTAGGGTTAGTGTAAGGGTTAGGGTTAGGGTAAGGGTTAGGGTTAGGGCTAGGGTTAGCGTAAGGATTAGGGTTAGGGTAAGGGTTAGGGTAAGAATTAGGGTTAGGGTTAGGGTTAGGCTCAGGGTTAGGGTAGGGGTAAGGGTTAGGTTGAGGTTTAGGGTTAGGTTTAGGGTTAGGGTTAGGGTAAGTGTAAGACATAGGGTTAGGGTTAGGGTTAGGGTTAGGGTTAGGGTGAGGGATAGGGTTAGGTTTAAGGTTAGGGTAAGTGTAAGAGATAGGGTTAGGGTAGGGTTAGGGTGCGGGTTAGGGTTAGGGTTAGGGTTAGAGTAAGGCTAAGTGTTAGGGTTAGGGTTAGGGTTAGGGTAAGGGTAAGGGTGAGGGTTAGGTTTAGGTTTGGGGTTAGGGTTAGGGTAAGGGTTAGGGTTAGGGTAAGGGTTAAGGTTAGGGTTAATCTAAGGGTTAGGGTAAGGGTAAGAGTTAGGGTTTGGGTTAGGGTTAGGGTTAGGTTTAGGATAAGGGTAAGGGTTAGGTTTAGTGTTAGGGGTTAGAGTTAGGGTTAGGGTTAGGGTTAGGGTTAGGGTTAGGGGTTAGGGTTAGGGTTAGGTTTAGAGTTAGGTTTAGGGTAAGGGTAAGGTTTAGGATAAGGTTAACGGTTAGGGATTGAGTTAGGGTTAGGTTAGGGGTTTTGGTTAGGGTTAGGATTAGGGTTAGGGTTAGGGTAAGGGTAAGGGTGAGGGTTCGGTTTAGGTTTAGGGTTAGGGTTAAGGTAAGGGTTAGGGTTAGGGCAAGGGTTAAGGTTAGAGTTAACCTTATGGTTAGGGTAAGGGAAAGGGTTAGGGTTAGGGTTAGTGATAGGTTTAGGGTTAGTGTTAGGGTAAGGGTAAGGGTTAGGGTTAGGGTTAGAGTTAGGGGTTAGGGTTAGGGTTAGTGTAAGGTATAGGGTTAGGTTTAGGGTTAGGGTTAGGGTAAGTGCTAGGTTTAGGGTTAGGGTAAGGGTAAGGGTGAGGTTTAGGGTTAGGGTGAGGGTAGGTTTAGGGTTAGGGTTCGGGAAAGTGTTAGGTTTAGGGTTAGGGTTAGGTTTAAGATAAGAGTAAGGGTTAGGGTTAGGGTTAGGATTAGGGGTTAGGGTTAGGGTTAGGTTTAGGCTTAGGGTTAGGGTAGGGGTAAGGGTTAGGAAAAGGGTAACGGTTAGGGTTAGTGTTAGGGTAAGGGTTAGATGTTAGGGTTAGGGTTAGTGTAAGGGTTAGGTTTAGGGTTAGAGTTAGAGTAAGGGTAAGGTTGAGGGTTAGGGTTAGGGTTAGGGATAGGGTCAACGTAAGGGTAAGGTTTAGGGTTAGGGTTAGGGTTAAAGTTATTTTTAGGTTTGGGGTAATGGTTAGGGTTAGGGTAAGGTTAGGGTAAGGGTAATGGTAAGTGTTAGGGTTAGGGTTAGGGTTAGGGTTATGATAAGGGTAAGGTTTAGGGTTAGGTTTAGGGTTAGGTTTAGGGTTAGGGGTTAATGTTAGGGTTAGCGTTAGGGTTAGGTTTAGGGTTAGGTTTAGGGTAAGGGGAATTATTAGGGTTAGGGTTAGGGTTAGGGTTAATTTTAGGGTTAAGGTTACAGTAAGGGTAAGGGTTAGGCTTAGGGTTAGGGTTAGGATTAGGTTTAGTGTTAGGGTTAGGGTTAGGGTTAGGGTAAGGGTTAGCTTTAGGGTTAGGGTTAGAGTTAGGGTTAGGGTAAGGGAAAGGGTAAGGGTTAGGGTTAGTGTTATGGTTAGGGTTAGGGGTTAGGGTTAGGGTCAGGGTTACGGTAAGGGTTAGGGTTAGGTTTAGAATTAGGGTAAGGGTTAGGGTTAGGTTTAGGGTTACAGTTAGGGTTAGGGTAAGGGAAAGGGTAAGGGTTAGGCTTAGTGTTAGGGTTAGGGCTTGGGTAAGGTAAATGTTAGGGTTAGAGTTAGGGTTAGGGTTAGGTTTAGGGTTAGCGTCAGGGTTAGGGTTAGGGTAAGGGTTAGGGTCAGGGTTAGGGTTAGGGTTAGGGTATAGGGTTAGGGTTTAGGGTTAGTGTTAGTGTTAGGGTTAGGGTTAGGATAAGGGTAAGAGATCGGGTTTGTTTTAGGATTAGGTTTAGGGTTAGGGTGAGGGTTAGGGTAAGTGTTAGCGTTAGGGTTAGGATTAGGGTTAGGATAAGGGTAAGGGTTAGGGTTAGGGTTAGGGCTAGCGTTAAGGTTAGGGTTAGGGTTAGGCTTAGGATAAAGTTTAGGTTTGGGTTAGGTTTAGGGTTAGGGTAAGGGTTAGGGTTAGGTTTAGGGTTTGGGTAAGGATTAGGGTTAGGGTTAGCGTAAAGGTAAGGGTGAGGGTTAGGGTTAGGGTTAGGGTTAGGTTTAAGTTTAGGGTTAGGGTTAGGGTAAGCGTTAGGTTTAGGGTTAGGGTTTGGGTTAGGGTTAAGGTTAGGTTTAGGGTAAGGGTTAGGGTTAGGGAAAGGGTAAGGTTTAGGTTAAGGGGTAGGGTTAGGGTTAGGGTTAGGGTAAGGATTAGGGTTAGGGTTAGGGTTAGCATTAAGGTTAGGATTAGGGTTAGCGTATGGGTAAGGGTTAAGGTTAGGGTTAGGGTTAGGGTTAGGTTTAGGGTAACGATTAGGGTTAGGGTTAGGGTTAGGATAAGGGTTAGGGTTAGGGTTAGGGTTATGGTTAGGGTAAGGGTAAGTGTTAGGGTTAGGTTTAGGGTTAGGCTTAGGTTTAGTGTTAGGGTTAGGGTTAGGGTTAGGTTTAGGATAAGGGTAAGGGTTAGGGTTAGGGTTAGGTTAGGGTTAGAGTTAGGGGTTAGGGTTAGGGTTAGGTTTAGGGTTTGGGTGAGGGTTAGGGTAAGTGTTAGGGTTTGGGTTAGTGTTAGGATAAGGGTAAGGGTTAGGTTTAGGTTTAGGTTTAGGGTTAATGTTAGGGGTAGGAAAAGGGTAAGGGTTAGGGTAAGGTTTAGAGTTAGGGTACGGATTAGGGTTAGGATACAGGTAAGGGTGAGGTTTAGGGTTAGGGTTAGGGTTAGGGTTAAGTTTAAGGTTAGAATTAGGGTTAGGTTAAGGGTTAGGGTTAGGGTTAAGGTTTGGGTTAGGGTTAAGGTTACGGTTAGGGTAAGGGTTACGGTTAGAGAAAAGGTAAGGTTTAGGGTTAGTGTTAGGGTTAGGTTAGGTTTAGGGTTACGGTTAGATAAAAGGTAAGGTTTAGGGTTAGTGTTAGGGTTAGGTTAGGTTTAGGGTTAGGATTAGAGAAAGGGTAAGGGTTAGGGTTAGTGTTAGGGTTAGGTTAAGGATTAGGGTTAGCGTTAGGGTTAGGGTTAGCATTACGGTTAGGGTTACTGTTACAGTAAGGGTAATGGTTAGGGTTAGGTTTAGGGGTAAGGTTAGGGTAAGGATTAGGGTTAGGGTTAGGGTTAGGGTAAGGGTTAGGGTTAGGGTTAGGGTGAGCATTAAGTTTAGGGTTAGGGTTAGGGTAAGGGTAAGGCTTAGGGTTAGGGTTAGGGTTAGGGGTTACGGTTAGGTTAAGGTTAGGGTTAGGGTAAGGTTAAGGGTTAGGGTTAGGGTTAGGCTTAAGATTAGAGTTAGGGTTAGGGTAAGGGTTAGGGTAAGGGTTAGGGTAAGGGTTAGGGTTAGGGTTAGGGGTTAGGGTTAGGGTTAGGGTTATGGTTAGGGTAAGGGTAAGGGTTTAGGTTAGGGTTAGGGTAAGGGTTAGGGTTAGGGTAAGGGTTAGGGTTAGGGCTAGGGTTAGCGTAAGGATTAGGGTTAGGGTAAGGGTTAGGGTAAGAATTAGGGTTAGGGTTAGGGTTAGGCTCAGGGTTAGGGTAGGGGTAAGGGTTAGGTTGAGGTTTAGGGTTAGGTTTAGGGTTAGGGTTAGGGTAAGTGTAAGACATAGGGTTAGGGTTAGGGTTAGGGTTAGGGTGAGGGATAGGGTTAGGTTTAAGGTTAGGGTAAGTGTAAGAGATAGGGTTAGGGTAGGGTTAGGGTGCGGGTTAGGGTTAGGGTTAGGGTTAGGGTAAGGCTAAGTGTTAGGGTTAGGGTTAGGGTTAGGGTAAGGGTAAGGGTGAGGGTTAGGTTTAGGTTTGGGGTTAGGGTTAGGGTAAGGGTTAGGGTTAGGGTAAGGGTTAAGGTTAGGGTTAATCTAAGGGTTAGGGTAAGGGTAAGAGTTAGGGTTTGGGTTAGGGTTAGGGTTAGGTTTAGGATAAGGGTAAGGGTTAGGTTTAGTGTTAGGGGTTAGGGTTAGGGTTAGGGTTAGGGTTAGGGTTAGGGGTTAGGGTTAGGGTTAGGTTTAGAGTTAGGTTTAGGGTAAGGGTAAGGTTTAGGATAAGGTTAACGGTTAGGGATTGAGTTAGGGTTAGGTTAGGGGTTTTGGTTAGGGTTAGGATTAGGGTTAGGGTTAGGGTAAGGGTAAGGGTGAGGGTTCGGTTTAGGTTTAGGGTTAGGGTTAAGGTAAGGGTTAGGGTTAGGGCAAGGGTTAAGGTTAGAGTTAACCTTATGGTTAGGGTAAGGGAAAGGGTTAGGGTTAGGGTTAGTGATAGGTTTAGGGTTAGTGTTAGGGTAAGGGTAAGGGTTAGGGTTAGGGTTAGAGTTAGGGGTTAGGGTTAGGGTTAGTGTAAGGTATAGGGTTAGGTTTAGGGTTAGGGTTAGGGTAAGTGCTAGGTTTAGGGTTAGGGTAAGGGTAAGGGTGAGGTTTAGGGTTAGGGTGAGGGTAGGTTTAGGGTTAGGGTTCGGGAAAGTGTTAGGTTTAGGGTTAGGGTTAGGTTTAAGATAAGAGTAAGGGTTAGGGTTAGGGTTAGGATTAGGGGTTAGGGTTAGGTTTAGGCTTAGGGTTAGGGTAAGGGTAAGGGTTAGGAAAAGGGTAACGGTTAGGGTTAGTGTTAGGGTAAGGGTTAGGTGTTAGGGTTAGGGTTAGTGTAAGGGTTAGGTTTAGGGTTAGAGTTAGAGTAAGGGTAAGGTTGAGGGTTAGGGTTAGGGTTAGGGATAGGGTCAACGTAAGGGTAAGGTTTAGGGTTAGGGTTAGGGTTAAAGTTATTTTTAGGTTTGGGGTAATGGTTAGGGTTAGGGTAAGGTTAGGGTAAGGGTAATGGTAAGTGTTAGGGTTAGGGTTAGGGTTAGGGTTATGATAAGGGTAAGGTTTAGGGTTAGGTTTAGGGTTAGGTTTAGGGTTAGGGGTTAATGTTAGGGTTAGCGTTAGGGTTAGGTTTAGGGTTAGGTTTAGGGTAAGGGGAATTATTAGGGTTAGGGTTAGGGTTATTTTTAGGGTTAAGGTTACAGTAAGGGTAAGGGTTAGGCTTAGGGTTAGGGTTAGGATTAGGTTTAGTGTTAGGGTTAGGGTTAGGGTTAGGGTAAGGGTTAGCTTTAGGGTTAGGGTTAGAGTTAGGGTTAGGGTAAGGGAAAGGGTAAGGGTTAGGGTTAGTGTTATGGTTAGGGTTAGGGGTTAGGGTTAGGGTCAGGGTTACGGTAAGGGTAAGGGTTAGGGTTAGGGTTAGGGTTAGGGTTACGGGAAGGGTTAGTGTTAGGTTTAGAATTAGGGTAAGGGTTAGGGTTAGGTTTAGGGTTACAGTTAGGGTTAGGGTAAGGGAAAGGGTAAGGGTTAGGCTTAGTGTTAGGGTTAGGGCTTGGGTAAGGTAAATGTTAGGGTTAGAGTTAGGGTTAGGGTTAGGTTTAGGGTTAGCGTCAGGGTTAGGGTTAGGGTAAGGGTTAGGGTCAGGGTTAGGGTTAGGGTTAGGGTATAGGGTTAGGGTTTAGGGTTAGTGTTAGTGTTAGGGTTAGGGTTAGGATAAGGGTAAGAGATCGGGTTTGTTTTAGGATTAGGTTTAGGGTTAGGGTGAGGGTTAGGGTAAGTGTTAGGGTTAGGGTTAGGATTAGGGTTAGGATAAGGGTAAGGGTTAGGGTTAGGGTTAGGGCTAGCGTTAAGGTTAGGGTTAGGGTTAGGCTTAGGATAAAGTTTAGGTTTGGGTTAGGTTTAGGGTTAGGGTAAGGGTTAGGGTTAGGTTTAGGGTTTGGGTAAGGATTAGGGTTAGGGTTAGCATAAAGGTAAGGGTGAGGGTTAGGGTTAGGGTTAGGGTTAGGTTTAAGTTTAGGGTTAGGGTTAGGGTAAGCGTTAGGTTTAGGGTTAGGGTTTGGGTTAGGGTTAAGGTTAGGTTTAGGGTAAGGGTTAGGGTTAGGGAAAGGGTAAGGTTTAGGTTAAGGGGTAGGGTTAGGGTTAGGGTTAGGGTAAGGATTAGGGTTAGGGTTAGGGTTAGCATTAAGGTTAGGATTAGGGTTAGCGTATGGGTAAGGGTTAAGGTTAGGGTTAGGGTTAGGGTTAGGTTTAGGGTAAGGATTAGGGTTAGGGTTAGGGTTAGGATAAGGGTTAGGGTTAGGGTTAGGGTTATGGTTAGGGTAAGGGTAAGTGTTAGGGTTAGGTTTAGGGTTAGGCTTAGGTTTAGTGTTAGGGTTAGGGTTAGGGTTAGGATAAGGGTAAGGGTTAGGGTTAGGGTAAGGTTAGGGTTAGAGTTAGGGGTTAGGGTTAGGGTTAGGTTTAGGGTTTGGGTGAGGGTTAGGGTAAGTGTTAGGCTTTGGGTTAGTGTTAGGATAAGGGTGAGGGTTAGGTTTAGGTTTAGGTTTAGGGTTAATGTTAGGGGTAGGAAAAGGGTAAGGGTTAGGGTAAGGTTTAGAGTTAGGGTACGGATTAGGGTTAGGGTACAGGTAAGTGTGAGGTTTAGGGTTAGGGTTAGGGTTAGGGTTAAGTTTAAGGTTAGAATTAGGGTTAGGTTAAGGGTTAGGGTTAGGGTTAAGGTTTGGGTTAGGGTTAAGGTTACGGTTAGGGTAAGGGTTACGGTTAGAGAAAAGGTAAGGTTTAGGGTTAGTGTTAGGGTTAGGTTAGGTTTAGGGTTACGGTTAGATAAAAGGTAAGGTTTAGGGTTAGTGTTAGGGTTAGGTTAGGTTTAGGGTTAGGATTAGAGAAAGGGTAAGGGTTAGGGTTAGTGTTAGGGTTAGGTTAAGGATTAGGGTTAGCGTTAGGGTTAGGGTTAGCATTACGGTTAGGGTTACTGTTACAGTAAGGGTAATGGTTAGGGTTAGGTTTAGGGGTAAGGTTAGGGTAAGGATTAGGGTTAGGGTTAGGGTTAGGGTAAGGGTTAGGGTTAGGGTTAGGGTGAGCATTAAGTTTAGGGTTAGGGTTAGGGTAAGGGTAAGGCTTAGGGTTAGGGTTAGGGTTAGGGGTTACGGTTAGGTTAAGGTTAGGGTTAGGGTAAGGTTAAGGGTTAGGGTTAGGGGTAGGCTTAAGATTAGAGTTAGGGTTAGGGTAAGGGTTAGGGTAAGGGTTAGGGTAAGGGTTAGGGTTAGGGTTAGGGGTTAGGGTTAGGGTTAGGGTTATGGTTAGGGTAAGGGTAAGGGTTTAGGTTAGGGTTAGGGTTAGGGTTATGGTTAGGGTAAGGGTAAGTGTTAGGGTTAGGTTTAGGGTTAGGCTTAGGTTTAGTGTTAGGGTTAGGGTTAGGGTTAGGATAAGGGTAAGGGTTAGGGTTAGGGTAAGGTTAGGGTTAGAGTTAGGGGTTAGGGTTAGGGTTAGGTTTAGGGTTTGGATGAGGGTTAGGGTAAGTGTTAGGGTTTGGGTTAGTGTTAGGATAAGGGTGAGGGTTAGGTTTAGGTTTAGGTTTAGGGTTAATGTTAGGGGTAGGAAAAGGGTAAGGGTTAGGGTAAGGTTTAGAGTTAGGGTACGGATTAGGGTTAGGGTACAGGTAAGTGTGAGGTTTAGGGTTAGGGTTAGGGTTAGGGTTAAGTTTAAGGTTAGAATTAGGGTTAGGTTAAGGGTTAGGGTTAGGGTTAAGGTTTGGGTTAGGGTTAAGATTACGGTTAGGGTAAGGGTTACGGTTAGAGAAAAGGTAAGGTTTAGGGTTAGTGTTAGGGTTAGGTTAGGTTTAGGGTTACGGTTAGATAAAAGGTAAGGTTTAGGGTTAGTGTTAGGGTTAGGTTAGGTTTAGGGTTAGGATTAGAGAAAGGGTAAGGGTTAGGGTTAGTGTTAGGGTTAGGTTAAGGATTAGGGTTAGCGTTAGGGTTAGGGTTAGCATTACGGTTAGGGTTACTGTTACAGTAAGGGTAATGGTTAGGGTTAGGGTTAGGGGTAAGGTTAGGGTAAGGATTAGGGTTAGGGTTAGGGTTAGGGTAAGGGTTAGGGTTAGGGTTAGGGTGAGCATTAAGTTTAGGGTTAGGGTTAGGGTAAGGGTAAGGCTTAGGGTTAGGGTTAGGGTTAGGGGTTACGGTTAGGTTAAGGTTAGGGTTAGGGTAAGGTTAAGGGTTAGGGTTAGGGTTAGGCTTAAGATTAGAGTTAGGGTTAGGGTAAGGGTTAGGGTAAGGGTTAGGGTTAGGGTTAGGGGTTAGGGTTAGGGTTAGGGTTATGGTTAGGGTAAGGGTAAGGGTTTAGGTTAGGGTTAGGGTAAGGGTTAGGGTTAGGGTAAGGGTTAGGGTTAGGGCTAGGGTTAGCGTAAGGATTAGGGTTAGGGTAAGGGTTAGGGTAAGTATTAGGGTTAGGGTTAGGGTTAGGCTCAGGGTTAGGGTAGGGGTAAGGGTTAGGTTGAGGTTTACGGTTAGGTTTAGGGTTAGGGTTAGGGTAAGTGTAAGACATAGGGTTAGGGTTAGGGTTAGGGTTAGGGTGAGGGATAGGGTTAGGTTTAAGGTTAGGGTAAGTGTAAGAGATAGGGTTAGGGTAGGGTTAGGGTGCGGGTTAGGTTTAGGGTTAGGGTTAGGGTAAGGCTAAGTGTTAGGGTTAGGGTTAGGGTTAGGGTAAGGGTAAGGGTGAGGGTTAGGTTTAGGGTTGGGGTTAGGGTTAGGGTAAGGGTTAGGGTTAGGGTAAGGGTTAAGGTTAGGGTTAATCTAAGGGTTAGGGTAAGGGTAAGGGTTAGGGTTTGGGTTAGGGTTAGGGTTAGGTTTAGGATAAGGGTAAGGGTTAGGGTTAGTGTTAGGGGTTAGGGTTAGGGTTAGGGTTAGGGTTAGGGTTAGGGGTTAGGGTTAGGGTTAGGTTTAGAGTTAGGTTTAGGGTAAGGGTAAGGGTTAGGATAAGGTTAACGGTTAGGGATTGAGTTAGGGTTAGGTTAGGGGTTATGGTTAGGGTTAGGATTAGGGTTAGGGTTAGGGTAAGGGTAAGCGTGAGGGTTCGGTTTAGGTTTAGGGTTAGGATTAAGGTAAGGGTTAGGGTTAGGGCAAGGGTTAAGGTTAGAGTTAACCTTATGGTTAGGGTAAGGGAAAGGGTTAGGGTTAGGGTTAGTGATAGGTTTAGGGTTAGTGTTAGGGTAAGGGTAAGGGTTAGGGTTAGGGTTAGCGTTAGGGGTTAGGGTTAGGGTTTGTGTAAGGTATAGGGTTAGGGTTAGGGTTAGGGTTAGGGTAAGTGCTAGGTTTAGGGTTAGGGTAAGGGTAAGGGTGAGGTTTAGGGTTAGGGTGAGGGTAGGTTTAGGGTTAGGGTTAGGGTTAGGGTTCGGGAAAGTGTTAGGTTTAGGGTTAGGGTTAGGGTTAAGATAAGAGTAAGGGTTAGGGTTAGGGTTAGGATTAGGGGTTAGGGTTAGGGTTAGGTTTAGGCTTAGGGTTAGGGTAAGGGTAAGGGTAGGAAAAGGGTAACGGTTAGGGTTAGTGTTAGGGTAAGGGTTAGGTGTTAGGGTTAGGGTTAGTGTAAGGGTTAGGTTTAGGGTTAGAGTTAGAGTAAGGGTAAGGTTGAGGGTTAGGGTTAGGGTTAGGGAAAGGGTCAACGTAAGGGTAAGGTTTAGGGTTAGGGTTAGGGTTAAAGATATTTTTAGGGTTGGGGTAATGGTTAGGGTTAGGGTAAGGTTAGGGTAAGGGTAATGGTAAGTGTTAGGGTTAGGGTTAGGGTTAGGGTTAGGGTTATGATAAGGGTAAGGTTTAGGGTTAGGTTTAGGGTTAGGTTTAGGGTTAGGGGTTAATGTTAGGGTTAGCGTTAGGGTTAGGTTTAGGGTTAGGTTTAGGGTAAGGGGAATTATTAGGGTTAGGGTTAGGGTTAGGGTTATGTTTAGGGTTAAGGTTACAGTAAGGGTAAGGGTTAGGCTTAGGGTTAGGGTTAGGATTAGGTTTAGTGTTAGGGTTAGGGTTAGGGTTAGGGTAAGGGTTAGCTTTAGGGTTAGGGTTAGAGTTAGGGTTAGGGTAAGGGAAAGGGTAAGGGTTAGGGTTAGTGTTATGGTTAGGGTTAGGGTTTAGGGTTAGGGTCAGGGTTACGGTAAGGGTAAGGGTTAGGGTTAGGGTTAGGGTTAGGGTTAGGGTTACGGTAAGGGTTAGGGTTAGGTTTAGAATTAGGGTAAGGGTTAGGGTTAGGTTTAGGGTTACAGTTAGGGTTAGGGTAAGGGAAAGGGTAAGGGTTAGGCTTAGTGTTAGGGTTAGGGCTTGGGTAAGGTAAATGTTAGGGTTAGAGTTAGGGTTAGGGTTAGGTTTAGGGTTAGCGTCAGGGTTAGGGTTAGGGTAAGGGTTAGGGTCAGGGTTAGGGTTAGGGTTAGGGTATAGGGTTAGGGTTTAGGGTTAGTGTTAGTGTTAGGGTTAGGGTTAGGATAAGGGTAAGAGATCGGGTTTGTTTTAGGATTAGGTTTAGGGTTAGGGTGAGGGTTAGGGTAAGTGTTAGGGTTAGGGTTAGGTTTAGGGTTAGGATAAGGGTAAGGGCTAGGGTTAGGGTTAGGGCTAGCGTTAAGGTTAGGGTTAGGGTTAGGCTTAGGATAAAGTTTAGGTTTGGGTTAGGTTTAGGGTTAGGGTAAGGGTTAGGGTTAGGTTTAGGGTTTGGGTAAGGATTAGGGTTAGGGTTAGCGTAAAGGTAAGGGTGAGGGTTAGGGTTAGGGTTAGGGTTAGGTTTAAGTTTAGGGTTAGGGTTAGGGTAAGCGTTAGGTTTAGGGTTAGGGTTTGGGTTAGGGTTAAGGTTAGGTTTAGGGTAAGGGTTAGGGTTAGGGAAAGGGTAAGGTTTAGGTTAAGGGGTAGGGTTAGGGTTAGGGTTAGGGTAAGGATTAGGGTTAGGGTTAGGGTTAGCATTAAGGTTAGGATTAGGGTTAGCGTATGGGTAAGGGTTACGGTTAGGGTTAGGGTTAGGTTTAGGGTAAGGATTAGGGTTAGGGTTAGGGTTAGGATAAGGGTTAGGGTTAGGGTTAGGGTTAGGGTTAAGGTTAGGGTAAGGGTTAGGGTTAGGGTTAGGGTTAGGGTTAAAGTTAGTGTAAGGATTAGGATTAGGGTTACGGTTAGGGTTAGCATTAAGGTTAGGGTTAGGGTTAGGGTAAGGGTAAGGGTTAGGGTTAGGTTTAGGGTTAGGGTAAGTATTAGGGTTAAGGTTAGGGTTAGGGTAAGTGTTAGGGTTAGGGTTAGGGTAAGCATTAAGGTAGGGTTAGGGTTAGGGTAAGGGTAATCTTTAGGGTTAGGGTTAGGGTTTAGGGTTAGGTTTAGGGTTAGGGTTAGGTTACGGTTCAGGGTTAGGGTTAGTTTTAGGGTTAGGCTTAAGGTTAGGGTTAGGGTTCTGGTAAGGGTAAGGGTTAGGGTTAGGGTTAGGTTTAGGGGTTAGGGTTAGGGTTAGGGTTAGGGTAAGGGTGAGGATTAGGGTTAGGTTTAGCATTATGGTTAGGGTTAGGCTTATGGTTAGGGTCGGGGTAAGGGTTAGGTTGAGGGTTAGGGTTAGGGTAAGGGTTAGGGTAAGGGTAAGGGTTAGGGTTAGGGTTGGGATAAGGGTAAGGGTTAGGGTTAGGGTTAGGGTTAGGGTTAGGGTTAGGGTAAGCATAACTGTTAGGGTTAGGGTTAGGGTTAGGGTAAGGGTAAGGGTTAGGGTTAGGGTTAGGTTTAAGAGTTAGGGTTAGGCTTAGGGATAGGGTAAGGGTTAGGGTTAGGTTTAGGGTTAGAATAAGGTTAAGTGTTAGGTTTAGGGTTAGGGTTAGGGTTAAGGTAAGGGTAAGTGTTAGGGTTAGGGTTAGGGTTAGGGGTAAGGTTAGGGTAAGGATTAGGGTTAGGGTTAGGGTTAGGGTAAGGGTTAGGGTTAGGGTTAGGGTGAGCATTAAGTTTAGGGTTAGGTTAGGGTAAGGGTAAGGCTTAGGGTTAGGGTTAGGGTTAGGGGTTACGGTTAGGTTAAGGATAGGGTTAGGGTAAGGTTAAGGGTTAGGGTTAGGTTTAGGCTTAAGATTAGATTTAGGGTTAGGGTAAGGGTTAGGGTTAGGGTTAGGGGTTAGGGTTAGGGTTAGGGTTATGGTTAGGGTAAGGGTAAGGGTTTAGGTTAGGGTTAGGGTAAGGGTTAGGGTTAGGGTAAGGGTTAGGGTTAGGGCTAGGGTTAGCGTAAGGATTAGGGTTAGGGTAAGGGTTAGGGTAAGAATTAGGGTTAGGGTTAGGGTTAGGCTCAGGGTTAGGGTAGGGGTAAGGGTTAGGTTGAGGTTTAGGGTTAGGGTTAGGGTGCGGGTTAGGGTAAGTGTAAGACATAGGGTTAGGGTTAGGG
Organism: Megascapheus bottae; assembly: GCA_024803745.1. NCBI lineage: Eukaryota > Metazoa > Chordata > Mammalia > Rodentia > Geomyidae > Megascapheus > Megascapheus bottae. Next base: position 417,844 of record JANJXV010000047.1, on the reverse strand, counting down.
TTAGGGTTAGGGTGAGGGATAGGGTTAGGTTTAAGGTTAGGGTAAGTGTAAGAGATAGGGTTAGGGTAGGGTTAGGGTGCGGGTTAGGGTTAGGGTTAGGGTTAGGGTAAGGGTAAGTGTTAGGGTTAGGGTTAGGGTTAGGGTAAGGGTAAGGGTGAGGGTTAGGTTTAGGGTTGGGGTTAGGGTTAGGGTAAGGGTTAGGGTTAGGGTAAGGTTTAAGGTTAGGGTTAAACTAAGGGTTAGGGTAAGGGTAAGAGTTAGGGTTTGGGTTAGGGTTAGGGTTAGGTTTAGGATAAGGGTAAGGGTTAGGGTTAGGGTTAGGGGTTAGGGTTAGGGTTAGGGTTAGGGTAAGGGTAAGTGTTAGGGTTAGGGTTAGGGTTAGGTGTAGGGGTTAGGGTTAGGGTTAGGGTTAGGGTTAGAGTAAGGGTAAGTGTTAGGGTTAGGGTTAGGTTTAGGTGTAGGGGTTAGTGTTAGGGTTAGGGTTAGGGTAAGGGTTAGGGTTAGGTTTCGGGTTAGGGTAAGGGTAAGTGTTAGGGTTAGGGTTAGGGTTAAGGTTAGGGTTAGTGTTAGGGTTAGGGTTAGGGTTAGGGTAAGGGTAAGGGTTAGGTTTAGGATAAGAGTAAGGGTTAGGTTTAGGGTTAGGGTTAGGGGCTAGGGTTAGGTTTAGGTTTAGGTTTAGGGTAAGGGTAAGGGTTAGGATAAGGTTAACGGTTAGGGTTTGGGTTAGGGTTAGGTTAGGGGTTATGGTTAGGGTTAGGATTAGGGTTAGGGTTAGGGTAAGGGTAAGGGTGAGGGTTCGGTTTAGGGTTAGGGTTATGGTTAGGGTAAGGGTAAGGGTTTAGGTTAGGGTTAGGGTAAGGGTTAGGGTTAGGGTAAGGGTTAGGGTTAGGGCTAGGGTTAGCGTAAGGATTATGGTTAGGGTAAGGGTTAGGGTAAGAATTAGGGTTAGGGTTAGGGTTAGGCTCAGGGTTAGGGTAGGGGTAAGGGTTAGGTTGAGGTTTAGGGTTAGGTTTAGGGTTAGGGTTAGGGTAAGTGTAAGACATAGGGTTAGGGTTAGGGTTAGGGTTAGGGTGAGGGATAGGGTTAGGTTTAAGGTTAGGGTAATTGTAAGAGATAGGGTTAGGGTAGGGTTAGGGTGCGGGTTAGGGTTAGGGTTAGGGTTAGGGTTAGGGTAAGGGTTAAGGTTAGGGTTAATCTAAGGGTTAGGGTAAGGGTAAGGGTTAGGGTTTGGGTTAGGGTTAGGGTTAGGTTTAGGATAAGGGTAAGGGTTAGGGTTAGTGTTAGGGGTTAGGGTTAGGGTTAGGGTTAGGGTTAGGGTTAGGGGTTAGGGTTAGGGTTAGGGTTAGGATTAAGGTAAGGGTTAGGGTTAGGGCAAGGGTTAAGGTTAGAGTTAACCTTATGGTTAGGGTAAGGGTAAGGGTTAGGGTTAGGGTTAGCGTTAGGGGTTAGGGTTAGGGTTTGTGTAAGGTATAGGGTTAGGGTTAGGGTTAGGGTTAGGGTAAGTGCTAGGTTTAGGGTTAGGGTAAGGGTAAGGGTGAGGTTTAGGGTTAGGGTGAGGGTAGGTTTAGGGTTAGGGTTAGGGTTAGGGTTCGGGAAAGTGTTAGGTTTAGGGTTAGGGTTAGGGTTAAGATAAGAGTAAGGGTTAGGGTTAGGGTTAGGATTAGGGGTTAGGGTTAGGGTTAGGTTTAGGCTTAGGGTTAGGGTAAGGGTAAGGGTAGGAAAAGGGTAACGGTTAGGGTTAGTGTTAGGGTAAGGGTTAGGTGTTAGGGTTAGGGTTAGTGTAAGGGTTAGGTTTAGGGTTAGAGTTAGAGTAAGGGTAAGGTTGAGGATTAGGGTTAGGGTTAGGGAAAGGGTCAACGTAAGGGTAAGGTTTAGGGTTAGGGTTAGGGTTAAAGATATTTTTAGGGTTGGGGTAATGGTTAGGGTTAGGGTAAGGTTAGGGTAAGGGTAATGGTAAGTGTTAGGGTTAGGGTTAGGGTTAGGGTTATGATAAGGGTAAGGTTTAGGGTTAGGTTTAGGGTTAGGTTTAGGGTTAGGGGTTAATGTTAGGGTTAGCGTTAGGGTTAGGTTTAGGGTTAGGTTTAGGGTAAGGGGAATTATTAGGGTTAGGGTTAGGGTTAGGGTTATGTTTAGGGTTAGGGTTAGGGTTAGGGTTAGGGTTAGGGGTTAGGGTTAGGGTTAGGGTTAGGGTTAGGGTTAGGGGTTAGGGTTAGGGTTAGGTTTAGAGTTAGGTTTAGGGTAAGGGTAAGGGTTAGGATAAGGTTAACGGTTAGGGATTGAGTTAGGGTTAGGTTAGGGGTTATGGTTAGGGTTAGGATTAGGGTTAGGGTTAGGGTAAGGGTAAGCGTGAGGGTTCGGTTTAGGTTTAGGGTTAGGATTAAGGTAAGGGTTAGGGTTAGGGCAAGGGTTAAGGTTAGAGTTAACCTTATGGTTAGGGTAAGGGAAAGGGTTAGGGTTAGGGTTAGTGATAGGTTTAGGGTTATTGTTAGGGTAAGGGTAAGGGTTAGGGTTAGGGTTAGCGTTAGGGGTTAGGGTTAGGGTTTGTGTAAGGTATAGGGTTAGGGTTAGGGTTAGGGTTAGGGTAAGTGCTAGGTTTAGGGTTAGGGTAAGGGTAAGGGTGAGGTTTAGGGTTAGGGTGAGGGTAGGTTTAGGGTTAGGGTTAGGGTTAGGGTTCGGGAAAGTGTTAGGTTTAGGGTTAGGGTTAGGGTTAAGATAAGAGTAAGGGTTAGGGTTAGGGTTAGGATTAGGGGTTAGGGTTAGGGTTAGGTTTAGGCTTAGGGTTAGGGTAAGGGTAAGGGTAGGAAAAGGGTAACGGTTAGGGTTAGTGTTAGGGTAAGGGTTAGGTGTTAGGGTTAGGGTTAGTGTAAGGGTTAGGTTTAGGGTTAGAGTTAGAGTAAGGGTAAGGTTGAGGGTTAGGGTTAGGGTTAGGGAAAGGGTCAACGTAAGGGTAAGGTTTAGGGTTAGGGTTAGGGTTAAAGATATTTTTAGGGTTGGGGTAATGGTTAGGGTTAGGGTAAGGTTAGGGTAAGGGTAATGGTAAGTGTTAGGGTTAGGGTTAGGGTTAGGGTTATGATAAGGGTAAGGTTTAGGGTTAGGTTTAGGGTTAGGTTTAGGGTTAGGGGTTAATGTTAGGGTTAGCGTTAGGGTTAGGTTTAGGGTTAGGTTTAGGGTAAGGGGAATTATTAGGGTTAGGGTTAGGGTTAGGGTTATTTTTAGGGTTAAGGTTACAGTAAGGGTAAGGGTTAGGCTTAGGGTTAGGGTTAGGATTAGGTTTAGTGTTAGGGTTAGGGTTAGGGTTAGGGTAAGGGTTAGCTTTAGGGTTAGGGTTAGAGTTAGGGTTAGGGTAAGGGAAAGGGTAAGGGTTAGGGTTAGTGTTATGGTTAGGGTTAGGGTTTAGGGTTAGGGTCAGGGTTACGGTAAGGGTAAGGGTTAGGGTTAGGGTTAGGGTTAGGGTTACGGTAAGGGTTAGGGTTAGGTTTAGAATTAGGGTAAGGGTTAGGGTTAGGTTTAGGGTTACAGTTAGGGTTAGGGTAAGGGAAAGGGTAAGGGTTAGGCTTAGTGTTAGGGTTAGGGCTTGGGTAAGGTAAATGTTAGGGTTAGAGTTAGGGTTAGGGTTAGGTTTAGGGTTAGCGTCAGGGTTAGGGTTAGGGTAAGGGTTAGGGTCAGGGTTAGGGTTAGGGTTAGGGTATAGGGTTAGGGTTTAGGGTTAGTGTTAGTGTTAGGGTTAGGGTTAGGATAAGGGTAAGAGATCGGGTTTGTTTTAGGATTAGGTTTAGGGTTAGGGTGAGGGTTAGGGTAAGTGTTAGGGTTAGGGTTAGGTTTAGGGTTAGGATAAGGGTAAGGGCTAGGGTTAGGGTTAGGGCTAGCGTTAAGGTTAGGGTTAGGGTTAGGCTTAGGATAAAGTTTAGGTTTGGGTTAGGTTTAGGGTTAGGGTAAGGGTTAGGGTTAGGTTTAGGGTTTGGGTAAGGATTAGGGTTAGGGTTAGCGTAAAGGTAAGGGTGAGGGTTAGGGTTAGGGTTAGGGTTAGGTTTAAGTTTAGGGTTAGGGTTAGGGTAAGCGTTAGGTTTAGGGTTAGGGTTTGGGTTAGGGTTAAGGTTAGGTTTAGGGTAAGGGTTAGGGTTAGGGAAAGGGTAAGGTTTAGGTTAAGGGGTAGGGTTAGGGTTAGGGTTAGGGTAAGGATTAGGGTTAGGGTTAGGGTTAGCATTAAGGTTAGGATTAGGGTTAGCGTATGGGTAAGGGTTACGGTTAGGGTTAGGGTTAGGTTTAGGGTAAGGATTAGGGTTAGGGTTAGGGTTAGGATAAGGGTTAGGGTTAGGGTTAGGGTTAGGGTTAAGGTTAGGGTAAGGGTTAGGGTTAGGGTTAGGGTTAGGGTTAAAGTTAGTGTAAGGATTAGGATTAGGGTTACGGTTAGGGTTAGCATTAAGGTTAGGGTTAGGGTTAGGGTAAGGGTAAGGGTTAGGGTTAGGTTTAGGGTTAGGGTAAGTATTAGGGTTAAGGTTAGGGTTAGGGTAAGTGTTAGGGTTAGGGTTAGGGTAAGCATTAAGGTAGGGTTAGGGTTAGGGTAAGGGTAATCTTTAGGGTTAGGGTTAGGGTTTAGGGTTAGGTTTAGGGTTAGGGTTAGGTTACGGTTCAGGGTTAGGGTTAGTTTTAGGGTTAGGCTTAAGGTTAGGGTTAGGGTTCTGGTAAGGGTAAGGGTTAGGGTTAGGGTTAGGTTTAGGGGTTAGGGTTAGGGTTAGGGTTAGGGTAAGGGTGAGGATTAGGGTTAGGTTTAGCATTATGGTTAGGGTTAGGCTTATGGTTAGGGTCGGGGTAAGGGTTAGGTTGAGGGTTAGGGTTAGGGTAAGGGTTAGGGTAAGGGTAAGGGTTAGGGTTAGGGTTGGGATAAGGGTAAGGGTTAGGGTTAGGGTTAGGGTTAGGGTAAGCATAACTGTTAGGGTTAGGGTTAGGGTTAGGGTAAGGGTAAGGGTTAGGGTTAGGGTTAGGTTTAAGAGTTAGGGTTAGGCTTAGGGATAGGGTAAGGGTTAGGGTTAGGTTTAGGGTTAGAATAAGGTTAAGTGTTAGGTTTAGGGTTAGGGTTAGGGTTAAGGTAAGGGTAAGTGTTAGGGTTAGGGTTAGGGTTAGGGGTAAGGTTAGGGTAAGGATTAGGGTTAGGGTTAGGGTTAGGGTAAGGGTTAGGGTTAGGGTTAGGGTGAGCATTAAGTTTAGGGTTAGGGTTAGGGTAAGGGTAAGGCTTAGGGTTAGGGTTAGGGTTAGGGGTTACGGTTAGGTTAAGGTTAGGGTTAGGGTAAGGTTAAGGGTTAGGGTTAGGTTTAGGCTTAAGATTAGATTTAGGGTTAGGGTAAGGGTTAGGGTTAGGGTTAGGGGTTAGGGTTAGGGTTAGGGTTATGGTTAGGGTAAGGGTAAGGGTTTAGGTTAGGGTTAGGGTAAGGGTTAGGGTTAGGGTAAGGGTTAGGGTTAGGGCTAGGGTTAGCGTAAGGATTAGGGTTAGGGTAAGGGTTAGGGTAAGAATTAGGGTTAGGGTTAGGGTTAGGCTCAGGGTTAGGGTAGGGGTAAGGGTTAGGTTGAGGTTTAGGGTTAGGTTTAGGGTTAGGGTTAGGGTAAGTGTAAGACATAGGGTTAGGGTTAGGGTTAGGGTTAGGGTGAGGGATAGGGTTAGGTTTAAGGTTAGGGTAAGTGTAAGAGATAGGGTTAGGGTAGGGTTAGGGTGCGGGTTAGGGTTAGGGTTAGGGTTAGGGTAAGGGTAAGTGTTAGGGTTAGGGTTAGGGTTAGGGTAAGGGTAAGGGTGAGGGTTAGGTTTAGGGTTGGGGTTAGGGTTAGGGTAAGGGTTAGGGTTAGGGTAAGGTTTAAGGTTAGGGTTAATCTAAGGGTTAGGGTAAGGGTAAGAGTTAGGGTTTGGGTTAGGGTTAGGGTTAGGTTTAGGATAAGGGTAAGGGTTAGGTTTAGGGTTAGGGGTTAGGGTTAGGGTTAGGGTTAGGGTAAGGGTAAGTGTTAGGGTTAGGGTTAGGGTTAGGTGTAGGGGTTAGGGTTAGGGTTAGGGTTAGGGTTAGAGTAAGGGTAAGTGTTAGGGTTAGGGTTAGGTTTAGGTGTAGGGGTTAGTGTTAGGGTTAGGGTTAGGGTAAGGGTTAGGGTTAGGTTTCGGGTTAGGGTAAGGGTAAGTGTTAGGGTTAGGGTTAGGGTTAAGGTTAGGGTTAGTGTTAGGGTTAGGGTTAGGGTTAGGGTAAGGGTAAGGGTTAGGTTTAGGATAAGAGTAAGGGTTAGGTTTAGGGTTAGGGTTAGGGGCTAGGGTTAGGTTTAGGTTTAGGTTTAGGGTAAGGGTAAGGGTTAGGATAAGGTTAACGGTTAGGGTTTGGGTTAGGGTTAGGTTAGGGGTTATGGTTAGGGTTAGGATTAGGGTTAGGGTTAGGGTAAGGGTAAGGGTGAGGGTTCGGTTTAGGGTTAGGGTTAGGGTTAGGGTAAGGGTTAGGGTTAGGGCAAGGGTTAAGTTTAGCGTTAATCTTAGGGTTAGGGTAAGGGAAAGGGTTAGGGTTAGGGTTAGTGTTAGATTTAGGGTTAGTGTTAGGGTAAGGGTAAGGGTTAGGGTTAGGGTTAGGGGTTAGGGTTAGGGTTAGGGTTAGTGTAAGTTATAGGCTTAGGGTTAGGGTTAGGTTTAGGGTAAGTGTTAGGGTTAGGGTTAGGGTTAGGGTTAGGGTATGGTAAGGATTAGGGTTAGGGTTAGGGTTAGCATTAAGTTTAGGATTAGGTTTAGCGTATGGGTAAGGATGACGGTTAGGGTTAGGGTTACGGTTAGTGTAAGGTATAGGCTTAGGGTTAGGGTTAGGGTTAGGGTTAGGTTTAGGGTTAGGGTTTATGGTTAGTGTTAGGGTTAGTGTTAGTGTTAGTGTAAGGGTAACCGTTAGGGTTAGGGTTAGCCTTAGTGTAAGGGTAAGGGTTAGGTTTAATATTAGGGTTAGGGTTAGGGTTAGCGTTAGGGTTAGAGTTAGGGTTAGGGTTAGGTTTAGGGTTGGGGTTAGGGTAAAGGTAAGGTTTAGGGATAAGTTTAGGGTTAGGGTTAGGTTTAGGTTTAGGGTTAGGGTATGGGTAAGGGTTAGGTTTAGGGTTAGCGTTAAGCTTAGGGTTAGGGTTAGGGATAGGCTTAGGGTTAGGGTAGGGGTAAGGGTTAGGGTGAGGGTTAGGGTTAGGTTTAGGGTTAGGGAAGGGTAAGAGTTAGGGTTAGGATTAGTGTTAGGGTTAAGGTTAGGTTTAGGGTTAGGGTTAAGGTTAGGGAAAGGGTAAGGATTAGGGTAAGGGTTAGGGTTTGGGGTTGGGGTAGTGTAAGGATTAGGGTTAAGGTTAGGGTAAGGGTAATCGTAAGGGTTAGGGTTAGGGTTACAGTTAGGTTTAGGTTTAAGGTTAGGGTTGGGGTTAGGGTAAGTGTAAGTGTTAGGGTTAGGGTTAGGATTAGGTTTAGGGTAAGGGTAAGTGTTATTGTTAGGTTTAGGCTTAGGGATAATTTTAGGGTTAGAGTTAGGGTTAGGGTAAGTGTTATTGTTAGGGTTAGGGTTAGGGTTAGGATAAGTGGAAGGGTTTCGGTTAGGGTTAGATTATGGGTAAGGTTTAGAGTTGGGGTTAGCGTTAGGGTTTGGGTTAGGGTATGAGTAAGGGTTAGGGTTAAGGTTAGTGTTAGGTTTAGAGTTAGGGTTAGCGTAAGTTTAAGGGTTAGGGTTAGGGTTAGGGTTAGGGTAAGGGTAAGTGTTAGGGTTAGGGTTATTTTTAGGGTTAGGATAAGGGTAAGGGTTAGGGTTTGGGTTAGGATTAGGGTTAGGGTAATTGTAAGGTTTAGGGTAAGGTTAAGGGTAAGTGTTAGGATCAGGGTAAGGGTTAGGGTAAGGGTAAGGTTTAGGGTTAGGTAAGGGTAAGTGTTAGGGTTAGGGTTAGGTTTAGGGTAAGGGTAAGGGTTAGGGTTAGGGTTAGGGTTAGGGGTTAGGGTTAGGGTTAGCGTAATGGTTAGGGTAAGGTAGAGCGTTAGGGTAAGCGTAAGTGTTAGGGTTAGGGTTATGGTTAGGGTAAGGGTAAGGGTTAGGGTTAGGGTTAGTGTAAGGGTAAGTGTTAGGGTTAGGGTTAGGGTTAGGGCAAGGGTAAGGGTTAGGGGTAGGGTTAGGGTTAGGAGTTAGTGTTAGGGTTAGGGTTAGGGTAAGGGTTAGGGTTAGGTTCAGGGTTAGGGTAATGGTAAGGGTTAGGGTTAGGGTTAGGGTTAGGGTTAGGGTAAGGGTAAAGGTTAGGGTTAGGTTTAGGTTTAGGTTTAGGCTTAGGGTGAGGGTTAGGGTAAGTGTTAGGGTTAGATTTAGGGTTAGGGTTAGGATAAGGGTAAGGGTTAGGGTTAGGGTAGGTTTAGCGTTAAGGTTAGGGTTAGGATTAGGCTTAGGGTTAGTGTTATGGTAAGGGTTAGGTTTAGGGTTAGGTTTAGGGTTAGGGTTAGGGTTATGGAAAGGATAAGGTTTAGGTAGGATTAGGTTTAGGGTTAGGGTTAGGGTAATGATTAAGGTTAGTGTTCGGGTAAGGGTAAGGGTGAGGGTTAGGGTTAGGGTTAGGGTTAGGGTTAGGTTTAAGATTAGGGTTAGGGTTAGGGTAAGGGTTAGGGTTAGGGTTAGGTTTTGGGTTAGTGTTAAGGTCTGGGTTAGGGTAAGGGTTAGGGTTAGGGAAAGGGTAAGGTTTTGGGTTAGGGTAAGGTTTAGGGTGAGGATTAGAGTTAGGGTTAGGGTTAGGGTTAGGGTTAGCATTAAGTTTACGGTTAGGGTTAGGGTAAGGGTAAGGGTTAGGGTTAGGGTTAGGGTTAGCATTAAGGTTAGGTTTAGGGAAAGGATTAGCTTTTGGGTTAGGGTTAGGGTAAGTGATAGTGTTAGGGTTAGGATTAGCATTAAGGTTAGGGTTAGGGTTAGGGTAAGGGTAAGGGTTAGGGTTAGGGTTAGGGGTTAGGGTTAGGGTTAGGGTTAGGTTTAGGGTTAGGTTTAGGGTAAGGTTAAGGTTAGGGTTAGGATTAGGGTTAGGCTTAAGGTTATTGTTAGTGTTAGGGTAAGGGTAAGGGTAAGGGTTACGGTTATAATTAGGGTTAGGGTTAGGGGTTAGGGTTAGTGTTAGAGTTAGGATAAGGGTAAGGGTTAGGGTTAGGGTTAGGGTTATGGATAGGGTTATGATTAGGGTTAGGTTAGGGGTAAGGGTAAGGTTGAGGGTTAGGTTTAGGGATAGTGTAAGGGTAAGTGATAGGGTTAGGGTTAGGGTTAGGGTAAGTGTTAGGGTTAGGGTTAGGGTAAGCGTAAGTGTTAGGGTTAGGGTTAGGGTTAGGTTTAGGGTAAGGGTTAGGGTTAGGGTTAGGGTTAGGGGTTAGGGTTAGGGTTATAGTTAGGGTAAGGTTAAGGGTGAGGATTAGGTTTAGGGTTAGGTTTAGGGTTAGGGTTAGGGTAAGGGTTAGGGTTAGGGTAAGGTTTAAGGTTAGGGTTAATCTTAGGGTTAGGGTAAGGGTAAGGGTTAGGGTTAGGATTAGTGTTAGGTTTAGGGTTAGTGTTAGGTTAAGGGTAAGGTTTAGGGTTAGGTTTAGCGTAAGGATTAGGGTTAGGGTTAGGGTTAGGGTAAGATTTAGGGTTAGGGTTAGGGTTAGGCTTAGGTTTAGGGTAGGGGTAAGGGTTATGTTTAGCGTTAGGGTTAGGTTTAGGGTTAGCTTTAGGGTAAGTGTAAGAGATAGGGTTAGGGTTAGGGTTAGGGTTAGGTTTAGGGTTGGGGTTAGGGTTAGGTTTAGGATAAGGGTAAGGTTTAGGGTTAGGGTTAGGGGTTAGGGTTAGGGTTAGGTTAAGGTTAGGGTTAGGGTTAGGGTTAGGGTTAGCGTTAGATTTAAGGTTAGGGTTAGTGTTAGGGTTAGGGTGAGGGTAAGGGTAAGGGTTAGGGTTAAGTTTAGGGTTAAGGTTAAGTTTAGGGTTAGGGTTAGGATTAGGGTTAGGTTTAGGGTTAGGGTTAGGTTTAGGATAAGGGTAAGGGTTAGGTTTAGGGTTAGGGTTAGGGTTAGGGGTTAGGGTTAGGGTTAGGTTTAGGTTTAGGGTTAGTTTTAGGGTAAGGGTAAGGGTTAGGATATGGGTAATGGTTAGGGTTTGGGTTAGGGTTAGGGTTAGGGGTTATTCTTAGGGTTAGGATTAGGGTTAGGGTTAGGGTAAGGGTAAGGTTGAGGGTTAGGTTTGGGGTTAGGTATAGGGTTAGGGTTAGGGTAAGGGTTAGGTTTAGGGTAAGGTTTAAGGTTAGGGTTAATCTTAGGGTTAGGGTAAGGGTAAGGGTTAGGGTTAGGAATAGTGTTAGGTTTAGGGTTAGTGTTAGGGTAAGGGTAAGGGTTAGGGTTAGGGTTAGGGTTAGGGTTTAGGGTTAGGTTTAGGGTTAGGGTTAGTGTTAGTGTTAGGGTAAGGGTAAGGGTTAAGTTTAGGGTTAGCTTTAGGGTAAGGGTAAGGTTTAGGGTTAATGTTAGCGTTAGGGTTAGGGTTAGCGTTAGGGTTAGAGTTAGGATTAGGGTTAGGTTTAGGGTTAGGGTTAGGGTAAGGGTAAGGTTTTGGGTTAAGGTTAGGGTTAGGGTTAGGTTTAGGGTTAGCGTTAGGGTATGGGTAAGGGTTAGGTTTAGGGTTAGCGTTAAGCTGAGGGTTAGGGTTAGAGTTAGGCTTAGGGTTAGGGTAGGGGTAAGGGTTAGGGTGAAGTTTAGGGTTACGGTTAGGGTTAGGTAAGGGTAAGGGTTAGGGTTAGGGTGAGTGTTAGGGTTAAGATTAGGTTTAGGGTTAGGGTTAGGGTTAGGGAAAGGGTAAGGGTTAGGGTAAGGTTTAGGGTTAGATTTAGGATTAGGGTAAGGGTAAGGGTTAGGGTTAGGGTTAGGGTACGTGTAAGTGTTAGGGTTAGGGTAAGGGTTAGGGTTAGAGTTAGGGTAAGTGTAAGTGTTAGGGTTTGGGTAAGGGTTAGGGTTAGAGTTAGGGTAAGGGTAGGGTTAGGGTTTGGGTTAGGGTTAGGGGTAGGGGTTATGTTTAGGGTTAGTATTAGGGATAAGGTTAGGGTAAGGGTATGGGTGAGGGTTAGGTTTAGGTTTAGGGTTAGGGTAAGGGTTAGGGTTAGGGTAAGGTTTAAGGTTAGGGTTAATTTTAGGGTTAGGGTAAGGGTAAGGGTTAGGGTTATGATTAGTGTTAGGTTTAGGGTTAGTGTTAGTGTAAGGGTAAGGTTTAGGGTTAGGGTTAGCGTAAGGATTAGGGTTACGGTTAGGGTTAGGGTAAGATTTAGGGTTAGGGTTAGGGTTAGGCTTAGGTTTAGGGTAGGGGTAAGGGTTATGTTTAGGGTTAGGGTTAGCTTTAGGGTAAGTGTAAGGGATAGGGTTAGGGTTAGGGTTAGGGTTAGGTTTAGGGTTGGGGTTAGGGTTAGGTTTAGGATAAGGGTAAGGTTTAGGGTTAGGGTTAGGGGTTAGGGTTAGGGTTAGGTTAGGGTTAGGGTTAGGGTTAGGTTTAAGGTTAGGGTTATTGTTAGGGTTAGGTTTAGGGTAAGGTTAAGGGTTAGGGTGAAGTTTAGGGTTAAGGTTAAGTTTAGGGTTAGGGTTAGGATTAGGGTTAGGATTAGGGTTAGGTTTAGGGTTAGGGTTAGGTTTAGGATAAGGGTAAGGGTTAGGTTTAGGGTTAGGGTTAGGGTTAGGGTTTAGGGTTAGGGTTAGTTTTAGGTTTAGAGTTAGGTTTAGGGTAAGGGTAAGGGTTAGGATAAGGGTAATGGTTACGGTTTGAGTTAGGGTTAGGGTTAGGTGTTATGGTTAGGGTTAGGATTAGGGTTAGGGTTAGGGTAAGGGTAAGGGTGAGGATTAGGTTTAGGGTTAGGTTTAGGGTTAGGGTTAGGGTAAGGGTTAGGGTTAGGGTAAGGTTTAAGGTTAGGGTTAATCTTAGGGTTAGGGTAAGGGTAAGGGTTAGGGTTAGGATTAGTGTTAGGTTTAGGGTTAGTGTTAGGTTAAGGGTAAGGTTTAGGGTTAGGGTTAGCGTAAGGATTAGGGTTAGGGTTAGGGTTAGGGTAAGATTTAGGTTTAGGGTTAGGGTTAGGCTTAGGTTTAGGGTAGGGGTAAGGGTTATGTTTAGCGTTAGGGTTAGGTTTAGGGTTAGCTTTAGGGTAAGTGTAAGAGATAGGGTTAGGGTTAGGGTTAGGGTTAGGTTTAGGGTTGCGGTTAGGGTTAGGTTTAGGATAAGGGTAAGGTTTAGGGTTAGGGTTAGGGGTTAGGGTTAGGGTTAGGTTAGGGTTAGGGTTAGGGTAAGGGTTAGGGTTAGATTTAAGGTTAGGTTTAGTGTTAGGGTTAGGGTGAGGGTAAGGGTAAGGGTTAGGGTTAAGTTTAGGGTTAAGGTTAAGTTTAGGGTTAGGGTTAGGTTTAGGGTTAGGATTAGGGTTAGGTTTAGGGTTAGGGTTAGGTTTAGGATAAGGGTAAGGGTTAGGTTTAGGGTTAGGGTTAGGGGTTAGGGTTAGGGTTAGGGTTATGGTTAGGGTTAGGGTAAGGGTTAAGGTTAGGGTTAGGGTAAGGTTTAAGGTTAGGGTTAATCTTAGGGTTAGGGTAAGGGTAAGGTTTAGGGTTAGGATTAGTGTTAGGTTTAGGATTAGTTTTAGGGTAAGGGTAAGGGTTAGGGTTAGGATTAGGGTTAGGGTTTAGGGTTAGGTTTAGGGTTAGGGTTAGTGTTAGTGTTAGGGTAAGGGTAAGGGTTAAGGTTAGGGTTAGCTTTAGGGTAAGGGTAAGGGTTAGGGTTAATGTTAGCGTTAGGGTTAGGGTTAGCGTCAGGGTTAGAGTTAGGGTTAGGGTAAGGTTTATGGTTAGGGTTAGGGTTAGGGTAAGGGTAAGGTTTTGGGTTAAGGTTAGGGTTAGGGTTAGGTTTAGGGTTAGGGTTAGGGTATGGGTAAGCGTTAGGTTTAGGGTTAGCGTTAAGCTTAGGGTTAGGGTTAGGGTTAGGATAAGGGTTAGGGTAGTGGTAAGGGTTAGGGTGAGGGTTAGGGCTACGGTTAGGGTTAGGTAAGGGTAAGGGTTAGGGTTAGGGTTAGTGTTAGGGTTAAGGCTAGGTTTAGGGTTAGGGTTAGGGTTAGGGAAAGGGTAAGGGTTAGAGTAAGGTTTAGGGTTAGATTTAGGATTAGGGTAAGGGTAAGGGTTAGGGTTAGGGTTAGGTTTAGTGTTGGGGGTAAGTTTAGTGTTAGAGTTAGGATTAGGGTAAGGGTTAGGGTTAGGCTTAGGATTAGGGTAAGTGTAAGTGTTAGGGTTAGGGTAAGGGTTAGGGTTAGAGTTAGGGTAAGGTTAGGGTTAGGGTTTGGGTTAGGGTTAGGGTTAGGGGTTATGGTTAGGGTTAGGATTAGGGTTAAGGTTAGGGTAGGGTAACGGTGAGGGTTATCGTTAGGGTTAGGGTTCGGGTTAGGGTAACGGTAAGGGTTAGGGTTAGGGTTAGGGTTAGGGTTAGTGTAAGTGCAAGTGTTAGGATTAGGGTTAGGATTAGGGTTAGGGTTAGGTTTATGGTTAGGGTTAGGGTTAGTGTTAGGTTTAGGATAAGCTTAAGGGTTAGGGTTAGGGTTAGGGTTAGGGTTAGGTGTTAGGTTTAGGGTTAGGGTTAGGTTTAGGTTTAGGATTAGGGTTAGGGTTACAGTAAGGGTTAGGGTTAGGTTAAGGGTTAAGGTTAGGGTTAATCTTATTTTTAGTGTAAGGGTAAGGATTAGGGTTAGGGTTAGTTTTAGGTTTAGGTTTAGTGTTAGGGTAAGGGTAAGGGTTAGGGTTAATCTTAGGGTTAGGGTTAGGATTAGGGAAAGGTTAAGGGTTAGGGTTAGCGTTAGGGTTAGAGTTAGGGTTAGGGTTAGGGTTAGGTTTAGGGTTTGGGTTAGGGTAAGGGTAAGGTTTAGGGTTAAGGTTAGGATTAGGGTTAGGTTTAGGGTTACGGTTAGGGTATGGGTAAGGGTTAGGTTTAGGGTTAGGGTTAAGCTTAGGGTTAGGATTAGGGTTAGGCTTAGGGTTAGGGTAGGGGTAAGGGTTAGGGTGAGGGTTAGGGTTACGGTTAGGGTTAGGTAAGGGTAAGGGTTAGGGTTAAGGTTAGTGTTAGGGTTAAGGTTAGGTTTAGGGTTAGGGTTAGGGTTAGGGAAAGGGTAAGGGTTAGGGTAATGGTTAGGATTATGTTTAGGATTAGGGTAATGTAAGGGTTAGGGTTAGGTTTAGGGTTAGTGTTGGGGGTAAGTTTAGGGTTAGGGTTAGGATTAGGGTAAGGGTTATGGTTAGGCTTAGGGTTAGGGTAAGGGTAAGTGTTAGGGTTAGAGTAAGGGTTAGGGTTAGGGTAAGGGTAAGGGTTAGGGTTAGGATTAGGCTTAGGTTTAGGGTGAGGATTAGGGTTAGGGTTAGGGTTAGGGTTAGGGTTAGGTTTAGGATTAGGGTAAGGGTTAGGTTTAGGGTTAGAGTTAGGGGTTAGGGTTATTTTTAGGTTTAGGTTTATTGTTAGGGTTAGTGTAAGGGTAAGGGTTAGGATAAGGGTAACTGTTGGGGTTTAGGTTAGGGTTAGGTTTAGGGTTAGGGTAGGGTAAGGGTGAGGGTTGGGGTTAGGGTTAGGGTTAGGGTTAGGGTAAGGGTAAGAGTTAGGGTTAGGGTTAGGGTTAGGATTAGTGTAAGGGTAGGTGTTAGGATTAGGGTTAGGGTTAGGGTTAGGGTTAGGTTTAGGGTTGGGGTTAGGGTTAGGGTTAGGTTTAGGATAAGGTTAAGGGTTAGGGTTAGGGTTAGGGCTTAGGGTTAGGGTTAGGTTTGGGGTTAGGGTAAGGGTAAGTGTTAGGGTTAGGGGTATGTGTAGGGGTTAGGGTTAGGGTTAGGGTTAGGATAAGGGTTAATGTTAGCGTTCGAATTAGGGTAAGGCTGTTACGGTTAGGGTTAGGGTTAGGGTTAGTGTAAGTGTAAGTGTAAGTGTTAGGATTAGGATTAGGATTAGGGTTAGGTTTAGGTTTATGGTTAGGGTTAGGGTTAGGTTTAGGATAAGGGTAAGGGTTAGGCTTGGGGTTAGGGTTAGGGTTTGGGGTTAGGGTTAGGGTTAGGTTTAGGTTTATGGTTAGGTTTATGGTTAGGGTAAGGGTTAGGGTTAGGGTAAGGGTTAGGGTTAGGGTTAGTGTTAGGTTTAGGTTTACTGTTAGGTTAAGGGCAAGGGTTAGGGTTAGGGTTAGGGTTAGGGGTAAGGGTTAGGCTTAGGGTTAGTGTAAGGGTTAGGGTTAGGTTTAGGGTTTGGGTAAGGGTAAGTGTTAGGGTTAGGGTTAGGGTAAGTGTAAGGGTGAGGTTTAGGGTTAGGGTTAGGGTTAGGGAAAGTGTTAGGTTTTGGTTTAGGGTTAAGATAAGGGTAAGGGTTAGGTTTAGGGTTAGGATTAGGGGTTAGTGTTAGGGTTAGGTTTAGGGTTAGGGTTAGGGTAAGGGTAAGGGTTAGGTTAAGGGTAACGGTTAGGGTTAGTGTTAGGGTTAGGGTAGGGGTTAGGGTTAGGGAGAGGGTAAGGGTTAGGTTAAGGGTAACGGTTAGGGTTAGTGTTAGGGTTAGGGTAGGGGTTAGGGTTAGGGAGAGGGTAAGGGTTAGGTTTAGGGTTAGGGTTAGAGTAAGGGTAAGGGTGAGGGTTAGGGTTAGGGTTAGGTTTAGGGTCAGGGTCAGGGTAAGGTTTAGGGTGAGGGTTAGGGTTAGGGTTAGGGTTAGTGTTAGGGTTAGGTTTAGGGTTAGGGTTAGGGTAAGGGTAAGGGTTAGGATAAGGGTAACGGTTAGGGTTAGTGTTAGTGTTAGGGTAGGGGTTAGGGTTAGGGTTAGGGTAAGTGTTAGGTTTAGGGTTAGGGTTAGAGTAAGGGTAAGGTTGAGGGTTAGGGTTAGCGTTAGGTTTAGGGTCAGGGTCAGGGTAAGGTTTAGTGTTAGGGTATGGGTTAGGGTTAGTGTTAGGGTTAGTGTTAGTGTTAGGGTAAGGATAAGGGTTATGATTAGGGTTAGGTTTAGGGTAAGGGTAAGGGTTAGGGTTAATGTTAGGGTTAGGGTTAGGGTTAAAGTTAGGGTTAGAGTTAGGGTTAGGGTTATGTTTAGGGTTAGGGTTAGGGTAAGGGTAAGGTTTAGGATTAAGGTTAGGGTTAGGGTTAGGTTTAGGGTTAGGGTTAGGGTTAGGGAAAGGATAAGGGTTAGGGTTAGGTAAGGGTAAGTGTTAGGGTTAGGGTTAGGTTTAGGGTAAGGGTAAGGGTTAGGGTTAGGGTTAAGGGTTAGGGTTAGGGTTAGGGTAAGGGTTAGGGTAAGGTAGAGGGTTAGGGTTAGGGTAAGGGTAAGTGTTAGGGTTAGGGTTAGGGTAAGAGTAAGGGTTAGGGTTAGGGTTAGGGTTAGGTTAAGGGTAAGTGTTAGGGTTAGGGCTATTGTTATGGTTAGTGTAAGGGTAAGTGTTAGGATTAGGGTTAGGGTTAGGGTTAGGGGTTATGGTTAGGGTTAGGATTAGGGTTAGGGTTAGGGTAGGGTAAGGGTGAGGATTAGGGTTAGGGATAGGGTTAAGGAAAGCGTAAGTGTTAGGTTACGGTTAGGGTTAGCATTAAGGTTAGGGTTACGGTTAGGGTAAGGGTAAGTGTTAGGTTTAGGGTTCGGGTTAGGGTTAGTGTAAGGTTAAGTGTTAGGATTAGGGTTAGGGTTAGGGTTAGGTTTAGGGTTGGGGTTAGGGTTAGGGTTAGGTTTAGGATAAGGTTAACGTTTAGAGTTAGGGTTCGGGTTAGGGGTTAGGGTTTGGTTTAGGTTTAGGGTTACGGTAAGGGTAAGTGTTAGTGTTAGGGTTAGGTGTAGGACTTAGCGTTAGGGTTAGGGTTAGGGTAAGGGTTAGGGTAGGGTTCGGGTTACAGTAAGGGTAAGTGTTAGGGTTAGGGTTAGGGTTAGGTTTAGTGTAAGTGTAAGTGTTAGCATTAGTGTTAGGATTAGGGTTAGGGTTAGGATTAGGGTTAGGGTTAGGGTTAGGTTTAGGATAAGGGTAAGGGTTAGGGTTAGGGTTAGGGTTGGGGTTAGGGTTGGGGTTAGGGTTAGGGTTAGGTTTAGGATAAGGTTAAGGGTTAGAGTTAGGGTTCGGGTTAGGGGTTAGGGTTTTGTTTAGGTTTAGTGTTAGTGTAAGGGTAAGTGTTAGGGTTAGGGTTAGGTGCAGGGCTTAGGGTTAGGGTTAGGGTTAGGGTAAGTGTTAGGGTTAGGGTTAGGGTTAGGTTTAGTGTAAGTGTAAGTGTTAGGATTAGTGTTAGGATTAGGGTTAGGGTTAGGATTAGGGTTAGGGTTAGGGTTAGGTTTAGGATAAGGGTAAGGGTTAGGGTTAGGGTAAGGGTTAGGGTTGGGGTTAGGGTTAGGGTAGGGTAAGGGTGAGGGTTAGGGTTAGGGTTAGGGTTAGGGTTGGGGTAAGGGTAATTGTTAGTGTTAGGGTTAGGGTTAGGTTTAGTGTAAGGGTTAGGGTAGGGTTAGGGTTAGGGTCAGGGTTAGGGTTAGGGGTTAGGGTTAGGTTTAGGTTTAGGTTTAGGGTTAGGGTAAGGGTTGGGGTTAGGGTTTGGATAAGGGTTAAGGTTAGGGTTAATCTTAGTTTTAGGGTAATGGTAAGTGTTAGGGTTAGGGTTAGTGTTAGGTTTAGGTTTAGTGTTAGGGTAAGGGTTAGGGTTAGGTTTAGGGTTAGGGGTTAGGGTTAGGGTGAGGGTTATGGTAAGGTATAGGGTTAGGGTTAGGGTTAGGGTAAGGGTAAGTGTTAGGGTTAGGGTTATGGTTAGGGGAAGGGGAAGGGTGAGGTTTAGGGTTAGGGTGAGGGTTTGGTTTAGAGTTAGGTTAGGGTTAGGGAAAGTGTTAGGTTTAGGGTTAGGGTTAGGGTTAAGATGAGGGTAAGGGTTAGGTTTAGGGTTAGGATTAGGGGTTAGGGTTAGGGTTAGGTTTAGGGTTAGGGTTAGGGTAAGTGTAAGGATTAGGATAAGCGTAACGGTTAGGCTTAGTGTTAGGGTTAGGGTTAGGGTTAGGGTCAGTGTAAAGTTAAGGGTTAGGGTTAGGGGTATGGTTAGGGTTAGGGTTAGGGGTTAAGGTTAGGGTTAGGTTTAGGGTTAGGGTTAGGGTATGGGTAAGGGTGAGGTTTAGGGTTAGCGTTAAGTTTAGGGTTAGGGTTAGGGATAGGCTTAGGGTTAGGGTAGGGGTAAGGGTCAGGGTGAGGTTTAGGGTTACGGTTATGGTTAGATAAGGGTTAGGGTTAGGATTAGTGTTCGGGTTAAGGTTAGGTTTAGGGTTAGGGTTAGGGTTAGGGAAAGGGTAAGGATTAGGGTAAGGGTTAGGGTTAGGGGTTGGGGTAGTGTAAGGATTAGGGTTAAGGTTAGGGTAAGGGTAATCGTGAGGGTTAGGGTTAGGGTTACGGTTAGGTTTAGGTTTAAGGTTAGGGTTAGGGTTAGGGTAAGGGTAAGTGTTATTGTTAGGTTTAGGTTTAGGGATAGGTTTAGTTTTACAGTTAGGGTTAGGGTAAGTGTTAGGGTTAGGGTTAGGGTTAGGATAAGTGGAAGGGTTAGGGTTAGGGTTAGAGTATGTGTAAGGTTTAGAGTTGGGGTTAGCGTTAGGGTTTGGGTTAGGGTAAGGGTAAAGATTAGGGTTAAGGTTAGTGTTAGGTTTAGAGTTAGGGTTAAGGGTAAGGGTAAGGGTTAGGGTTAGGGTTAGGGTAAGGGTAAGTGTTAGGGTTAGGGTTATTGTTAGGGTTAGGATAAAGGTAAGAGTTAGGGTTAGGTTTAGGGTTAGGGTTAGGGTAATTGTAAGGTTTAGGGTAAGCTTAAGCGTAAGTGTTATGGTCAGGGTAAGGTTTTAGGGTTAGGTAAGGGTAAGTGTTAGGGTTAGGGTTAGGTTTAGGGTAAGGGTAAGGGTAAGGGTTAGGTTTAGGGTTAGGGTTAGGGGTTACGGTAGGGTTAGGACAAGGGTTAGGGTAAGGTAGAGGGTTAGGTTTAGTGTAAGCTTAAGGTTTAGGGTTAGGGTTAGGGTTAGGGTTAGGGTGAGGGTAAGGGTTAGGGTTAGGGTAAGGGTAAGTGTTAGGGTTAGGGTTAGGGTTAGGGTTAGTGTAACGGTAAGGGTTATGGTTAGTGTTAGGGTTAGGAGTTAGTGTTAGGGTTAGGGTTAGGGTAAGGGTTAGGGTTAGGTTTAGTGTTAGGGTTAGGGTTAGGGTAAGGGTTAGGGTAAGGGTTAGGTTTAGGGTCAGGTTTAGGGTTAGGGGGAGGGTTAGGGTAAGTGTTAGGGTTAGGTTTAGGGTTAGGGTTAGGATAAGGGTAAGGGTTATGGTTAGGGTTAGGTTTAGCGTTAAGGTTAGGGTTAGGGTTAGGTTTAGTGTTAGGGTAAAGGTTAGGGTTAAGGTTAGGTTTAGGGTTAGGGTTAGGGTTAGGGTTGGATTTAGGATAAGGGTAAGGGTTAGGGTTAGGGTTAGGGGTTAGGGTTAGGGTTAGGGTTAGGTTTAGGTTTAGGGTTAGGGTTAGGGTTAGGGTAAGGTTTAGGGTTAGGATAAGGCTTAAGGTTAGGGTTTATCTTAGGGTTAGGGTAAGGGTAAGGGTTAGGGTTAGGGTTAGTGTTAGGTTTAGGTTTGGTGTCAGGGTAAGGGTAAGGGTTAGGGTTAGAGTTAGGGTTAGGGTTAGGGTAAGGGTAAGAGTTAGGGTTAGGGTTAGGGTTAGGATTAGTGTAAGGGTAGGTGTTAGGATTAGGGTTAGGGTTAGGGTTAGGGTTAGGTTTAGGGTTGGGGTTAGGGTTAGGGTTAGGGTTAGGGTAAGGGTAAGAGTTAGGGTTAGGGTTAGGGTTAGGATTAGTGTAAGGGTAGGTGTTAGGATTAGGGTTAGGGTTAGGGTTAGGGTTAGGTTTAGGGTTGGGGTTAGGGTTAGGGTTAGGTTTAGGATAAGGTTAAGGGTTAGGGTTAGGGTTAGGGCTTAGGGTTAGGGTTAGGTTTGGGGTTAGGGTAAGGGTAAGTGTTAGGGTTAGGGGTATGTGTAGGGGTTAGGGTTAGGGTTAGGGTTAGGATAAGGGTTAATGTTAGCGTTCGAATTAGGGTAAGGCTGTTACGGTTAGGGTTAGGGTTAGGGTTAGTGTAAGTGTAAGTGTAAGTGTTAGGATTAGGATTAGGATTAGGGTTAGGTTTAGGTTTATGGTTAGGGTTAGGGTTAGGTTTAGGATAAGGGTAAGGGTTAGGCTTGGGGTTAGGGTTAGGGTTTGGGGTTAGGGTTAGGGTTAGGTTTAGGTTTATGGTTAGGTTTATGGTTAGGGTAAGGGTTAGGGTTAGGGTAAGGGTTAGGGTTAGGGTTAGTGTTAGGTTTAGGTTTAGTGTTAGGTTAAGGGCAAGGGTTAGGGTTAGGGTTAGGGTTAGGGGTAAGGGTTAGGCTTAGGGTTAGGGTAAGGGTTAGGGTTAGGTTTAGGGTTTGGGTAAGGGTAAGTGTTAGGGTTAGGGTTAGGGTAAGTGTAAGGGTGAGGTTTAGGGTTAGGGTTAGGGTTAGGGAAAGTGTTAGGTTTTGGTTTAGGTTTAAGATAAGGGTAAGGGTTAGGTTTAGGGTTAGGATTAGGGGTTAGTGTTAGGGTTAGGTTTAGGGTTAGGGTTAGGGTAAGGGTAAGGGTTAGGTTAAGGGTAACGGTTAGGGTTAGTGTTAGGGTTAGGGTAGGGGTTAGGGTTAGGGAGAGGGTAAGGGTTAGGTTTAGGGTTAGGGTTAGAGTAAGGGTAAGGGTGAGGGTTAGGGTTAGGGTTAGGTTTAGGGTCAGGGTCAGGGTAAGGTTTAGGGTGAGGGTTAGGGTTAGGGTTAGGGTTAGTGTTAGGGTTAGGTTTAGGGTTAGGGTTAGGGTAAGGGTAAGGGTTAGGATAAGGGTAACGGTTAGGGTTAGTGTTAGTGTTAGGGTAGGGGTTAGGGTTAGGGTTAGGGTAAGTGTTAGGTTTAGGGTTAGGGTTAGAGTAAGGGTAAGGTTGAGGGTTAGGGTTAGCGTTAGGTTTAGGGTCAGGGTCAGGGTAAGGTTTAGTGTTAGGGTATGGGTTAGGGTTAGTGTTAGGGTTAGTGTTAGTGTTAGGGTAAGGATAAGGGTTATGATTAGGGTTAGGTTTAGGGTAAGGGTAAGGGTTAGGGTTAATGTTAGGGTTAGGGTTAGGGTTAAAGTTAGGGTTAGAGTTAGGGTTAGGGTTATGTTTAGGGTTAGGGTTAGGGTAAGGGTAAGGTTTAGGATTAAGGTTAGGGTTAGGGTTAGGTTTAGGGTTAGGGTTAGGGTTAGGGAAAGGATAAGGGTTAGGGTTAGGTAAGGGTAAGTGTTAGGGTTAGGGTTAGGTTTAGGGTAAGGGTAAGGGTTAGGGTTAGGGTTAAGGGTTAGGGTTAGGGTTAGGGTAAGGGTTAGGGTAAGGTAGAGGGTTAGGGTTAGGGTAAGGGTAAGTGTTAGGGTTAGGGTTAGGGTAAGAGTAAGGGTTAGGGTTAGGGTTAGGGTTAGGTTAAGGGTAAGTGTTAGGGTTAGGGCTATTGTTATGGTTAGTGTAAGGGTAAGTGTTAGGATTAGGGTTAGGGTTAGGGTTAGGGGTTATGGTTAGGGTTAGGATTAGGGTTAGGGTTAGGGTAGGGTAAGGGTGAGGATTAGGGTTAGGGATAGGGTTAAGGAAAGCGTAAGTGTTAGGTTACGGTTAGGGTTAGCATTAAGGTTAGGGTTACGGTTAGGGTAAGGGTAAGTGTTAGGTTTAGGGTTCGGGTTAGGGTTAGTGTAAGGTTAAGTGTTAGGATTAGGGTTAGGGTTAGGGTTAGGTTTAGGGTTGGGGTTAGGGTTAGGGTTAGGTTTAGGATAAGGTTAACGTTTAGAGTTAGGGTTCGGGTTAGGGGTTAGGGTTTGGTTTAGGTTTAGGGTTACGGTAAGGGTAAGTGTTAGTGTTAGGGTTAGGTGTAGGACTTAGCGTTAGGGTTAGGGTTAGGGTAAGGGTTAGGGTAGGGTTCGGGTTACAGTAAGGGTAAGTGTTAGGGTTAGGGTTAGGGTTAGGTTTAGTGTAAGTGTAAGTGTTAGCATTAGTGTTAGGATTAGGGTTAGGGTTAGGATTAGGGTTAGGGTTAGGGTTAGGTTTAGGATAAGGGTAAGGGTTAGGGTTAGGGTTAGGGTTAGGGTTAGGGTTGGGGTTAGGGTTAGGGTTAGGTTTAGGATAAGGTTAAGGGTTAGAGTTAGGGTTCGGGTTAGGGGTTAGGGTTTTGTTTAGGTTTAGTGTTAGTGTAAGGGTAAGTGTTAGGGTTAGGGTTAGGTGCAGGGCTTAGGGTTAGGGTTAGGGTTAGGGTAAGTGTTAGGGTTAGGGTTAGGGTTAGGTTTAGTGTAAGTGTAAGTGTTAGGATTAGTGTTAGGATTAGGGTTAGGGTTAGGATTAGGGTTAGGGTTAGGGTTAGGTTTAGGATAAGGGTAAGGGTTAGGGTTAGGGTAAGGGTTAGGGTTGGGGTTAGGGTTAGGGTAGGGTAAGGGTGAGGGTTAGGGTTAGGGTTAGGGTTAGGGTTGGGGTAAGGGTAATTGTTAGTGTTAGGGTTAGGGTTAGGTTTAGTGTAAGGGTTAGGGTAGGGTTAGGGTTAGGGTCAGGGTTAGGGTTAGGGGTTAGGGTTAGGTTTAGGTTTAGGTTTAGGTTTAGGGTTAGGGTAAGGGTTGGGGTTAGGGTTTGGATAAGGGTTAAGGTTAGGGTTAATCTTAGTTTTAGGGTAATGGTAAGTGTTAGGGTTAGGGTTAGTGTTAGGTTTAGGTTTAGTGTTAGGGTAAGGGTTAGGGTTAGGTTTAGGGTTAGGGGTTAGGGTTAGGGTGAGGGTTATGGTAAGGTATAGGGTTAGGGTTAGGGTTAGGGTAAGGGTAAGTGTTAGGGTTAGGGTTATGGTTAGGGGAAGGGGAAGGGTGAGGTTTAGGGTTAGGGTGAGGGTTTGGTTTAGAGTTAGGTTAGGGTTAGGGAAAGTGTTAGGTTTAGGGTTAGGGTTAGGGTTAAGATGAGGGTAAGGGTTAGGTTTAGGGTTAGGATTAGGGGTTAGGGTTAGGGTTAGGTTTAGGGTTAGGGTTAGGGTAAGTGTAAGGATTAGGATAAGCGTAACGGTTAGGCTTAGTGTTAGGGTTAGGGTTAGGGTTAGGGTCAGTGTAAAGTTAAGGGTTAGGGTTAGGGGTATGGTTAGGGTTAGGGTTAGGGGTTAAGGTTAGGGTTAGGTTTAGGGTTAGGGTTAGGGTATGGGTAAGGGTGAGGTTTAGGGTTAGCGTTAAGTTTAGGGTTAGGGTTAGGGATAGGCTTAGGGTTAGGGTAGGGGTAAGGGTCAGGGTGAGGTTTAGGGTTACGGTTATGGTTAGATAAGGGTTAGGGTTAGGATTAGTGTTCGGGTTAAGGTTAGGTTTAGGGTTAGGGTTAGGGTTAGGGAAAGGGTAAGGATTAGGGTAAGGGTTAGGGTTAGGGGTTGGGGTAGTGTAAGGATTAGGGTTAAGGTTAGGGTAAGGGTAATCGTGAGGGTTAGGGTTAGGGTTACGGTTAGGTTTAGGTTTAAGGTTAGGGTTAGGGTTAGGGTAAGGGTAAGTGTTATTGTTAGGTTTAGGTTTAGGGATAGGTTTAGTTTTACAGTTAGGGTTAGGGTAAGTGTTAGGGTTAGGGTTAGGGTTAGGATAAGTGGAAGGGTTAGGGTTAGGGTTAGAGTATGTGTAAGGTTTAGAGTTGGGGTTAGCGTTAGGGTTTGGGTTAGGGTAAGGGTAAAGATTAGGGTTAAGGTTAGTGTTAGGTTTAGAGTTAGGGTTAAGGGTAAGGGTAAGGGTTAGGGTTAGGGTTAGGGTAAGGGTAAGTGTTAGGGTTAGGGTTATTGTTAGGGTTAGGATAAAGGTAAGAGTTAGGGTTAGGTTTAGGGTTAGGGTTAGGGTAATTGTAAGGTTTAGGGTAAGCTTAAGGGTAAGTGTTATGGTCAGGGTAAGGTTTTAGGGTTAGGTAAGGGTAAGTGTTAGGGTTAGGGTTAGGTTTAGGGTAAGGGTAAGGGTAAGGGTTAGGTTTAGGGTTAGGGTTAGGGGTTACGGTAGGGTTAGGACAAGGGTTAGGGTAAGGTAGAGGGTTAGGTTTAGTGTAAGCTTAAGGTTTAGGGTTAGGGTTAGGGTTAGGGTTAGGGTGAGGGTAAGGGTTAGGGTTAGGGTAAGGGTAAGTGTTAGGGTTAGGGTTAGGGTTAGGGTTAGTGTAACGGTAAGGGTTATGGTTAGTGTTAGGGTTAGGAGTTAGTGTTAGGGTTAGGGTTAGGGTAAGGGTTAGGGTTAGGTTTAGTGTTAGGGTTAGGGTTAGGGTAAGGGTTAGGGTAAGGGTTAGGTTTAGGGTCAGGTTTAGGGTTAGGGGGAGGGTTAGGGTAAGTGTTAGGGTTAGGTTTAGGGTTAGGGTTAGGATAAGGGTAAGGGTTATGGTTAGGGTTAAGTTTAGCGTTAAGGTTAGGGTTAGGGTTAGGTTTAGTGTTAGGGTAAAGGTTAGGGTTAAGGTTAGGTTTAGGGTTAGGGTTAGGGTTAGGGTTGGATTTAGGATAAGGGTAAGGGTTAGGGTTAGGGTTAGGGGTTAGGGTTAGGGTTAGGGTTAGGTTTAGGTTTAGGGTTAGGGTTAGGGTTAGGGTAAGGTTTAGGGTTAGGATAAGGCTTAAGGTTAGGGTTAATCTTAGGGTTAGGGTAAGGGTAAGGGTTAGGGTTAGGGTTAGTGTTAGGTTTAGGTTTGGTGTCAGGGTAAGGGTAAGGGTTAGGGTTAGAGTTAGGGTTAGGGTTAGCGTTAGGGTGAGGGTTTGGGTAAGGTATAGGGTTAGGGTTAGGGTTAGGGTAAGGGTAAGTGTTAGGGTTAGGGTTAGGGTTAGGGTTAGCGTTAGGGTTAGGGTTAGGGTAAGGTATAGGGTTAGGGTTAGGGTTAGGGTTAGGGTAAGGGTAAGAGTTAGGGTTAGTGTTAGGGTTAGGGTAAGGGTAAGGGTGAGGTTTAGGGTTAGGGTGAGGGTTAGGGTTAGGTTTAGGGTTACGGAAAGTGACAGGTTTAGGGTTAGGATTAGGGGTTAGGGTTAGGGATAGGTTTAGGGTTAGGGTAAGGGTAAGGGTAAGGGTTAGGATAAGGGTAATGGTTAGGGTTAGTGTTAGGGTTAGGGTTAGGGGTTAGGGTTAGGGTTAGGGTAAGGGTTAGGTTTAGGGTTAGGGTTAGAGTAAGGATTAGGGTGAGGGTTAGGGGTAGTGTTAGGGTTTGCGTATGGGTAAGGGTTAGGGTTGGGTTAGGGTTAGGGTTAGGCTTAAGGTTAGGGTAGGGGTAAGGGTTAGGGTGAGGGTTAAGGTTACGGTTAGGGTTAGGTAAGGGTAAGGGTTAGGGTTAGGGTTAGTGTTAGGGTTAAGGTAAGGTTTAGGGTTATGGTTATGATTAGGGAATGGGTTAGGGTCAGGTGTTGGGGTAGGGTAAGGATTAGGGTTAAGGTTAGGGACAGAGTAATCATGAGGGTTAGGGTTAGGGTTAGGTTTAGGTTTATGGTTAGGGTTAGGGTTAGAGTAAGTGTAAGTGTTAGGGTCAGGTTTAGGGTTAGGGTAAGGTTAAGTGTTTGGGTTAGGTTTAGGCTTAGGGATAGGTTTAGGGTTAGGTTGAGGGTTAGGGTAAGTGTTGGGGTTAGGGTTAGGGTTAGGGTTAGGATAAGTAGAAGGGTTAGGTTTAGGGTTAGAGTATGGGTAAGGTTTAGAGTTGGGGTTAGCGTTAGGGTTTAGGTTAGGGTAAGGGTAAGGGTTAGGGTTAAGGTTAGTGTAAGGTTTAGAATTAGGGTTAGCGTAAAGGTAAGTGTTAGGGTTAGGGTTAGGGTTAGGGTATGGGTATGTGTTAGGGTTAGGGTTATTGATAGAGTTAGGATAAGGGTAAGGTTTAGGGTAAGTGTTAGGGTCAGGGTAAGGGTTAGGTTAAGGGTAAGGTTTAGGGTTAGGTACGGGTACGTGTTAGGGTTAGGATTAGATTTAGGGTAAGGTTAAGGGTAAGGGTTAGGGTTCGGCTTAGGGTTAGGGTTAGGGTTTCGGGTTAGGGTTAGGGTTAGGGTTAGGGTAAGTGTTAGGGTAAGGTAGAGGGTTAGGGTTAGGGTAAGGGTAAGTGTTAGGGTTAGGGTTAGGGTTAGGGTTAGGGTAAGGCTAAGGGTTAGGGTTAGTGTTAGGGTTAGGCTATGGGTAAGTGTTAGGGTTAGGGTTAGGGTTAGGTTTAGAGTAAGGGAAAGGCTTAGGGTTAGGGTTAGGGTTAGGAGTTAGTGTCAGTGTTAGGGTTAGTGTAAGGGATAGGGTTAGGTTTAGGGTTAGGGTAATGTTAAGTATTAGGTTTAGGGTTAGGGTTAGGGTTAGGGTTAGGGTAAGGGTTAGGGTTAGGTTTAGGGTTAGGTTTAGGGTTAGGGTGAGGGTTAGGGTAAGTGTTAGTGTTAGGGTTAGTGTTAGGGTTAGGATAAGGGTAAGGTTTGGTTTAGGGTTAGGTTTAGCGTTCAGGTTAGGGTTAGAGTTAGGGTTAGTGTTAGGGTAAGGGTTAGGGTTAGGTTTAGGTTTAGAGTTAGGGTTATGGAAAGGGTAAGGTTTAGGGTAGGGTTAGGTTTAGGGTTAGGGTTAGGGTAATGATTAAGGTTAGGGTTAGGGTAAGGATTAGGGTTAGGGTTAGGGTTAGGGTAAGGTTAGGGTTAGAGTTAGGGTTAGGTTTAGGGTTAGGGTAAGGTTAAGGTTAGGGTTAGGATTAGGGTTAGGCTTAAGGTTATTGTTAGTGTTAGGGTAAGGGTAAGAGTAAGGGTTACGGTTAGAGTTAGGGTTAGGGTTAGGGGTTAGGGTTTGTGTTAGAGTTAGGGTAAGGGTAAGGATTAGGGTTAGGGTTAGGGTTAGGGTTAGGGTTATGCTTAGGGTTAGGGTAGGGGTAAGGGTAAGGTTGAGGGTTAGGGTTAGGGTAAAGGTAAGGGATAGGGTTAGGGTTAGGGTTAGGGTTAGGGTAAGGGTTAGGATTTTGGTTAGGGTTAGGGTAAGCGTAAGTGTTAGGGTTAGGGTTAGGGTTAGGTTTAGGGTAAGGGTAAGGGTTAGGGTTAGGGTTAGGGGTTAGGGTTAGGGTTAGGGTTATGTTTAGGGTAAGGGTAAGGGTTAAGTTAGGGTTAGGGTTAGAGTAAGGGTTATTGTTAGGGTAAGGGTTAGGATTAGGTTTAGCGTAAGGATTAGGGTTAGGGTTAGGGTTAGGGTAAGAATTAGGGTTAGGGTTAGGGTTAGGCTTAGGGTTAGGGTACGGGTAAAGGGTAGGTTGAGGGTTAGGTTTAGGGTTAGGGTTAGGGTTAGGGTTAGGGTTAGGGTTAGTGTAAGGGTAAGTGTTAGGATTAGGGTTAGGGTTAGGGTTAGGGTTAGGTTTAGGGTTGGGGTTAGGGTTAGTGTTAGGATTAGGATAAGGGTAAGGGTTAGGGTTAGGGTTAGGGTTAGGTGTTAGGGTTAGGATTAGATTTAGGTTTAGGGTTAGGTTTAGGATAAGGGTAAGGGTTAGTGTTAGGGTTAGGGTTAAGGTTAGGGGTTAGGGTTAGGGTTAGGGTTAGGTTTAGGTTTAGGGTTAGGGTTAGGGTAAGGTAAGGATGAGGATAAGGGTAAGGGTTAGGGTTAGGGTTAGGGTTAGGGTTAGGTTTAGGGTTGTGGTTAGGGTTAGGGTTAGGTTTAGGATAAGGGTAAGGGTTAGGGTTAGGGTTAGGGTTAGGTTTAGGTTAAGGGTAAGGGTTAGGGTTTGGGTTAGGGTTAGGGTTAGGGGTTATGGTTAGGGTTAGGATTAGGGTTAGGTTTAGGGTAAGGGTAAGGGTGAGGGTTAGGTTTAGGGTTAGGGTTAGGGTTATGGTAAGGGTTAGTGTTAGTGTAAGGGTTAAGGTTAGGGTTAATCTTAGGGTTAGGGTTAGCGTTAGGGTTAAGGTTATTGTTAGGGTTAGGGTAAGGGTTAGGTTTAGGGTAAGGTTTAGGGTAAGGGTAAGGGTAAGTGTTAGGGTTAGGGTTAGGGTTTCGGTTAGGATAAGGGTAAGGTTTAGGGTTAGGTTTAGGGTTAGGTTTAGGGTTAGGGGTTAAGTTTAGGGTTAGCGTTAGTGTTAGGTTTAGGATTAGGTTTAGGGTAAGGGGAATTATTAGGTTTAGGGTTAGGGCTAGTGTCCGGTTTAGGGTTAGGGTTAGGTTTAGTGTTAGGGTTAGGTTTAGGGAAAGGGTTAGGGTTACGCTAAGGGTAAGAGTTAGGCTTAGGGTTAGCGTTAGGGTTAGGTTTAGTGTTAGGGTTAGCGTTACGGTTAGGGTAAGGTTTAGGGTTAGGGTAAGGGTTAGAGTTAGGGTTAGGGTAAGGGAAAGAGTAAGGGTTAGGGTTAGGGTTAGGGTTAGGCTTAGGGGTTAGGGTTAGGGTTAGGGTTAGGGTTAGGTTTAGGGTTATGGTTACGGTAAAGGTAAGGTTTAGGTTTAGGGTTAGGGTTAGGCTTAGGGTTACGATAAGGGTTAGGGTTAGGTTTAGGTTTAGGGTAAGGATAAGGGTTAGGGTTAGGGTTAGGTTTAGTGTTAGGTTTGGGGTTAAGTTTAGGGTTAGGGTTAGGATTAGGGTAAGGGTTAGGTTTAGGCTTAGGGTTACGGTAAGGGTAAGTGTTAGCGTTAGGGAAAGTGTTAGGGTTAGGGTTATGGTTTGCATTAAGGTTAGGGTTAGGGTTAGGGTAAGGGTAAGGGTTAGGGTTAGGGTTAGGGGTTAGGGTTAGGGTTAGGGATGGTGTTAGGCTCAGGGTAAGCGTTAGGGTTGGGGTTAAGTTGAGGGTTAGGGTTGGGGTTAAATTTAGGGTTAGTGTTAGTATTAGGGTAAGGGTTAGGGTTAGGCTTAGGGTTACGGTAAGGGGAAGTGTTAGGGTTAGGGTAATGGTGAGGGTTAGGGTTAGGGTAAGGGTAAGGGTTAGGATTAGGCTTAGCGTTAGGGTGAGGGTTAGGGTTGGGGTTAGGGTTAGGTTTAGGGTTAGGTTTAGGATAAGGGTAAGGGTTAGGGTTAGGGTTAGGGTTAGGGTTAGGGGTTAGGGTTATTTTTAGGTTTAGGTTTAGGGTTAGGGTTAGGGTAAGGGTAAGGGTTAGGATAAGGGTAACGCTTAGGGTTTGGGTTAGGGTTAGGATTAGGGGTTATGGTTAGGGTTAGGATTAGGGTTAGGATTAGGGTAGGGTAAGGGTGAGGGTTAGGGTTAGGGTTTGGGTTAGGGTTAGGGTTAGGGTAAGGGTAAGTGTTAGGGTTAGGGTTAGGTTTAGGGTTAGGGTTAGTGTAAGGGTAAGTGTTAGGATTAGCGTTAGGGTTAGGGTTAGGTTTAGGGTTGGGGTTAGGGTTAGGGTTAGGTTTAGGATAAGGTTAAGGGTTAGGGTAGGGTTAGGGTTAGGGGTTAGGGTTAGAGTTAGGTTTAGGGTTAGGGTAAGGGTAAGTGTTAGGATTAGGGTTAGGTGTAGGTGTTAGAGTTAGGGTTAGGGTTAGGTTAAGGGTTAGGTTTAGGGTTTGGTTTAGGGTAAGGGTAAGTGTTTGGGTTAGGGTTAGGTTAGTGTAAGTGTAAGTGTTAGGATTAGGGTTAGTATTAGGGTTAGGGTTAGGTTTAGGGTTAGGGTTAGGCTTAGGGTTAGGGGTTAAGGTTAGGGTTAGCGTTAGTGTTAGGTTTAGGATTAGGTTTAGGGTAAGGGGAATTATTAGGTTTAGGGTTAGGGTTAGGGTCCAGTTTAAGGTTAGGTTTAGGTTTAGTGTTAGGGTTAGGTTTAGGGAAAGGGTTAGGGTTACGCTAAGGGTAAGAGTTAGGCTTAGGGTTAGCGTTAGGGTTAGGTTTAGTGTTAGCGTTAGCGTTAGGGTTAGGGTAAGGGTTAGGGTTAGGGTAAGGGTTAGAGTTAGGGTTAGGGTAAGGGAAAGAGTAAGGGTTAGGGTTAGGGTTAGGGTTAGGGGTTAGGGTTAGGGGTTAGGGTTAGAGTTAGGTTTAGGGTTAGGGTAAGGGTAAGTGTTAGGATTAGGGTTAGGTGTAGGTGTTAGGGTTAGGGTTAGGGTTAGGTTAAGGGTTAGGTTTAGGGTTCGGTTTAGGGTAAGGGTAAGTGTTTGGGTTAGGGTTAGGTTAGTGTAAGTGTAAGTGTTAGGATTAGGGTTAGGATTAGGGTTAGGGTTAGGTTTAGGGTTAGGGTTAGGCTTAGGGTTAGGGGTTAAGGTTAGGGTTAGCGTTAGTGTTAGGTTTAGGATTAGGTTTAGGGTAAGGGGAATTATTAGGTTTAGGGTTAGGGTTAGGGTCCGGTTTAAGGTTAGGGTTAGGTTTAGTGTTAGGGTTAGGTTTAGGGAAAGGGTTAGGGTTACGCTAAGGGTAAGAGTTAGGCTTAGGGTTAGCGTTAGGGTTAGGTTTAGTGTTAGCGTTAGCGTTAGGGTTAGGGTAAGGGTTAGGGTTAGGGTAAGGGTTAGAGTTAGGGTTAGGGTAAGGGAAAGAGTAAGGGTTAGGGTTAGGGTTAGGGTTAGGGGTTAGGGTTAGGGTTAGGGTTAGGGTTAGGTTTAGGGTTATGGTTATGGTAAGGGTAAGGTTTAGGTTTAGGGTTAGGGTTAGGCTTAGGGTTACGATAAGGGTTAGGGTTAGGTTTAGGTTTAGGGTAAGGGTAAGGGTTAGGGTTAGGGTTCGGTTTAGGGTTAGGTTTGGGGTTAAGTTTAGGGTTAGGGTTAGGATTAGGGTAAGGGTTAGGGTTAGGCTTAGAGTTAAGGTAAGGGTAAGGGTTAGCGTTAGGGTAAGGGTTAGGGTTAGGGTTAGGGTTTGCATTAAGGTTAGGGTTAGGGTTAGGGTAAGGGTAAGGGTTAGGGTTAGGGTTAGGGGTTAGGGTTAGGGTTAGGGATGGTGTTAGGGTCAGGGTAAGCGTTAGGGTTGCGGTTAAGTTGAGGGTTAGGGTTGGGGTTAAATTTAGGGTTAGTGTTAGTGTTAGGGTAAGGGTTAGGTTAGGCGTAGGGTTACGGTAAGGGGAAGTGTTAGGGTTAGGGTAAGGGTGAGGGTTAGGGTTAGGGTAAGTGTACAGGTAGGATTAGGCTTAGTGTTAGGGTGAGAGTTAGGGTTAGGGTTAGGTTTAGGGTTAGGTTTAGGATAAGGGTAAGAGTTAGGGTTAGGGTTAGGGTTAGGGTTAGGGGTTAGGGTTATTTTTAGGTTTAGGTTTAGGTTTAGGGTTAGGGTTAGGGTAAGGGTAAGGGTTAGGATAAGGGTAACGCTTAGGGTTTGGGTTAGGGTTAGGGGTAGGGGTTATGGTTAGGGTTAGGATTAGGGTTAGGGTTAGGGTAGGGTAAGGGTGAGGGTTAGGGTTAGGGTTTGGGTTAGGGTTAGGGTTAGGGTAAGGGTAAGTGTTAGGGTTAGGGTTAGGTTTAGGGTTAGGGTTAGGGTTAGGGTTAGGGTAAGGGTTAGGGTTAGGTTTAGGGTTAGGTTTAGGGTTAGGGTGAGGGTTAGGGTAAGTGTTAGTGTTAGGGTTAGTGTTAGGGTTAGGATAAGGGTAAGGTTTGGTTTAGGGTTAGGTTTAGCGTTCAGGTTAGGGTTAGAGTTAGGGTTAGTGTTAGGGTAAGGGTTAGGGTTAGGTTTAGGTTTAGAGTTAGGGTTATGGAAAGGGTAAGGTTTAGGGTAGGGTTAGGTTTAGGGTTAGGGTTAGGGTAATGATTAAGGTTAGGTTTAGGGTAAGGATTAGGGTTAGGGTTAGGGTTAGGGTAAGGTTAGGGTTAGGGTTAGGGTTAGGTTTAGGGTTAGGGTAAGGTTAAGGTTAGGGTTAGGATTAGGGTTAGGCTTAAGGTTATTGTTAGTGTTAGGGTAAGGGTAAGAGTAAGGGTTACGGTTAGAGTTAGGGTTAGGGTTAGGGGTTAGGGTTTGTGTTAGAGTTAGGGTAAGGGTAAGGATTAGGGTTAGGGTTAGGGTTAGGGTTAGGGTTATGCTTAGGGTTAGGGTAGGGGTAAGGGTAAGGTTGAGGGTTAGGGTTAGGGTAAAGGTAAGGGATAGGGTTAGGGTTAGGGTTAGGGTTAGGGTAAGGGTTAGGATTTTGGTTAGGGTTAGGGTAAGCGTAAGTGTTAGGGTTAGGGTTAGGGTTAGGTTTAGGGTAAGGGTAAGGGTTAGGGTTAGGGTTAGGGGTTAGGGTTAGGGTTAGGGTTATGGTTAGGGTAAGGGTAAGGGTTAAGTTAGGGTTAGGGTTAGAGTAAGGGTTATTTTTAGGGTAAGGGTTAGGGTTAGGATTAGGTTTAGCGTAAGGATTAGGGTTAGGGTTAGGGTTAGGGTAAGAATTAGGGTTAGGGTTAGGGTTAGGCTTAGGGTTAGGGTACGGGTAAAGGGTAGGTTGAGGGTTAGGTTTAGGGTTAGGGTTAGGGTTAGGGTTAGGGTTAGGGTTAGTGTAAGGGTAAGTGTTAGGATTAGGGTTAGGGTTAGGGTTAGGGTTAGGTTTAGGGTTGGGGTTACGGTTAGTGTTAGGATTAGAATAAGGGTAAGGGTTAGGGTTAGGGTTAGGGTTAGGTGTTAGGGTTAGGATTAGATTTAGGTTTAGGGTTAGGTTTAGGATAAGGGTAAGGGTTAGTGTTAGGGTTAGGGTTAAGGTTAGGGGTTAGGGTTAGGGTTAGGGTTAGGTTTAGGTTTAGGGTTAGGGTTAGGGTAAGGTAAGGATGAGGATAAGGGTAAGGGTTAGGGTTAGGGTTAGGGTTAGGGTTAGGTTTAGGGTTGTGGTTAGGGTTAGGGTTAGGTTTAGGATAAGGGTAAGGGTTAGGGTTAGGGTTAGGGTTAGGTTTAGGTTAAGGGTAAGGGTTAGGGTTTGGGTTAGGGTTAGGGTTAGGGGTTATGGTTAGGGTTAGGATTAGGGTTAGGTTTAGGGTAAGGGTAAGGGTGAGGGTTAAGTTTAGGGTTAGGGTTAGGGTTATGGTAAGGGTTAGTGTTAGTGTAAGGGTTAAGGTTAGGGTTAATCTTAGGGTTAGGGTTAGGGTTAGCGTTAGGGTTAAGGTTATTGTTAGGGTTAGGGTAAGGGTTAGGTTTAGGGTAAGGTTTAGGGTAAGGGTAAGGGTAAGTGTTAGGGTTAGGGTTAGGTTTTCGGTTAGGATAAGGGTAAGGTTTAGGGTTAGGTTTAGGGTTAGGTTTAGGGTTAGGGGTTAAGTTTAGGGTTAGCGTTAGTGTTAGGTTTAGGATTAGGTTTAGGGTAAGGGGAATTATTAGGTTTAGGGTTAGGGCTAGTGTCCGGTTTAGGGTTAGGGTTAGGTTTAGTGTTAGGGTTAGGTTTAGGGAAAGGGTTAGGGTTACGCTAAGGGTAAGAGTTAGGCTTAGGGTTAGCGTTAGGGTTAGGTTTAGTGTTAGGGTTAGCGTTACGGTTAGGGTAAGGTTTAGGGTTAGGGTAAGGGTTAGAGTTAGGGTTAGGGTAAGGGAAAGAGTAAGGGTTAGGGTTAGGGTTAGGGTTAGGCTTAGGGGTTAGGGTTAGGGTTAGGGTTAGGGTTAGGTTTAGGGTTATGGTTACGGTAAAGGTAAGGTTTAGGTTTAGGGTTAGGGTTAGGCTTAGGGTTACGATAAGGGTTAGGGTTAGGTTTAGGTTTAGGGTAAGGATAAGGGTTAGGGTTAGGGTTAGGTTTAGTGTTAGGTTTGGGGTTAAGTTTAGGGTTAGGGTTAGGATTAGGGTAAGGGTTAGGTTTAGGCTTAGGGTTACGGTAAGGGTAAGTGTTAGCGTTAGGGAAAGTGTTAGGGTTAGGGTTATGGTTTGCATTAAGGTTAGGGTTAGGGTTAGGGTAAGGGTAAGGGTTAGGGTTAGGGGTTAGGGTTAGGGTTAGGGATGGTGTTAGGCTCAGGGTAAGCGTTAGGGTTGGGGTTAAGTTGAGGGTTAGGGTTGGGGTTAAATTTAGGGTTAGTGTTAGTATTAGGGTAAGGGTTAGGGTTAGGCTTAGGGTTACGGTAAGGGGAAGTGTTAGGGTTAGGGTAATGGTGAGGGTTAGGGTTAGGGTAAGGGTAAGGGTTAGGATTAGGCTTAGCGTTAGGGTGAGGGTTAGGGTTGGGGTTAGGGTTAGGTTTAGGGTTAGGTTTAGGATAAGGGTAAGGGTTAGGGTTAGGGTTAGGGTTAGGGTTAGGGGTTAGGGTTATTTTTAGGTTTAGGTTTAGGGTTAGGGTTAGGGTAAGGGTAAGGGTTAGGATAAGGGTAACGCTTAGGGTTTGGGTTAGGGTTAGGATTAGGGGTTATGGTTAGGGTTAGGATTAGGGTTAGGATTAGGGTAGGGTAAGGGTGAGGGTTAGGGTTAGGGTTTGGGTTAGGGTTAGGGTTAGGGTAAGGGTAAGTGTTAGGGTTAGGGTTAGGTTTAGGGTTAGGGTTAGTGTAAGGGTAAGTGTTAGGATTAGCGTTAGGGTTAGGGTTAGGTTTAGGGTTGGGGTTAGGGTTAGGGTTAGGTTTAGGATAAGGTTAAGGGTTAGGGTAGGGTTAGGGTTAGGGGTTAGGGTTAGAGTTAGGTTTAGGGTTAGGGTAAGGGTAAGTGTTAGGATTAGGGTTAGGTGTAGGTGTTAGAGTTAGGGTTAGGGTTAGGTTAAGGGTTAGGTTTAGGGTTTGGTTTAGGGTAAGGGTAAGTGTTTGGGTTAGGGTTAGGTTAGTGTAAGTGTAAGTGTTAGGATTAGGGTTAGTATTAGGGTTAGGGTTAGGTTTAGGGTTAGGGTTAGGCTTAGGGTTAGGGGTTAAGGTTAGGGTTAGCGTTAGTGTTAGGTTTAGGATTAGGTTTAGGGTAAGGGGAATTATTAGGTTTAGGGTTAGGGTTAGGGTCCAGTTTAAGGTTAGGTTTAGGTTTAGTGTTAGGGTTAGGTTTAGGGAAAGGGTTAGGGTTACGCTAAGGGTAAGAGTTAGGCTTAGGGTTAGCGTTAGGGTTAGGTTTAGTGTTAGCGTTAGCGTTAGGGTTAGGGTAAGGGTTAGGGTTAGGGTAAGGGTTAGAGTTAGGGTTAGGGTAAGGGAAAGAGTAAGGGTTAGGGTTAGGGTTAGGGTTAGGGGTTAGGGTTAGGGGTTAGGGTTAGAGTTAGGTTTAGGGTT
This sequence comes from Megascapheus bottae, assembly GCA_024803745.1. Taxonomy (NCBI): domain Eukaryota; kingdom Metazoa; phylum Chordata; class Mammalia; order Rodentia; family Geomyidae; genus Megascapheus; species Megascapheus bottae. Next base: position 382,913 of record JANJXV010000047.1, on the reverse strand, counting down.
AGGGTAAGGGTAAGTGTTAGGATTAGGGTTAGGTGTAGGTGTTAGGGTTAGGGTTAGGGTTAGGTTAAGGGTTAGGTTTAGGGTAAGGGTAAGTGTTTGGGTTAGGGTTAGGTTAGTGTAAGTGTAAGTGTTAGGATTAGGGTTAGGATTAGGGTTAGGGTTAGGTTTAGGGTTAGGGTTAGGCTTAGGGTTAGGGGTTAAGGTTAGGGTTAGCGTTAGTGTTAGGTTTAGGATTAGGTTTAGGGTAAGGGGAATTATTAGGTTTAGGGTTAGGGTTAGGGTCCGGTTTAAGGTTAGGGTTAGGTTTAGTGTTAGGGTTAGGTTTAGGGAAAGGGTTAGGGTTACGCTAAGGGTAAGAGTTAGGCTTAGGGTTAGCGTTAGGGTTAGGTTTAGTGTTAGCGTTAGCGTTAGGGTTAGGGTAAGGGTTAGGGTTAGGGTAAGGGTTAGAGTTAGGGTTAGGGTAAGGGAAAGAGTAAGGGTTAGGGTTAGGGTTAGGGTTAGGGGTTAGGGTTAGGGTTAGGGTTAGGGTTAGGTTTAGGGTTATGGTTATGGTAAGGGTAAGGTTTAGGTTTAGGGTTAGGGTTAGGCTTAGGGTTACGATAAGGGTTAGGGTTAGGTTTAGGTTTAGGGTAAGGGTAAGGGTTAGGGTTAGGGTTCGGTTTAGGGTTAGGTTTGGGGTTAAGTTTAGGGTTAGGGTTAGGATTATGGTAAGGGTTAGGGTTAGGCTTAGAGTTAAGGTAAGGGTAAGGGTTAGCGTTAGGGTAAGGGTTAGGGTTAGGGTTAGGGTTTGCATTAAGGTTAGGGTTAGGGTTAGGGTAAGGGTAAGGGTAAGGGTTAGGGTTAGGGTTAGGGGTTAGGGTTAGGGTTAGGGATGGTGTTAGGGTCAGGGTAAGCGTTAGGGTTGCGGTTAAGTTGAGGGTTAGGGTTGGGGTTAAATTTAGGGTTAGTGTTAGTGTTAGGGTAAGGGTTAGGTTAGGCGTAGGGTTACGGTAAGGGGAAGTGTTAGGGTTAGGGTAAGGGTGAGGGTTAGGGTTAGGGTAAGTGTACAGGTAGGATTAGGCTTAGTGTTAGGGTGAGAGTTAGGGTTAGGGTTAGGTTTAGGGTTAGGTTTAGGATAAGGGTAAGAGTTAGGGTTAGGGTTAGGGTTAGGGTTAGGGGTTAGGGTTATTTTTAGGTTTAGGTTTAGGTTTAGGGTTAAGGTTAGGGTAAGGGTAAGGGTTAGGATAAGGGTAACGCTTAGGGTTTGGGTTAGGGTTAGGGGTAGGGGTTATGGTTAGGGTTAGGATTAGGGTTAGGGTTAGGGTAGGGTAAGGGTGAGGGTTAGGGTTAGGGTTTGGGTTAGGGTTAGGGTTAGGGTAAGGGTAAGTGTTAGGGTTAGGGTTAGGTTTAGGTTTAGGGTTAGTGTAAGGGTAAGTGTTAGGATTAGCGTTAGGGTTAGGGTTAGGTTCAGGGTTGGGGTTAGGGTTAGGGTTAGGTTTAGGTTTAGGGTTAGTGTAAGGTTAAGTGTTAGGATTAGCGTTAGGGTTAGGGTTAGGTTTAGGGTTGGGGTTAGGGTTAGGGTTAGGTTTAGGATAAGGTTAAGGGTTAGGGTAGGGTTAGGGTTAGGGGTTAGGGTGAGAGTTAGGTTTAGGGTTAGGGTAAGGGTAAGTGTTAGGATTAGGGTTAGGTGTAGGTGTTAGGCTTAGGGTTAGGGTTAGGTTAAGGGTTAGGTTTAAGGTTCGGTTTAGGGTAAGGGTAAGTGTTTGGGTTAGGGTTAGCTTAGTGTAAGTGTAAGTGTTAGGATTAGGGTTAGGATTAGGGTTAGGGTTAGGTTTAGGGTTATGGTTAGGCTTAGGTTTAGGGTTAGGGTTAGGGTTAGGGGTTAGAGTTAGTGTTAGGTTTAGGGTTAGGGTTAGAGTTAGGGTAAGGGTAAGGGTTAGGATAAGGGTAACGGTTAGGGTTTTGGTTAGGGTTAGGGTTAGGGGTTATGGTTAGGGTTAGGATTAGGGTTAGGGTTTGGGTAAGGGTAAGGGTGAGTGTTACTTTTAGGTTTAGGGTTTCGGTTAGGGTTTAGGTTAGGGTTAGGGTAAGGGTTAAGGTTAGGGTAAGGGTTAGTGTTAGGGGTTGGGGTAGGGTAAGGATTAGGGTTAAGGTTAGGGTAAGGGTAATCGTGAGGGTTAGGGTTAGGGTTAGGGTTAGGTTTAGGTTTAAGGTTAGGGTTAGGGTTAGGGTAAGAGTACGTGTTAGGGTTAGGGTTAGGTTTAGGGTTAGGGTTAGGGTAAGGGTTAGTGTTAGGTTTAGGGTTAGGGATAGGTTTAGGGCTAGGGTTAGGGTTAGGGTAAGTGTTAGGGTTAGGGTTAGGGTTAGGAGAAGTGGAAGGGATAGGGTTAGGGTTGGAGTATGGGTAAGGTTTAGAGTTGGGGTTAGCGTTAGGGTTTGAATTAGGGTAAGGGTAAGGGTTAGGGTTAAGGTTAGTGTTAGGTTTGGAGTTAGGGTTAGGGTAAGGGTAAGGGTTAGGGTTAGGGTTAGGGTAAGGGTAAGTGATAGGGTTAGGGTTATTGTTAGGGTTAGGATAAGGGTAAGGGTTAGGGTTAGGGTTAGGGTAAGGGTTAGGTTTAGGGTAAGGTTAAGGGTAAGGCTAAGTGTTAGGGTTAGGGTTAGGCTTTCGGTTAGGATAAGGGTAAGGTTTATTGTTAGGGTTAGGGTTATGTTTAGGGTTAGGGTAAGGTTAAGGGTAAGTTTTAGGGTCAGGGTAAGCGTTAGGGTAAGGGTAAGGTTTAGGGTTAGGTAAGGGTAAGTGTTAGGGTTACGGTTAGGGTTAGGGTTAGCGTAAGGATAAGAGTTAGGGTTAGGGTTAGAGTTAGGATAAGGGTTAGGGTTAGGGTAAGGGTTAAGGTTAGGGTTAATCTTAGCGTTACGGTTAGGGTTAGGGTTGGGGTTAGGGTTAAGGTTAGGGTAAGGTTTAGGGTAAGGGTAAGTGTTAGGGTTAGGATTAGGGTTTCAGTTAGGATAAGGGTAAGGTTTAGGGTTAGGGTTAGGGTTATGTTTCGGGTTAGGGGTTAAGGTTAGGGTTAGCGTTAGAGTTAGGTATAGGATTAGGTTTAGGGTAAGGGGAATTATTAGGTTTAGGGTTAGGGTTAGGGTTCGGTTTAGGTTTAGGGTTAGGTTTAGTGTTAGGGTTAGGTTTAGGGAAAGGGTTAGGGTTACGGTAAGGGTAAGGGTTAGGCTTAGGGTTAGCATTAGGGTTAGGTTTAGTGTTAGGGTTAGCGTTAGGGTTAGGGTAAGGGTTAGGGTTAGGGTAAGGGTTAGAGTTAGGGTTAGGGTAAGGGAAAGAGTAAGGGTTAGGGTTAGGGTTAGGGTTAGGGGTTAGGGTTAGCCTTAGGGTTACGGTAAGGGTAAGGTTTAGGGTTAGCTTTAGGTTTAGGCTTAGGGTTACGATAAGGGTTAGGGTTAGGTTTAGAATTAGGGTAAGGGTAAGGGTAAGGGTTAGGGTTAGGGTTAGGGTTAGGGTTAGAGTTGGGGTTAAATTTAGGGTTAGGGTTAGGATTAGGTTAAGGGTTAGGGTTAGGGTTAGGGTAAGTGTTAGGGTTAGGGTAAGGTTTAGGGTTACGGTTAGGGTTAGCATTAAGTTTAGGGTTAGGGTTAGGGTAAGGGTAAGGTTTCGGGTTAGGGTTAGGGTTTAGGGTTAGGGTTAGGGTTAGGTTTAGAGTTAGGTTTAGGGTAAGGTTAAGGTTAGGGTTAGGATTACGGTTAGGCTTAAGGTTATTGTTAGTGTTAGTGTAAGGGTAAGGGTAAGGGTTACGGTTAGGGTTAGGGTTAGGGTTAGGGGTTAGGGCTAGTGTTAGAGTTAGGGTAAGGGTAAGGATTAGGTTAGGGTTAGGGTTATGGTTATGGTTTTGCTTAGGGGTAGAGTAGGGGAAAGGGTAAGGTTGAGGGTTACGTTTAGGGTTAGGGTTAGGGTAATGGTAAGGGATAGGGTTAGGGTTAGGGTTAGGTTTAGGGTTAGGGTAAGCGTAAGTGTTAGCGTTAGGGTTAGGGTTCGCTTTAGGGTAAGGGTAAGGGTTAGGGTTAGGGTTAGGGTTATTTAAGGGTTAGGGTTAGGGTTAGGATTAGAGTTAGGTTTAGGGTTAGGGTAAGGCTAAGTGATAGGGTTATGGTTAGTGTTAGGTTTAGGGTAAGGGTAAGTGTAAGGGGTAGGTTTAGGGTTAGGGTTAGGTTTAGGTTTAGGGTTAGGGTTAGGGTTAGGTTTAGGATAAGGGTAAGGGTTAGGATTAGGGTTAGTGATAGGGTTAGGGGTTAGGGTTAGGTTTAGGTTTAGGTTCAGGGTTAGGGTTAGGGTTAGGGTAAGCGTAAGGGTTAGGATGAGGGTAACGGTTAGGGTTTGGGTTAGGGTTAGGGTTAGGGGTTAGGGTTAGGGTTAGGATTAGGGTTAGAGTAAGGGTAAGGGTAAGGGTGAGGGTTAGGGTTAGGGTTTGGGTTAGGGTTAGGGTTAGGGTAAGGGTTAGGGTTAGGGTAAGGGTTAAGGTTAGGGTTAGGGTTAGGGTAAGGGTAAGGGTTAGGGTTGGGGTTAGTATTAGGTTTAGAGTTAGGGTTACAGTAAGGGTAAGGGTTAGGTTGAGGGTTAGGGTTAGGGGTTAGGGTTAGGATTAGGGTAAGAGTTAGGTGTAGGGTAAGGGTAAGTGCTAGGGTTACAGTTAGGGTTAGGGTTAGGGTTAGGGTATGCGTAAGGGTTAGGGTTAGGGTTAGGGTTAGGGTAAGGGTAAGGGTTAGGGTTGGGGTTAGTATTAGGTTTAGAGTTAGGGTTACAGTAAGGGTAAGGGTTAGGTTGAGGGTTAGGGTTAGGGTTAGGGTTAGGATTAGGGTTAGAGTAAGGGTATGGGTAAGGGTGAGGGTTAGGGTTAGGGTTTGGGTTAGGGTTAGGGTTAGGGTAAGGGTTAGGGTCAGGGTAAGGGTTAGGGTAAGGGTAAGGATTAGGGTTAGGTTAGGGTAAGTGTTAGGGTTAGGGTTAGGTTTAGTGTAAGGGTAAGGGTTAGGGTTTGGGTTAGAGTTAGGGTTAGGGTTAGGGTTAGGGTTAGGGATTCAGGTTAGGTTTAGGGTAAGGGTAAGTGTTAGATTTGGAGTTAGGGTTAGGGTAAGGGTAAGGGTTAGGGTTAGGATTAGTGTTAGGGTAAGGGTAAGTGTTAGGGTTAGGGTTATTGTTAGGGTTAGGATAAGGGTAAGGGTTAGGGTTAGGGTTAGGGTTAGGGTAAGGGTAAGGGTAAGATTTAGGGTCAGGGTAAGCGTTAGGGTAAGGGTAAGGTTTAGGGTTAGGTAAGGGTAAGTGTTAGGGTTACGGTTAGGATTAGGGTTAGGGTAAGGATAAGAGTTAGGGTTAGGTTTAGGGTAAGGGTAAGTGTTAGGGTTAGGGTTAGGGTAAGGGTAAGTGTTAGGGTTAGGGTTAGGGTAAGGGTTGGGGTAAGGGTAAGGGTTAGGGTTAGGATAAGGTTTAGGGTTAGGTTTAGGGTTAGGGTAATGGTAAGTGTTACGGTTTGGGTTAAGGTTAGGGTTAGGGTAAGTGTAAGGGTTAGGGTTAGGTTTAGGTTTATGGTTAGGGTGAGGGTTAGAGTAAGTGTTAGGGTTAAGGTTAGGGTTAGGGTTAGGATAAGGGTAAGGGTTAGGGTTAGGGTTAGGTATAGCGTTAAGGTTAGGGTTAGGGTTAGGGTTAGTGTTAGGGTAATGGTTAGGGTGAGGGTTAGGTTTAGGGTTAGGGTTAGGGTTATGGAAAGGGTAAGGTTTAGGGTAGGGTTAGGTTTAGGGTTAGGGTTAGGGTAATGATTAAGGTTAGGGTTAGGGTAAGGGTAAGGGTGAGAGTTAGGTTTAGGGTTAGGGTTAGGGTTAGGTTTAAGATTAGGGTTAGGGTTAGCGTAAGGGTTAGGGTTAGGGTTACGTTTAGGGTTTGGGTTAGGGCTAAGGTCAGGGTTAGGGTAAGGTTTAGGGTTAGGGAAAGGGTAAGGGTTAGCATTAAGGTTAGGGTTATGGTAAGTATTAGGGTTAGGGTTAGGGTTAGGGTAAGTATTAGGGTTAGGGTTAGGGTTAGCATTAAGGTTAGGTTTAGGGTTAGGTTAAGGGTAAGGGTTAGGGTTAGGGTAAGGGTTAGGGTTAGGTTAGGGTTATCATTAAGTTTAGGGTTACTGTTAGGGTAAGGGTAAGGGTTAGGGTTAGGGTTAGGGGTTAGGGTTAGGGTTAGGGTTATGGTTTGGGTTTTGCTTAGGGTTAGGGTAGGGGTAAAGGTAAGGTTGAGGTTTAGGGTTAGGGTTAGGTTAGGGTAAGGGTAAGGGATAGGGTTAGGGTTAGGCTTAGGGTAAGCGTAAGTGTTAGGGTTAGGGTTCGGTTTAGGGTAAGGGTAAGGGTTAGGGTTAGGGTTAGGGTTAGGTTTAAGGGTTAGGGTTATGGTTATGGTTAGGGTTAGGTTTAGGGTTAGGGTAAGGGTAAGTGATAGGGTTATGGTTAGTGTTAGGGTTAGGGTAAGGGTATATGTAAGGCGTAGGTTTAGGGTTAGGGTTAGGTTTAGGTTTAGGGTTAGGGTTAGGGTTCGGTTTAGGTAAAGGGTAAGGGTTAGGGTTAGGGTTAGTGTTAGGGTTAGGGGTTAGGGTTAGGTTTAGGTTTAGGGTTAGGGTTGGGGTTAGGGTAAGCGTAAGGGTTTTGATGAGGGTAACGGTTAGGGTTTGGGTTAGGGTTAGGGTTAGGGGTTAGTGTTAGGGTTAGGATTAGGATTAGAGTAAGGGTAAGGGTAAGGGTGAGGATTAGGGTTAGGGTTTGTGTTAGGGTTTGGGTTAGGGTAAGGGTTAGGGTTAGGGTAAGGTTTAAGATTAGGTTTAGGGTTAGGTTAAGGGTAAGGGTTAGGGTTGGGGTTAGTGTTAGGTTTAGAGTTAGGGTTACTGTAAGGGTAAGGGTTAGGGTGAGGTTTCGGGTTAGGGGTTAGGGTTAGGGTTAGGGTAAGAGTTAGGTGTAGGGTAAACGTAAGTGCTAGGGTTACAGTTAGGGTTAGGTTTAGGGTTAGGGTTAGGGTAAGGGTAAGGATTAGGTTTAGGTAAGGGTAAGTGTTAGGGTTAGGGTTAGTGTTAGGGTAAGCTTAAGGGTTAGGGTTTGGGTTAGGGTTAGGGTTAGGGGTTAGGGATAGGGTTAGCGTAAGGGTTAGGGTTTGGGTTAGGGGTTAGGGTTAGTGTTAGGTTTAGGGTTATGGTTAGGGGTTAGGGTTAGTGTTAGGGTTATTGTTAGGGTTGCTGTTAGGGTAAGGGTAAGGGTTAGGGTTGGGGTTAGGGTTAGGGTAAAGGTAAGGGTTAGGGTTAATGTTAGGGCTAGGGTTAGGTTTATCGTTAGGGTTAGAGTTAGTGTTAGGGTTAGGTTCGTGTTAGGGTTAGGGTTTGGGTTGGGTTAGGGTTAGTGTTAGGGTTAGGGTAAGGTAGAGGGTTAGGGTTATGGTAAGGGTAAGTGTTAGGGTTAGGGTTAGGGTTAGGGTTAGTGTAAGGGTAAGGGTTAGGGTTAGGGTTAGGTTAAGGTTAAATTTTAGGGTTAGGGTTAGGGTTAGGATAAGGATAAGGGTTAGGGTTAGGGTTAGGGTTAGGGGTTAGGGTTAGGGTTAGGATTAGGGTAAGGGTTAGGGTTAGGGTTAGGTTTAGGGTTAGGGTGAGGGTTAGGGTAAGTGTTAGTGTTAGGGTTAGGGTTAGGGTTAGGATAGGGGTAAGGGTTAGGGTTAGGTTTAGGTTTAGTCTTATGGTTAGAGAAAGGGTAAGGGTGAGGGTAAGGGTTAGGGTTAGGGTAAGGATTACGTTTAGGGTAAGGGTAAGGGTGAGGTTGAGGATGAGGGTTAAGGTTAGGGTTAGGGTTAGATTTAAGGTTGAAATTACGGTTAGGTTAAGAGTTAGGTATATGGTTAGGGTTTGGGTTAGGGTTAA